>CM064547.1:44551091-44645724 GCA_032716605.1 Paralithodes platypus | reverse complement strand
GTTTAAATGTGTCATTTGGCTACGGGGAGGGGGAGGATAACGGTCCCTAGCACTTGCATCGTACTTCTGTGAGGACCCGCAACCCCGAATCAACGACAGCCGTTGATCAGCCATTTCTGCGCTTCGACTAGAGTTCTTGGGTTTTTCTTCTTTAAGTGCATAGTTAGATCACCCCCCGTGCTCTTAAAGACCTGCTCCACCATCATTAACTGCTTAGTACCAGCAAATGTTGTTACCTTCGCAGATCGGAGCCAGTTCCCCATAGCATAGGACAAGTCCCGGGCGTGTTCCAAAAAGGTGCTATCTCTTCCCTTGGTTACACCCCAGAACTTCAAACGGTACATTTCTGTTGCAGTTCGTAAGCCCTCAGGACAGCCTCCTTGAGATCCTCATACACAATACATGACTCCAAAGGTAACGCATCGTAGGCTTTAAGACCCTTGCCTATTAATCTAGAGGATACAAGTGCTGCCCATTTATTCTCTGGCCAATGGTGTCCTGACACTTCTTCTCAAAGCGTGCAAAAAATTCTGTTACACCACTCTCATCAAACACCGGAACCAGTTTCAATAAGTGCGAGAGAGATTGATCATGAGCACGGTTACCAGCCCCAAGTCGCTGTCCCGTTGTCTCTACTCGCGACTTCTCTACGTCCATGTCGGCACAGTACCTAGTCGACTCTAAATCAGCTTGGATTTTTGCTAGCTTGGCTCTCTCTTCTATCTTGGCTAATTCTAATTGCTGTTGAAGCTCACATGCCCTTTGTTGCTGCTGAAGCTGAAGCTCAGATACCCTGATAGCCTTTCTCTCTTCGATCATAGCTAATTCGAGCTGAAACAATAATTCTGGAGTTATCCCTTGAGGAGGTGAAGGTGCTACAATGTTTGAAATTACCGGTGGTCCCCCCAGGGGCAACCCACCCTGCCAGCCACCACCCAACTGTGGAAGCGTACTCGGGGTCGGCAAACTACTGGGATGGCTGGGAGTCGAGTGTAGGGGAAGCATGGCCGAAGGGCTCTGAGCACTCAACCCATCTCGCTCATCAGTCACCCTGCCCAGTACACACGTTATCAAGTTATCCCTGGTCATGCTGCTAGTCCCCGCATGACCGATAGCTGTGGCCAGGCATTGAATACCGTACCGATCCATACCCTCCAAACCGCTCGGCAGTAACAGGCCATTGCAAAAATATCCTAGCATCCTCCTCACAGTTCACCTGATTAACCATTTCATCATACTGCTGTTTCCTCAGTTTCGACATTACGTACTGTGTCTCCATTCTCCTCTGCTCCGGTATAAGTCATGATGCTCACAAAATTTTCCCACCTCAATACTCAGAAATGATGCACCCCAAACTCTTATACCTCAATATACACACAATAATTCTCGGAAATACTCAAGGGCTTATACTATGTTGCAAAAAAAATTATTCTTGCTGATCCCCGCAAAATATTCACCAAAACCACAAATGTTCCCTGCTAATAAATGTAGGTTCACCAACCCTAGGTAAGGTCGCCATTTGTTACGACTGAGGTTTAAATATATCAGGGTTCTTATTCATTGGACTAGTAATGGCATAAATGCTACAACGGAAAGCGCTAGATCCAACCTCTGATGTATATTCCAGTGAACAAAGAACACAAATTTCTCCAGAGTTCTATATGCAATACTAGGTTATGATTAAACTCTCAATAAATGTGCGTCTACTCTAGGCTTAATGTTATGTGAACACAGCCTATTACTACCTATAACCGAAGGTGCTTGGTTATGGTATGCAAAGTAAGGTGGTAAGAGAAGTTACAGCTTACGTTACTTTAATCAATAAATGTCAGGCACTCCTGCCATGAAAGAAGTGCACTAAAGTCCTTCAACACCAACAAGGAATCTTCTTTAACACCTTCAAAGAGCGGCCTATAAGTCGAGTGAAAAAAACTGGCAAAAAACGGGTGAAAAAAGTGAAAAGCGTGAAAATGGGCAGGAGAGTAATGATCCATACGGTCCGACATCTGTGCCCTCCCGGCCCACACTAACTCCAGTTCCCCCACCGCCTTGGCGGGAAGGATGACAGTGTAACCAATAGTTCAAAAAAGTGAGCAAATCCGGTACTTACTAAATTCACCTACTTCGAGGTAACTGTCAGTGGGCTCCACGAGTGCTATGCTGCGGTGCGTCATGGTGTCATTAGCGATTTCCACCTAGTTTTCGGCGCAATACAGTTCCTTTCATACTGATGGTTGATATAGCAGTCAGAACGGCCTGAAAAGGCCCAAAACGGCCACAGAGGGCTCGCTAGACAAGGGTTAAATGTTAGATGCTATCAAGATGCTCGAATCGGAAATGGAACCCAAAAAGGCAGGCAGCGGAACAATGCTCGTGCAGGCTATGCACACAAAAAGGCAGGATATATAATGCAGTCGGAGCCAAGAATGTCCTAAACGCTACAACACTAATAATAATCGCCACGACAATGCAGTATTCCTATCAACAAAAAGAGCCTAAGTCATTTTTGTCTCAATACATCAAACTAGGCTGCGAAATGCTTGTGTAATCATAAACGGGTATGCATAAAAAGAGTAATTGGTTTAATATACTTAATGTCAACTGTGACTGATAAAGTCTAGGTAGAGTCAATGATACAAGATACTGGTGCGCATGGCATGCCGCATAGCCTAGTGCAAATCTCAAGTCTGTGCGTCAAATATTACGTTATAATGAAGGGTAGCTCTCTTGAGAAACCTTAATACCGAAGTATTAAGCGTTCTCCTGGCGTACCTCAAAGACAAACAACGAGCTTAGAACAGTGCAGAATGGTATAGGCAAAAAGCCCTCATTCGTGCATGCTCTACTCTTAATGGCACACAGACTAGAATTTACCCAATCAACTCCAGTTCTCAGGTATGTCGTGCAGCTTTTAACTAAAGCCAGCACCCATCGGAAACAATACCTTAGAGTATCAGACTCCTAGTCTAGCATTATCTAATCCAGCAGAACACTAATAATTATAGGAAGCGGTACTGAACAATATGAATGCCAACCAATGCTTCGTGATCAACTTATCTTAACAACTAACATACATGGGTTATATAAGACCTTAACGCACAATACAACTGGCCAGCATGAAGCTGATTTTGCAGAGTTAACCAGAGGGGGTATAATATTAATAAGAGGTGGTGAAAGATATGGAAAATGAGAGAGATAGGCAATGGAAAAGGTTCTCAGGTGCGGATAGGGGGACAGATATCAAAGGGATAAGAGGGATGCATTCTAGAAACCAAATCTGAGGGAGAGAGTGGCGAGAGAGCTGTATATATACTAGCACTAGCTCGAGCCGTGTAGGAAAAGCGGTAACAATTCCTTCAGCCAATACCAAAGAAGCCAGCCAAACATGACGTCACCAAGCATGGTAAAAAACTCCTCCAACCAATACCCAAGAGGCCAGCCAGCCGTGACGTCATCGCGTATGGCAAAAACACTACGCGCCTCCTCTCACTCTATTCTACTCTCTCTCTCTCTCTCTCTCTCTCAAATCCTATCATTACTACTTAATGATAAAACATATACTTTGCAATTAAATATATAAAGCCTTGACATGGGCGAAAACAAAGATCCTTTCTGGACTGCCCATGACCCGAGCTTTCATATGAAATAAAGCACACAATAATACAGCAACTGTAGCCACATCCACTGCCCTGGCGATCCTAGCGAGTCACTGTAGGACAAGCCATGCGGTTCTAACGGAGTGGTTAACGTCACAAATTTCAAAGACTTTACCAAGAGTGGAAGTTATAGCTATTGGTCTGTAGTTTGATGGATCTGAAGAGACACCTTTTTTAGTAACTGGATGGATGTTTGCTTCTTTCCAGGGTATGGGAAGCATGAGGTACGAGTACACAGACGGAAACATTTTGCCAATACAGGAGCGAGCACCAAGGAGCAATTCTTAAGTACTATTGGAGGAATTTCATCTGGACCAGGAGCCTTATCTACTGAGAGATTCTGCAAAATAGTTTTGACATGTCTGGTGTGGATCTAAAGTGAGGGAATTTCAGGCGAATTAAAATTAAGTACAGGGACATCTTGATTTATTTCATCTAAGGTTGAGTTGGTGGAGAAAATATCCGCAAGAAGGTTAGCTTTACCTCGTGGGTCACTTACAAGATTGCCAGTCGAAGATTTTAATGGTGGAATGGATGAAGCAGTAGTGAAGTTGGATTTGAAAGAGTTAAGAGTAGACCAAAATATTTTGTTATCATTTGGATTATTTAGAAGTTTATTTGCCTGCTTGTGGAGAAAGTTTGATTTACTTAGGTTTAATACAGTTTTGGCATGATTTCTGATGTTTCTAAAGTAATTAAAGGCTTCATGTGTTTTTGATCTTGTGTATGCATTGTAGGCTATTGCTTTTTGTTGAGTTACTCTAGCACAATTATGGTCAAACCATTTATGGTGAATTAGATCTTTTACTGTACTTTTGATTGAGGAATAAAAGTTTCCATTCCAATTTTTACAAAATCTTGTATGTGGCTCAAGGTGGAGTGTGCATCATTAGAAAAGAAAGAGGTCCAGGGAATATCAATGAAGACCCTCCCAGTCTGCCCTATCGTAATGCCATTTAATCACCAAAACAGGTTCAGAGTGGGAAGGTGTGGTAGGTGATAGACAGGTGGCCTGTATCAGACAGTGATCAGAAGATCCTACTGTCCTATTCTTCCACTTTTAACTGTCCCGTATAGTATTATTAAGGCCGGACAACCTAGTTGGGACCGCAATGTCTGTGTGGATTGAGTATCTGTGTAACTGTGTGTAACTCTCTCTCTCTCTTATTCCAGTGATCTATAATTATTCCTGATCAAACTTTGTTGTAGTTTCTTGGAAAATCTTCATATGTCTTTTCTCTCTCTCTCTCTCTCTCTCTCTCTCTCTCTCTCTCTCTCTCTCTCTCTCTCTCTCTCTCTCTCTCTCTCTCTCTATCTCTCTTTTATATTAGACACCTTTCTCTACATCAAATTACATTATGACACCCCCCCCCCCCAACACGTACCTAAGTAACACAATATATGAACCACCTCTCTCTCTGTGCCCCTATTTCCACCCCGGCAGCTTCACCATCCCCTCTCTCTCTCTCCATTAATGCTATTCCTTTACAATGTTATATATTACTATTTTATACTTGGGTGCTGTTCTGCCTTTGCCTTCCACATTTAAGGGGGTAGTGCTTGTTTTTTGTTTCTCTATATATTTGTGTATTTATTTATTTTTGAGTTTCTTCGCTAGACCCCCATCAGACTTTTAAAAAACACCCCCTAGAACCCCTTTCAAAATAAATTTGTACATTTTTCGGTAGAAAAATGTCCCAGCCGAAGGCCGATTCCTTTTTAAATTGCAGGCTCGCTATCGCTCGTTAGGAAAAAATCGACACCTAAATGACACAAAAGGTCATAATAATTACAACGAAATGAGGCGAAAGGTTTCAAAATCATCAAACTAACGGAACGAACGTCTTAAAACCTCAAAACTAATATGGTAAACACGAGGGAGAAGGTGGTCCAGAAAAAGCGAGTACTACCCCCTTAAGTAGAGAGTGTGTGTGCCAGTGGAGGTATATGTGATGTGTTGGAGTTGTTCTTTACTCGCTAACAGGGATACAATCCCCAACATTCCCACAAACTTTGTTGTTGTGATTTAGTAGGAGGGAGAGTTTTGGTGTGTGTGTGTGTGTAATGGTATGTGGCTGTGTGTGTTTATGTGTAAATATGTAAATGTAAGTGACAGAGTTTGTGTGTGTGTGTTTGTGTAATGGCATGTGGCTGTGTGTGTGTGTTTATGTGTGTATATGTAAATGTAACTGACATAGTTTTGTGTGAGTGTGTGTATGTATGAGTGTGTGTGTGTGTGTGTGTGTGTGTATGTGTGTAGATGAATGTGGTTGTGTACGTACAACTTTTCATATAAACCTAAACTTGTTATTGTTAGGCTCTGTTTTGACAAAAGGCTGTTAAGGGCAGATGGACTTATATACTGTATTTGCTTAGTGTTTGGATTTTTTTTTTCTCTTTTTGTTTCTAATATATATATTTTTTTTTTACTTTCCTCCATAGTTCTCTATCAAGCTGTAAAAGACACCCCTTAGACCTTCCTTCAAGATAATTTTGTACATTTTTCGTTAGAATTTTTTTCCGGCCGAAAGCCGGTTACTCTTAAAATTACAGGCTCGTTATTGCTCGCCAGGAAAAAATCGACACCTAAATGGCACGAAAGGCCTTAATATTGACAAATAATTTTGTTTTTTCTTTTTTCTATGTGATTGAGGGAGGCAAAAGGCATAACTGCCTATAGCGAGTGCCTCCCCCATAGTTGAAAGAGTGACAGGGCTAAAATCAAGGGACGTTCGAGCCTGGACACACGGAGTTTGAAGCAATTTAAGTCATAGGAAGAGGGAAAGACTGATTCTGGGAGAGAGTTCCAGAGCTCAGCTGTTGAGTAGAAGAAAGTTTGAGAGTAACGTTTCACTCTTGGGTTGGAGAGTTGCACAGAGTAGTGCTGGGATTGAGTTGCAAGACGGGTACCACGTGCCCTACGTAAAGGAGGTGGTATGCACTGGGATAGCTCTGAGGAACACTGATTATTATAGTAGCGATAGAATAGCGAGAGAGATGCAACATTGCGGCGGAGAGAGAGAGATTGCAGAGAGTTGGTGAGTGGACGGGAGTTAATGATACGAAAGGCCTTCCTTTCAACTTTGTCTAGGAGAGCGGTGTGAGAGGAACCTCCCCACACATGTGAACAATACTCAATACAAGGGCGCACTATGCCCCTGTACAGAGCAAGAAGCTGTGCAGGGGAAAAGAACCCCCTAAGGCGGTTGAGCACACCCAGCTTCTGGGAGGCTGCCTTAGCAAGACTGGTAATATGGTCCTTCCAAATGAGAGCAGAAGAAAAAGAGACACCAAGAATATTGAGAGAAGATGAAGGGTTGATTTTTGTATTGTTGAAGAATAAGGGATAGTCCGCTGGGAGATCCTGACAGGTAGATAGATGGAGAAATTGGGTTTTGGAAGCATTAAAGTTAAAATGGGGGCGTAAAGTCTTAAAATCGCCAAATTAATGGGCCGAACGTCTTAACATCTAAACAAACAATGGGGCTAAAACCGAGGGAGAAGGGGGCCAGAAAAACAGCCCATCCCCCCTTAACATACATTGCCAACATTAGCATGCAGACATTTACAATAGAATAAATGATCTACTCGGGTATTACTCCAACAATACTTAATCTCGACTAATGTTTTTATGGCTTATAGCTAATCTAAACACTTCCTCCATCATTTTGTATTCCTATATTCTTTGTGGATTATATTATAGCTAACTTAAAACGTCTTATATAATCCTCTATGCCTTGATTATTTAAGCCTAATAGGTAACCTAATACTTTTTGTATCATTCTTTATGTCTTATAGGTAACCTAAATATTCTTCTATCATTCTCTGTCTTTTTTTCTGTATGCCTTATACTTCTACCTAATACTTCTATCAATGTATCATCGTAAACAATTTCTATCATTTTAATTTTAATTTAACCTTATTTAATCTTGTCGATACTCTAGATTGTATGCTTCATCTGATTCTATATCTAACCTAGAAATGTCTTTACCATGAGAAAGATATATATATAAATAAATAACCTATGCTGAAAATAACAGCTTCTCTCTCACTCTCTCTCAGATAAATACACGCACATTCTGTACGCGTCATTCGTGCATAGGCCTACACACAACAGTTGCGGTCAAATATTTAAGTAACATTTAGTATCCAATTAAAGTTACCTGTTTGCTATTGAATATAATTTACAGTCTAATTAGAGGGAGGTATGTCGTTTTTTGAGGACCTCCTTCTCCCTCATGTTTATCCCCAATAGTTTTCAGATTTTAAGGCGTTCGCTCCATTAGCTTGTCGATTCTAAGACCTTTCGTCCCATGTATATATCAATATCAAGACCTTTCCTGTCATTTAGGTGTCAATTTTGTTCCTGGACAGCGATAGCGAGCCTGTAATTTAAGAGGAACCGGCCGTTCGGCCGGGAAATATTTCTACCGAAAAATTTATGAATTGATCTTGAAGGGGTCTTTGAGATTTTTTAAAGCTTGATAGAGTTCCAGGGCGCCAGCTTAAAACTTCCTTTAAGATGGGAATACTTCAATTTCTCGCTAGCTTAAAAAAAACAAAAAAAAACAAAAAAATCTATAGGTCCCTTAAGCCCAATACTCTTACCTTTTAGCCGCACACCACCACACTGCTTCCCATCCTTCCCTTCCACGGTAACACACCTGGAAGATATACCAACAGGTTAATGAATAGCTATAATGGGGGAAATGGCGTGTACATTGCTTAAGGGGAGGTAGGCCGTTTTTCTGGTCCCTCTTTCTCTGTTGTGTTTAGCCCCATTAGTTTTGATATTTTAAGACGCTCGGTCCATTAGTTTGGTTATTTTATTTACACATATTTCGGTAGAAAAATATGGTAACTCCTAAATTGCAGGTTCACTATCATTCACCAGGAACAAAAACGACACCTACATGGCACGAAAGGTCTTACAATTTAAAAAAAAAATGAGGCGGAATGTCTTATAATCATCCAACTAATGGGGCGAACGTCTTAGAATATAAAAAACTAATGAGGGAGAAGAGGTCCAGAAAAGAAAAACCTCGATTGTAACAAACATGGTATATATTAAGAGTGTTCAAGGGGGGCATTGCCCCCCTTTTTAACGAATTTGTGAATGTCCTCGCTAAACCTCCATCAACCTTAAAAAAACACTCCCTAGGCCTCTTTCAAGATAAATTTTTACATTTTTCGGTAGGAAAATTTCCTGGCCCAAGGCTAGTTCCTTCTAAGATTACAGTCTCGCTGTCGCTCACCAGGAATAAAATCGACCCCTAAATGGCAGAAAAGGTCTTAATGTTGACAAAGAAATGAGGAGAACGGTCTGAAAATTGCAAAACTAACGGAACGAATGTCCTAAAATCTCAAAAACTAATATGCTAAACACGAGGGAGAAGGGGGTCCAGAAAAAGCGATTACCTCTCCCTCAAATAGTTGTATGTTCTAATTTGAATAGAAAGGCCGAAAAAGATTGTTTATTGTGTTCCAATATTTACAGTGTAGTATATATAGGGTGTTGGGAAAGCCACTGTATTTTGTATAATAAATATTTTCTATAAGGGGACATGGATCGTTTTTTTGATCCCCTTTCTCCCTCGTATATAGCCCCATTAGTTTTGAGATTTTAAGATGTTCGGCCCATTAGTTTGGTGATTTTAACACCTTTCGCCACATTTCGTTGTCAATTTTAAGACTTTTCGTGCCATTTAGGTGTCGATTTGTTGTCCTGGGGAGCGATAGCGTGTTTGTAATTATAAGTGGAACCGGCCTTCAGCCGGGAATTTGTTTTGCCGTAAAATGTACAAATTGATCTTGATGGGGAGTCTAGTTTTTGTTTTCAAAGTTTGAGGGAGGTCTAACGAGGAAACTAAATGAAATAATTGAATAAATTAATAGATAGACAAAAAACAGCCACTAGCCCCTTAAACCTTTTGTACCGGTGACGTCTTTTGTATATCATTTCAGGTAGATTCAGACGATTTTATGTATCTTAGGAAGGATATAGGGAAGCTAAAAGGATTAATTTGAGATATTCTATAGCTCTATAATTGGTAGACATCCTTCCCAAGCTAAATCAAACCGCTTAATAATAGCCAAAGTAAAGATAAAGAGCGTCGCCGGTACAGAAGGGGTTACTCATACTTTCTATCCATCAGAAACCTACATACAAAACAGAGAGAGAGAGAGAGTACAAAGGAAATCAAGCAACAACAGGTCTAGTGACCCTTCTAGGCTGCTTGTCCTCCAAAACACTGAGGATCAAGTGTCCAAACAGTGGTTTAGAGAGGGTAAGGGAACATTGGAAAGGGAACTACTGCCCTGGAACTAATGTCCGTGGCAGGATTAGGAAGTTAGTAGGGGACAGATGGGTTAGTAACTGAGGGGGGGTATAAAATAAAGTTATTCATTTACAAACGCAGTCAGTCGCGGGTTTGATGCGAGATATTTGTCTAGGCGGAGTTTAAATGAATCAACGGTGCTGCAGTCTATAACGTCTCGGGGAAGCCCATTCCACAAGTTGACAACTCGATTGAAGAAGAAATTCTTAGATTCGTGTGAGTTAAAAGATTTACCAATAATTTTGCAACCGTTTCCCCGCGTGTAATTAGATTGGTCGATAGTGAAATACTTACTACAGTTCATATTGTCGATGCCTTTGATGATTTTGAACACTTGAATTAAGTCACCTCCTAATCTGCGCTGGGTTAAAGGAAATAGATTTAATTCTCTAAGACGCTCTTCGTTTGGTTTGTTCTTTAGGCTAGGTGTCATTTTGGTAACTCTACGCTGAACTCGTTCCAGCTTGTTTATATCTTTTTGGTAATAAGGGCACGCAGTACTCCAGAAGAGGGCGGACTAGGGAATTGTAAAAGGTTAGGATAACTTCTTTGGATTTATGCTCAAATGACCTGCCTATAAAGCCAATTATTTTGTTTGCCTTCTTAACAACTTCTGAACATTGTTGACTCGGTTTTAGGTTACTCGATATTGTTACTCCCAGATCGGTTTCTCTGTTTACATTCTTAAGGTGAGTGCCATTCATCGAATAGTTTGCTTTCTCATTTAGGTGTCCGATATGTAGTACTTTACATTTATCCCCATTGACACTCATTTGCCAAATTTGGGCCCAACATGACAATTTATCTAGATTGTGTTGCATATCGTCAACTTGTTCTTTTGAGAGTACGCTATTTGCAATTTTTGTATCGTCAGCAAATTTTGAGATTGTACAGGTGAGACCCTCATCTATGTCGTTGATGTATATTAGAAAGAGAATTGGTCCTAGTACCGATCCCTGGGGTAACCCGCTACTTACATTGGTCCATTTAGATGCCTTACCGTTTATGACTACTCTTTGCATTCTGTCGCTGAGCCAATTTTCTATCCATTTCAACACACCGTCTTGTATTCCATGCGCTTTTAGTTTTATCAGTAAACGTTTGTGGGGAACTTTGTCAAAGGCCTTTTGAAAATCAAGGTATATAATATCTACAGCTTTACTCTCATCGTAGAGGTTGAGGATATCGTAGAAGAAGTCTAAGAGGTTTGTTAAACAGGAACGTTTTTTACGAAAGCCGTGTTGAGTATCTTTAAGTAAGTTATTTGCCTCTAAGTGATTTACGAGTCTGTCTCTTATGACCGTTTCTAGCATTTTACATACAATTGAGGTTAAGTTAATTGGACGATAGTTACTGGGTAGGGATTTGCTGCCTCTTTTGAATATCGGTGTTACGTTGGCTAGCTTTCACTGATCAGGCATAGTCCCAGACTGCAAGGATTCATTGAATAGCAATGTCAGTGGTTTGGAGAGCTCATCCTTAGCTTCCTTTAGAACTCTAGGCAAGATTGTATCAGGTCCAGGCGTTTTATTTACCTTGAGTTTATCTAAACAATTCAATACTTCTCTCTCTGTAACGGTGATATTGCTTAGAACATCTGAATTATCAATCTGAATCGGCGATGGTGTAGGGATATCACTGAGGTATTCTGTTGTAAAAACTGATGCAAAGAAGGTATTGAGGGCATTACTCATTTGTACTTCGTCTTTGGTGTATTCTCCATTTTCATCGACTAACGGTCCAACAGTTGAAGTAACTACTTTTTTCTTTCTGATATAACTATAGAATTCTTTCGGGTTTGTTTTACTTTGATTCACAACATGTAACTCCAGGGTCTTTTTACTTTGCTTAATTAACTTTTCGGCTTTGCGTCGTAGCTCTACAAATTTCACCCGTTCTTCGTCATTTTGTGAGGATTTTAATCTATCATTAGCAAATTTTTTATCAAGCAGACAGTCTGAAATATCTTTATTCCACCATTTGAGCCTATCATTATGGCCTGGACGCCGTATTTTCGATGGTATGCAGTCTTGCACTGCCTTAAGGTAAGTGGTTGTGAAACACTCCCAAGATGTATTTATGTCGTTATTGTTAGTCAGAAAGCTCCAGTCAGTTTCTTTAAGCTTTGATTTAAGTTTATGAAAATTTGCTTTCTTGAAATTAGGGACTTTCTCAATGCTTCTATTTTATTTGTTACTAGTAAACTTTAAAGTGAAAGTTATCGTACGATGGTCGCTGTTACTGAATTCATCACCAACATTCAAATTCTCTATTAATTCTTCTTTTGTTGCGAGTACAAGGTCAAGCACATTATTACCACGGGTCGTCGGAGATTGTACAAATTGAAAAAGTGAACTCTCTTGCAAGTTAGCATAGAGGTCGTTGTCCAGAGTGTGAAGTAAGAATATCGCCCCATTTAGTCACGGGTAAGTTGAAATCGCCAAGAATTACGGTATCTTGTATGTTAGTTATTTCTGCAATTTGTTCATAAATTTCACTGTCAGTTTGCACTGATTGAGCTGGGGGTCTGTATAATAAAGCAAGTGTTATTTTAGTTCCTCGTTTATTATTTAATAGTACGTAAGATATGTCTATATTCGCAATTTGAGGTTTTGACATTAAGACAGGATTAAGACTTTCCTTTATAAAAAAACAGAACTCCTCCATTTCTATTGATCCGACTTTTCTCAAACATTGTATAACCAGGAAGCGTATATTCGGCTAAAAAGTCTCTGTCTTCCGTATTTAACCAAGATTCTGTAATGCCGATTATATCATAATGTTCTGTAAACACGATTTCCTCTAGATCTGAACATTTATTGCGTATGCTACGAGCATTTACATAAAACACCTTAAGAGTATTAGAGTTGGATGTTACTGATTGTGCATTGTCTGAATTTTCAGTTCGTATTGGACTTACACTACCCCCGGGTGCCCCCGGTTGACCCAGTTTTTTGAACGGAAATCCTTGACTGCATGGTTCAGCAGATGACCAAGATGTGCAGCTCCTACTTCATTGAGATGTACACCATATCCTGAAAACAAAGATTTATCATAGTAAAAATGATCCCACGTGTCGACAAAGCCGATGTCCTCCTCCCTGCAGAGTTTGGCTAGTCGGCGCTTTGTACTGGTAGCTATGTTATAGAATCAGTTTTCTACATCAATCCGGGGAACAATTCCTGAAATTAAGATTCTATTAGATTTTTCCTTGAAGGACCTGCTCAGCCGCCGGTATTTGCAAAGTAGTTCCTCTGACCGCGTCCGTTGGACATCGTTAGATCCAACGTGGATGACGTACGTAGTGCTTGCGGGGGCGAGCCTGGATACCTCTTCCACAGCCGCAACAATGTCGTCCACGCCACCACCTGGGATATAGAATCGCTTTCTGGTCCTGGGTGCCCTGGCGCAGAAATTGGTTAATTGGCCACGGACCATGGAGTCGCCCACAAGCCGAACTTCTTCCGTTTCCTCTTCCTCGTTAATAGCAAGAATTTTGAAGCGGTTTTGGCATGTTGTCGGGATGACCTTCCTGGTACTGGTACTGGGATGCACATTGTTTCTCACTAACTGAAAGTTGTCCTGGGGGGGAGTGAGAGTAGAGTCATTATTATTTTCTGCAACATCTAAGGTAGCTGCTGGTGTGGGTACCGGTACCGGTACTGTATGCACTGGAATGGCGGTTGACATTGTAGTGGTTTCTTGGGCCGAGGGCACTCCTACGTTGAGTGTGACAAATTCTTGAAGGGATTCAAGCTTCGTAGTCAGGGCATCGATCTTGCGGTGAGCTGCATTCAATTCATCCGCAATCTTCTCTTGGAGCTGGCAAAATCTACAAATTTGGACATCAGCAAACATGGTAGGGCCAAATTTACCGGAACAACTCGAGAGAGAGAGAGAGAGAGAGAGAGAGAGAGAGAGAGAGAGAGAGTGAGAGTGAGAGTGAGTGAGAGAGAGAGAGAGAGAGAGAGAGAGAGAGAGAGAGAGAGAACTGTACATAAGGATCATTTGAAAAGAACTGACAAAGGTGCTTTAAAAAAATATATTAATAAATAAAAATAATAAAATATAACAAACAAGTGTCCATGCCTGTTAAAGGTGAGCACTTTCCAAACCCTGTTATACGTTCAGCTTGTGGAACAACAACAACAACAACAACCTCTATCATAACATAGGCTTTGTTTGACTACTGTATGCTATTAACACCTTATGTACCGGTGACGTCTTCTTTATTATATTATAGCTATATTTAGACGATTTTGTGCAGCTTAAGAAGGATCTGTGGTAATGAAAAGGGTTAATTAAGCTAGTTTGAAGCCTGTTAATTGCTGGAGGCCCTTGGTAAACTGAATAAAATCGTCTTTCAGCAGCCAGTATAATATGAAGAGGACGGAACTGGTACTGAACCGGTTAATTCATAAAGTACCGGTGACGTCCTTTTTAATATATGTTGGCAACTCTTAAACTATTTTTTTCTTCAGATTAGGAAGGACCTATAGCAATAATAAGGCTTCAAACTATCTAAACCAACCCCTTTAACTACTGCAGATCCTTCCTGCATAATAACGTCTATCTATCTATCTATCTATATATATATATTCAGGCCCAATCCCCACTTTTCCATTTTTTTTACTGTTTTTGTATTTTTTTTTTTGTATTTTTTGTATTTTTTTATTTATTTATTTTTTTTGGGGGGGGGGCGTTTGACGTTTAAATATAGTTAGAATGAGAGATAACACACGTCGCTGGTACTCAAAGGGTAAAATATATATACTGTAAGTGCGCAGTGCCTTTGAGAACCCCCTACATATACTCCAATGGTCGTATGTATAGAGTAAATTTTATTTTAATGAAGCTATGCCAACGAATAATGCAACTATTGAAGAACAGCAGGACAGAGGCAAATATATAACCAGTGGTCGTATGTATAGGGTCTGTTATTACAATGAAGCTATGCCAACGAATAATGCAACTATTGAACAACAACAGGACAGAGGCAAATATATAACCAGTGGTCGTATGTATAAGGTCTGTTAATATAATGAAGTTATGCCAACGAATAATGCAACTATTGAAGAACAACAGGGCAGAGGCAGATATATAACCAGTGGTCGTATGTATAGGGTCTGTTATTATAATGAAGCTATGCCAACGAATAATGCAACTATTGAACAACAACAGGACAGAGTCAAATATATAGTGGGGAGATTGTAGGCACCAATCGGTCAGGGCTAGACCCAGGTGAGGTTATAGGCATGTGATAAAGAGTCGCTGTAACTCCTGTTTCATATGCTTGGCCTCTCTTACTGATTTTCTTTGTGCCTCATTTACACTGAGAGCAATCCAGCTAGCTCTCACAAACACCTTCTCATCCTATTCACTTCACTACACTAAACATGCACACCACACTTCATTCTTCCACACCAAAATAAAAAATAAAAAAAATGATTAATTATAGCCCAGCCTCGGAGTCCCCAGGGGGGGGAGGGGACCATAAATGCACCCACACCCGACCGACCATCCCCTGACGACCCCACAAAATTACCTGGACCTCGGCCTGTTACTCTTTCTATTGATTTCTGCAACATTCGCGGACTTTCCTCTAACTTTCACTCTGTTGAACACCATCTCTCCTCCTACAAACCTGATCTTCTCTTCCTCACCGAAACTCAGGTGTCTGCAGCAACATCCAGCAGCCCCTTCTCTGTATCCTCCTACTTTCTCTATCCTAGTTTCAAAGCCAAAGGCATATGTTGTGCATATGTTCACAACAAACTCACTTGCTCTCGTGTTCCCGATTTCGACTCCTCTGAATTCTCAACTTTATGGCTCAAACTTTCCTGTCATTTTCTTACTAAATATTTCTGTGCTGTCTATCTTTCCCCTAACTCTAAGAACTTTCTCAAATTCTTTGACTATTTAAACTCTGCAGTGGAACACATTCTATCCATTTCTCCTTTCTCAGAAATCTCCATCTTAGGAGATTTCAACGTTCACCACTGCCAATGGCTCTCCTCTCACACTACTGACCCAGCTGGTGAACAATCCTACGTCTTTTCTATCCTAAATGACCTAGAGCAGTTAGTTCAGCAACCCACCCGTATCCCGGATCGCATCGGAGATCGGCCCAACATTCTTGACTTGTTTCTAACCTCTAACCCTTCTTCTTATACTGGTGATTTTTTCTCTCCTTTGGGCTCCTCCGACCATAAACTTATCTCTGTCACCTGTCCTATCTCTCCAGTACGGCCACCCGATCCTCCTAGCCGGCGGCGCTTGTGGCACTTCGGCGCTGCCGACTGGGAGGCTCTCCGGCAGTACTTCTTTGATTTCCCATGGAATGATTTCTGCTTCCGTGGCCGGGGACCCTCGGAGAGTGCTGAACACATTACCGAGGTAATCCTATCGGGCATGGAAGCATACATTTCATTCTTTTTCTCTCACACCAATGCTAAAAATCTTGGTTTACTCACGCCTGTTCTACTGCTGTCCGCAATAAGGAGGAAGCATTCGAACGGTACTGATGCCTTAAAACTCAAGATTCTCATTCTTCCTATGTTTCTGCCTGGAATCAAGCCAAATCTGTTCTTCGACTTGCCAAACACTCTTTCATCAATAATAAATGCACTGAACTATCCAACTCTAGCTCTTCCCAAGATTTCTGGCATCTAACCAAAAACCTCTCCAACAATTTATCTTCCTAGTCTTTCCCTCCCCTTTTCCACTCTGATGGCACAACCATCACTTCTTCCTCTGACAAAGCTAAACTCTTCGCTCAAACTTTTGCTAGAAACTCTACCTTGGATGATTCCGGTGCTATTCCTCCCTCTCTACCCTCCTCTCTCTTACTTGTGCCTAACATCCTAATCTCTTCTAAATATGTACTTTCTACCCTCTCTGGGCTTAATACTAATAAGGCGTACGGTCCGGACGGTGTTCCTCCTGTTGTTCTCAAAAACTGTGCTTCCGTGCTAACTCCCTGCCTAGGCAAACTCTTTCGTCTCTGTCTATTCTCTAACGTCTTCTCTTCATGCTGGAAACTTGCTCACATTCAACCTGTCCCAAAGAAGGGTGACCGCTCTCAACCCTCCAACTATCGTCCAATTGCTCTCATCTCTTGTCTTTCTAAAGTTTTTTAAACTATTCTTGCTTCCAAATTTCTTAAGCATTTCTCTTCTCATAATCTGCTCTCAGATCGCCAGTATGGCTTCCTTAAGGGTCGCTCTACTGGTGATCTTCTTTCATATCTTATTAACTCTTGGTCATCCTCCTTTCGGGAATTCGGTGAGATTTTTTCTATTGCACTAGACATATCGAAAGCCTTCGATAGAGTCTGGCACAAATCTTTAATTTCTAAACTACCCTCCTTCGGTTTCTATCCCTCCATCTGTGCCTTTGTCTCTAATTTCCTTTCCGGCCGTTCCATAGCCGCGGTTGTGGACGGCTATTGTTCACTTCCTCACCCTATAAACTCCGGTGTTCCTCAGGGCTCTGTCCTATCTCCTATTCTCTTTCTAATTTTTATAAATGATCTCCTCAACTGTACCTCAATTCCCATCCATTCATACACAAACGACTCAACCTTACACTACTCCATTAGTTTTTCAGAATGCCCCAGCCAGCAATCCCTCAATGACAAACGTAATGAAGCCATAGAACTCTTAAATTCTGATCTAAATACTATCTCCAATTGGGGCAGAGAAAACCTTGCTACCTTTAATGCTTCCAAAACCCAATTTCTCCATCTATCTACCCGTCAGGATCTCCCAGCGGACTATCCCTTATTCTTCAACAATACAAAAATCAATCCTTCATCTTCTCTCAATATTCTTGGTGTCTCTTTTTCTTCTGCTCTCAGTTGGAAGGACCATATTACCAGTTTTGCTAAGGCAGCCTCCCAGAAGCTGGGTGTGCTCAACCGCTTAGGGGGTTCTTTTCCCCTGCACAGCTTCTTGCTCTGTACAGGGGCATAGTTCGTCCTTGTATTGAGTATTGTTCACATGTGTGGGGAGGGTCCTCTCACACCGCTCTCCTAGACAAAGTTGAAAGGAAGGCCTTTCATATCATTAACTCCCGTCCACTCATGCCCCTTTCCCACTGGTGAGACAAGTCACGATTTTCGTCGCCGAAACCAATAAATTGGCACATTCGTGACATGTCTCAACACCTCTCATGAAAAATCGTTTGACTCTCAAGGCCTCTCAAGGCCTCGCAAGGGCCCTCGCGGCGGTTGTCGCAAATGTTCGCACAGTTAAAAATTTTGGACGAGGATTCACGATGATCGCAAGCATCGTCGAGCATTGCCGAAGGGTTTCTGCGATCATCTGCGACATCGACGAGACATCGCAGAGTTTGTCACACAAAAAAAATTGTTGAAATGTTCCAAAACGTTGCACGACGGATCGCCGATGCTCTCGGATGTTCCGAAAACATCGACGATCATCGGCGATTTCCTAGTCGATTAGTCGTCGACGGGCGCAGGAATACTCGCAGAGAGTATACCCGCCAGGGGTATGCTCCGCACGAGGCATGCGAAGGGCCTTACGACGTCGCGGAATGCTCAAGACACACCTGCCGAGGCCAAAGAGCAACTTCGGAGAGGTGGGTAATTTTTTTTTATTAGGCCTACTGTATAGTGAGATATCTTTCACCTACGGTGAAATTTCACATATTATTTTATTTGTTGTTGTTGTTTATAAAATCTTATAGAATAACCTTTCCTCTTGCCGTTCATGAAAACAAAACAATATAAAAAACAATTATTATGGGTGAAAACCGACTGAGAGTTAGGGCAAATACGGGCGAACTGATGATATGCCTTCACCTACGGTGAAATTCCACATATTATTATTTTTGTTGTTGTTGTTGGTGAAATCTTATAGAATAACATTTCCTCTTGCCGTTCATGAAAACAAAAAATATAAAAAGCAGTTATTATTGGTGAAAACAGACAGAGTTAATATTTTGCTGCGGAATGGATTCTATAAGAGCGAAAAACTATCGTTATAGATTTATTTCTATAAAATCCAATAATGATGATAGAATAATCTAAACATCCGCATCATGTTCAGCGGACATATATATATATATTTGTTTTGAGAGTAAGCTAAATTTGTACATTTTTCGATAGAAAAATTTCTCCGGCGAAGCCGGATTTCTCCATACAATGCTGGCTCCCTATCGCTCGCCAGGAAGAAATCGACACCTGGATGGGGATAAACGTCTTAAAACAGTAGGCTGAACGGGGCCGAACGGATACAAGGCAAAGAGAGAGGGAGAGAAATAGAAAAAAAAAAAAAAAAAACGAGGAGAGAGGGAGAGAAAGAGAAAACAACAAACAGCGAGGTGGGCTCAATGTTTGCGTTACGGCTTAACAATTGAGCCCACCTCGCTTTTTTTAGTTTACGCTTTCTCTCTCTCTCTCCTCGTTTTTTTGTTTTGTTATTTCTCTCCCTCTCTCTTTGCCTTGTATCCGTTCGGCCCCGTTCAGCCTACTGTTTTAAGACGTTTACCCCCATCCAGGTTTCAATATTTTCCTGGTGAGCGGTAGCAAGCCAACATATATATTTTTTTGCTTTGAGAGCATGCTAAATTTGTACATTATTTGATAGAAAAATGTCTCCGGCGAAGCATTGCCAACTTCCGAATTAAGGGGTGATCGGTCGTTTTTTCTGGTCCCCTTTCTTCCTCATGGTTAACCCCATTAGTTTTCATATTTTATGACGTTCGGCCCATTAGTTTGGCGTGATATGCGAATTCCACTCTGCAATTAGCACATTCACGTTACATTCGCTCAGCTGCGCACACCTCGCCGATTCGCCGATCTCGCCGACTTATGTGCGATGCCAACGCCGATGATCGATCATTCATCGCAATAATTTGTGCCTTAAAAAAATACTCTTATTACCTCGCCGAAGTAAACGCCGAACCATCGCTTGGATCGATCGCCCAAGACGTCGCAAAACATACGGCGAGTATTCTTTCATCCTCGGCGAGTGTTCTTTCATCCTCGCATGATCTCATCTCGCAAGAGATTTTTGAATACATCGTTCACTTCCCCGATAACGTCGCCGATGTCGGCGATTGCGTCGCCGACATCGGCGACATCTTCGCCGAGTATAATTTGTCATCTGTTTGAAACGGTCAAAATCGTGAACATCGCACGTATTCTTGCGAATTTGTCAAAAAGAAGTCATCGGCGACGAAAATCGTGAGTTGTCTCACCAGTGGGAAAGGGGCATCACTAACTCTCTGCAATCTCTCTCTGTTCGCCGCAATGTTGCATCTCTCTCGCTATTCTATCGCTACTATAATAATCAGTGTTCCTCAGAGCTTTGCCAGTGTATACCACCTCCTTTACGTAGGGCACGTGGTACCCGTCTTGCAACTCAATCCCACACCTACTCTGTGCAACTCTCCAACCCAAGAGTGAAACGTTACTCTCAAACTTTCTTCTACTCAACAGCTGAGCTCTGGAACTCTCTCCCATAATCAGTCTTTCCCTCTTCCTATGACTTAAAGTGCTTCAAACTCCGTGTGTCCAGGCATTTTGGCTCGAACATCCCTTGATTTTGGCCATGTCACTCTTTCAACTATGGGGGAGGCACTCGCTATAGGCAGTTCTGCCTTTTGCCTCCCTCAATCACATAGAAAAAAAAATAAAAAATAACTAGTGGTCGTATGTATAGGGTCTGTTATTATAATGAAGCTATGCCAACGAATAATGCAACTATTGAACAACAACAGGACAGAGGCAAATATAACCAGTGGTGAATATTCACCGTTTGACTTAAGGGGGTAGTGGTTATTTTAGGTATATTTATTTAGTTAGTTATTTATTTACTTTATCATTTCATCGGTAGACCTCCACCAAGCTTTAAAAAACACTTCCTAGACCCGTCTTCAAGATAAATTTGTACGTTTTTCGTTTGAACAATGTACCGGCCCAAGGCCGGTTCCTCCTAAAATTACAGGTAACAACTGTCTCAATAAACACTCTGAATAACACAAGTCCTTTTTAATGGGAGATTTCCACCTGGAGGATTTTTTTCTGGATCCCTTTTTCCCTCATGTTTAGCCCCATTGCTTTTGAGATTTTAAGACGCTTGCCCCATTAGTTTGGCGATTTTAAGAACCCTCGCCCCATTTCTGTCAATTTTAAGACTATTCGCCCTATTTAGGTGTCGATTTTTTCCTGGCGAGCGATAGCGAGCCTGTAACTTAAGGGGAACCGGCCTTCGGCCGGGACATTTTGCTACCGAAAAATGTACAAATTTATCTTGAAAGGGGGGTCTAGGGGGGAGTAATTTTAAGCTTGATGGAAGTCTAGGGGATCAACTAAAAACTTCCCCTTATGGGCGTATAAATGTCCTCATATGTAGATATTTTAATAATGTTTTGAGTTTTACCCCTAGACCTCTATCAACCTTAACCCCCCCCCCCCCCCCACAAAGACATATTTGTACATTTTTCGATAGGAAACTGTCCCGGCCAAAGGCCAGTTCCTCTTGAATTACAGGCTCGCTATCGCTCGCCAGGAAAATATCGACACCTAAATGACACGAACAATCTTAATATTGCGTCGCCGACATCGGCGACATCTTCGCCGAGTATAATTTGTCATCTGTTTGAAACGGTCAAAATCGTGAACATCGCACGTATTCTTGCGAATTTGTCAAAAAGAAGTCATCGGCGACGAAAATCGTGAGTTGTCTCACCAGTGGGAAAGGGGCATCACTAACTCTCTGCAATCTCTCTCTGTTCGCCGCAATGTTGCATCTCTCTCGCTATTCTATCGCTACTATAATAATCAGTGTTCCTCAGAGCTTTGCCAGTGTATACCACCTCCTTTACGTAGGGCACGTGGTACCCGTCTTGCAACTCAATCCCACACCTACTCTGTGCAACTCTCCAACCCAAGAGTGAAACGTTACTCTCAAACTTTCTTCTACTCAACAGCTGAGCTCTGGAACTCTCTCCCATAATCAGTCTTTCCCTCTTCCTATGACTTAAAGTGCTTCAAACTCCGTGTGTCCAGGCATTTTGGCTCGAACATCCCTTGATTTTGGCCATGTCACTCTTTCAACTATGGGGGAGGCACTCGCTATAGGCAGTTCTGCCTTTTGCCTCCCTCAATCACATAGAAAAAAAAATAAAAAATAACTAGTGGTCGTATGTATAGGGTCTGTTATTATAATGAAGCTATGCCAACGAATAATGCAACTATTGAACAACAACAGGACAGAGGCAAATATATAACCAGTGGTGAATATTCACCTTGTGACTTAAGGGGGTAGTGGTTATTTTATGGTATATTTATTTAGTTATTTATTTACTTTATCATTTCATCGGTAGACCTCCACCAAGCTTTAAAAAACACTTCCTAGACCCGTCTTCAAGATAAATTTGTACGTTTTTCGTTTGAACAATGTACCGGCCCAAGGCCGGTTCCTCCTAAAATTACAGGTAACAACTGTCTCAATAAACACTCTGAATAACACAAGTCCTTTTTAAGGGGAGATTTCCACCTGGTGGATTTTTTTCTGGATCCCTTTTTCCCTCATGTTTAGCCCCATTGCTTTTGAGATTTTAAGACGCTTACCCCATTAGTTTGGCGATTTTAAGAACCCTCGCCCCATTTCTGTCAATTTTAAGACTATTCGCCCTATTTAGGTGTCGATTTTTTCCTGGCGAGCGATAGCGAGCCTGTAACTTAAGGGGAACCGGCCTTCGGCCGGGACATTTTGCTACCGAAAAATGTACAAATTTATCTTGAAAGGGGGTCTAGGGGGGAGTAATTTTAAGCTTGATGGAAGTCTAGGGGATCAACTAAAAACTTCCCCTTATGGGCGTATAAATGTCCTCATATGTAGATATTTTAATAATGTTTTGAGTTTTACCCCTAGACCTCTATCAACCTTAACCCCCCCCCCCCCCACACAGACATATTTGTACATTTTTCGATAGGAAACTGTCCCGGCCAAAGGCCAGTTCCTCTTGAATTACAGGCTCGCTATCGCTCGCCAGGAAAATATCGACACCTAAATGACACGAACAATCTTAATATTGACAAAGAAATGGGGCAAATAGGTCTTAACATCACCAAAATAATGGGCCTAACGTCTTAAAATCTGAACAGTAATGGGGCTAAACATGAGGAAGAAGGGGGACCTATCTCCCCTTAAGTTACGTCCACTCGTCTACAGGCAGCGCCGTAACAAAGGTCCAAAAGCCGCCATGGTGCTGAAGGGGTTAACAACTAAACAAAGGACCATAATAAACACCTGTTATATTCACAACACGGAATGGGGCATTTAATTAAGGGGGGAGGTAGTGGCTTTTTCTGGACCACCTTCTCCCTCATGTTTAGCCCCATTAGTTTTGAGATTTTAAGACGTTCGCCCCACTAGTTTGTCAATTTTAAGACTGTTCGTCCAATTTCTTTATCAATACCAAGACTTTTCATGCCCTTTAGGTATCGATTTTTACTTGGCGAGCGATAGCGAGCCTGTAATTTTGGAGAAACCGGCCTGCAGCCGGGACATTTTTCTACCTAAAAAAGTACAAATTACTCTCGAAGGATTTTTTTTTCTTTTTTTTTTAAAGCTTGATGGAGGCTTAGGGAGGAAACTGAAAAAAGGATAAATACATAAATATATAGGCAAATTAATAACACCTACCCCTTAACCCCATTAGCACGATGACGCATTTTTACCGTGCTTTACTGCCTATATGTCGTGGAATTGGGGCAGTGTATACACTTTGAGATTTACAGTATACAGTTTGAGATTTACAGTATACAGTTTGAGATTTATAGTATACATTTTGGATTTACAGTATACTGTTTGAGATTTACATTACACAGTTTGGGATTTACAGTATACTGTTTGAGATTTACAGTATACAGTTCGAGATTTACATTATACAGTTTGAGATTTACAGTATACAGTTCGAGATTTACATTATACAGTTTGAGATTTACAGTATACAGTTTGAGATTTACAGTATACAGTTTGAGATTTACAGTATACAGTTTGAGATTTACAGTATACAGTTTGGGATTTACAGTATACAGTTTGGGATTTACAGTATACTGTTTGAGATTTACAGTATACAGTTCGAGATTTACATTATACAGTTTGAGATTTACAGTATACAGTTCGAGATTTACATTATACAGTTTGAGATTTACAGTATACAGTTTGAGATTTACAGTATACAGTTTGAGATTTACAGTATACAGTTTGAGATTTACAGTATACAGTTTGGGATTTACAGTATACAGTTTGGGATTTACAGTATACTGTTTGAGATTTACAGTATACAGTTCGAGATTTACATTATACAGTTTGAGATTTACAGTATACAGTTCGAGATTTACATTATACAGTTTGAGATTTACAGTATACAGTTTGAGATTTACAGTATACAGTTTGAGATTTACAGTATACAGTTTGAGATTTACAGTATACAGTTTGGGATTTACAGTATACAGTTTGGGATTTACAGTATACTGTTTGAGATTTACAGTATACAGTTTGAGATTTACAGTATACAGTTTGGGATTTACAGTATACAGTTTGGGATTTACAGTATACTGTTTGAGATTTACAGTATACAGTTCGAGATTTACATTATACAGTTTGAGATTTACAGTATACAGTTTGAGATTTACAGTATACAGTTTGGGATTTACAGTATACAGTTTGGGATTTACAGTATACTGTTTGAGATTTACAGTATACAGTTTGAGATTTACAGTATACAGTTTGAGATTTATAGTATACATTTTGGATTTACAGTATACAGTTTGAGATTTACATTACACAGTTTGGGATTTACAGTATACTGTTTGAGATTTACAGTATACAGTTTGAGATTTACAGTATACAGTTTGAGATTTACAGTATACTGTTTGAGATTTACAGTATACAGTTTGAGATTTACAGTATACAGTTTGAGATTTACAGTATACTGTTTGAGATTTACAGTATACAGTTTGAGATTTACAGTATACAGTTTGAGATTTATAGTATACATTTTGGATTTACAGTATACAGTTTGAGATTTACAGTATACAGTTTGAGATTTACAGTATACAGTTTGAGATTTACAGTATACAGTTTGAGATTTACAGTATACTGTTTGAGATTTACAGTATACAGTTTGAGATTTACAGTATACAGTTTGAGATTTACAGTATACAGTTTGAGATTTATAGTATACATTTTGGATTTACAGTATACAGTTTGAGATTTACAGTATACTGTTTGAGATTTACAGTATACAGTTTGAGATTTACAGTATACAGTTTGAGATTTACAGTATACAGTTTGAGATTTATAGTATACATTTTGGATTTACAGTATACAGTTTGAGATTTACAGTATACTGTTTGAGATTTACAGTATACAGTTTGAGATTTACAGTATACAGTTTGAGATTTATAGTATACATTTTGGATTTACAGTATACAGTTTGAGATTTACAGTATACAGTTTGAGATTTACAGTATACAGTTTGAGATTTACAGTATACAGTTTGAGATTTACAGTATACTGTTTGAGATTTACAGTATACAGTTTGAGATTTACAGTATACAGTTTGAGATTTACAGTATACTGTTTGAGATTTACAGTATACAGTTTGAGATTTACAGTATACAGTTTGAGATTTACAGTATACTGTTTGAGATTTACAGTATACAGTTTGAGATTTACAGTATACAGTTTGAGATTTATAGTATACATTTTGGATTTACAGTATACAGTTTGAGATTTACATTACACAGTTTGGGATTTACAGTATACTGTTTGAGATTTACAGTATACAGTTCGAGATTTACATTATACAGTTTGAGATTTACAGTATACAGTTCGAGATTTACATTATACAGTTTGAGATTTACAGTATACAGTTTGAGATTTACAGTATACAGTTTGAGATTTACAGTATACAGTTTGAGATTTACAGTATACAGTTTGAGATTTACAGTATACAGTTTGAGATTTACAGTATACAGTTTGAGATTTACAGTATACAGTTTGAGATTTACAGTATACAGTTTGGGATTTACAGTATACAGTTTGGGATTTACAGTATACTGTTTGAGATTTACAGTATACAGTTTGAGATTTACAGTATACAGTTTGGGATTAATAGTATACAGTTTGGGATTAATAGTATACAGTTTGGGATTTACAGTATACAGTTTGGGATTTACAGTATACAGTTTGGGGTTTAAAGTATACAGTTTGGGGTTTACAGTATACAGTTTGGGATTTACAGTATACAGTTTGAAGTTTACAGTATACAGTTTGGGATTTACAGTACCGGTATACAATTTGGGATTTACAGTATACAGTTTGGGATTTACAGTATACAGTTTGGGGTTTAAAGTATACAGTTTGAGGTTTACAGTATACAGTTTGGGATTTACAATATACAGTTTGGGGTTTACAGTATACAGTTTGGGGTTTACAGTATACAGTTTGGGATTTACAATATACAGTTTGGGGTTTACAGTATACAGTTTGGGGTTTACAGTATACAGTTTGGGGTTTACAGTATACAGTTTGGGGTTTACAGTATACAGTTTGAGGTTTGCAGTATACAGTTTGGGATTTACAGTATACAGTTTGAGATTTATAGTATACATATTGGGAATTACAGAATTCAGCAGAGGTTTACAATACACAGTTTGGGGTTTACAGTAGCCTATACAGTTTGGGAGTTACAGTATACAGTTTGGGATTCATAGTATACAGTTTGGGGTTTACAGTATATAGTTTGAGATTTACAGTATACAGTTTGGGATTTACAGTATACAGTTTGGGATTCATAGTATACAGTTTGGGGTTTACAGTATATATATAGTTTGAGATTTACAGTATACAGTTTGGGATTTAATGTATACATCAGAGATTTACAGTATACAGTTTGAGATTTACAGCATACAGCAGAGGTTTACAGTATACAGTTTGAGATTTAGAGTATACAGCAGATATTTACAATACAGTTTGAGATTCACAGCATACAGCAGAGATTTACAGTATACCATTTGAGATTTACAGTATACAGCAGAGGTTTACAGTATACAATTAGGGATTTACATTATACAACAGATTTACAGTATACAGTTTGAGATTTACAGTATACAGCAGAGGTTTACAGTATACAGTTTGAGATTTACAGTATACAGCAGAGGTTTACAGAATACAATTTGATATTTACATTATACAACAGAGATTTACAGTATACAGCAGAGGTTTACAATATACATTTTGGGGTTTATTGTATACAGTTTGAGATTTAAAGTATACAACAGAGGTTTATAGTATACAGTTTGAGCTCTACAGACAGTATATAGTTTGAGAGTAAAGGCTTCGGCAAACTGTTGATTTTGCCTGTACAATAAATGGATGTTCTTGGTCACAGAACTGAAAGAGAACAAAAGATTCCGGAAAAATAGAAAGGAGGGGGAATAGGAATGGGCTGGAATGAGAGAGAGAGAGAGAGAGAGAGAGAGAGAGAGAGAGAGAGAGAGAGAGAGAGAGAGAGAGAGAGAGAGAGAGAGAGAGAGGGAGAGGGAGAGGGAGAGGGAGAGGGAGAGAGGTACATACACATTTTCCTACCAATGGCTAACAAACAGACGTGAACGCCTACAGTTAAATGGCTTTTTTTTCTTATTATTATTATTAAAGCCTATAGTATATTCTTAAATTGACGTTCTTAATCCGTTCTGTACCGGTGTCGTCCTTTTAACTCTAATTTGGCTACTATTAGACAACATTATTCAGTTTAACCCACTGAGCCCCAGCTAGTTTATAACAAATGTACCACCCAAGACCGGCAAGTTTTGAAAACAGATTTTTTCCAGAAAACACCAGGAATGGGTATAAACAATAAACCGATCCCCTAGGTCATTAACCCGTGGAGCCCCGGCTAGTTTTGTAATGTTTGCGCACCAGAACCCGGCCGGTTTTCAAAAAATGGTTTATTCCAGAAACAATAGCGAATGGGTTAGGAATGAAGGAAAAACCACGAAAAACCGCTCAAAAAGCTTAACAAATGGTCCTATAGAGCCCCCGAAAATGGATTTTATAAGAGTAAAAAATTGAAGGCAATTATCCCAAAAAAACAGGTTATTGCGCGCTCGCGCGCACGCACGTGGACTTTGAGAGTTTTCAACCATCGGCACGGTTGCGTGGGATACGTACACAGTTCCCATACAAATCTGAGCCCTCTTGAGTGGCTACACCTGAGGTTACGGTCGGCGCAATTAGGGTGACGCGCCAGGCGCGTCTCTGGGGCTGTGCGTTACATACATCGCCGACGCGTCAGGCGCGTCGCTGGAGCTGTACGGGTTAAGGGGTCCTACGGTGCGCCCGAAAGTCGGATTTACAAGAGGGGAAATGTGAAGGCAAAAAAAACAAAAACAGGTTTTTGCGCGCTCACGTGCACGCGGTTGGACTTTGAGAGTTTTCAACCATTGGCATGGTTGTGTGGGATACTTACACAGTTCCCATACAAATCTGAGCCCTCTAGGTGCCATAGGACCGGAGTAATTAACCCGTACAGCCCCAGCGACGCGTCTGACGCGTCGGCGATGTATGTAACGCACAGCCCCAGAGACGCGCCTGACGCGTCACCCTAATTGCGCCGACCGAAACCTCAGGTGTAGTCACTCAAGAGGGCTCAGATTTGTAGGGGAACTGTGTACGTATCCCACGCAACCGTGCCGATGGTTGAAAACTCTCAAAGTCCACGTGCGTGCGCGTGAGCGCGCAATAACCTGGTTTTTTGGGGTAATTGCCTTCAATTTTTTACTCATGTAAAATACGATATCGGGGGCTCTGTAGGACCATTTTTTAAGCTTTTTGAGCGTGTTTTCATGGTTTTTCCTTCATTCCTAACCCATTCGCTATTGTTTCTGGAATAAAACCATTTTTTGAAAACCGGCCGGGTTCTGGTGAACAAACATTACAAAACTAGCCGGGGCTCCACGGGTTAACAGTGACGCATACGTATGCGTCGCTGGGGTTTAGCGTTACAAACATTGCCGACGCACTGTTTGCGTCACTGGGGTTCTGTGGGTTAAAAAGGGCCTCTAGCAATTAACAGGCCCCTAATAGCCCACTTAACCATATTTACCAACACACTTCCTTCTCAAACTTCACAAAATCGCCTAAATATGGCTAGAATATTATGAAAAGGCTGCTGCTGGTACAGAAGGGGTTAAATTGGTGTTCTTAAATTGGCGTTCTAAATTTGACTTTCATATAATTGAAGTTTATATAATGGGCGTTCTTTAATTGGCGTTCTTTAATTGGCATTCTTAAATGAATGTTCTTAAGTTCGTGTTCTAAAATTGACGGTAGCATTCAAGGAGACTACTGCAGGACTCTTCTTCTTCTTCTTCTTACCTCTGACCGGGTGTATCCTAGTGTTTACTAGCCTATACCCCTTTGAAAGGACATTAGCCTAACCTAACAACCTTACCTAACCTATCCTAGTATTATAGGTGGGGGATGCCGCCCCCACACCCTCGTTTTGACTTAGATTGTTGGTGTATTTGTCTGTGAAGTGGGTATTTTTCAATTTGTTGGTAACGAAAATCCTCCATGCGGACTATATGGAGAAAAATATGGCGAATCTATTGGTGCCTATTTTCCCTAATAAATTGTTTCTAATAAGGCGGATGTAGTGTAGTGTAGTATTTATTATTATTATTTTTTGTTTTGTTTACTGACAGATTTAATGAAAGAGATAATCTGAGACGTTCTTGTAATTGTATTCGGCCAAGCTTGAAATTTGCTTATTACTGATAACTCGGCTTTGTTCGTTATAATTCGTATATTTTTATATTTTGTTTATATTTTTTGTTTTGCTTCAGTACAATGTTTTCACTTATTATAAATGTGTGTTATTTATTTGTTTATTACAAACGTGGCTTCAACCTCTTTCTCTGATACACACACACACTCTTTCTTTAACTCACAAACAATTTATTTTTCCTCTCTATCTAACTCTCTCTGACACACGCACACATACACATTATCTCTTACATCTAGTTTATACACCCATACACACACTAGCAAATAGCCTTAACACACACATGCTCTCACATCTCTCTTAAACACCCTAAAGCACAAAAACGAACACCCACCCACTCACACACACTATCGAATATGCGAACACATTCTCTCATATCTCTCTTAAACACCCAAAACACAGAAAAGTGAATAACCACACACGCACGCGCGCTATCGAATAAACACACCCATTCTCTCACTATAATTATCTCTGTTGTTCCTATATATTTGCACACACCCATACCTGTATGTCCTGTAGGTAGTAGTTGAAGGCAGTGTTGTCTGCCCATGGTCACGCTGATGCGCCACCACTAGTACATTCCATCTGCCCGTCTCTGCGCCAGCTGGTCCATGATGTTGTTGCTAGCGGCGCGGAGGTGGTATTGGGGCAGTTTGGGTTGATCAGGTAGTGTCCAAAGAAATTTTCCAGTTGATTATTTAATTTCTCGAGACTTGGTTCAGTTGAATCACGCAGATATCTGGGTAGGGCATTAAAGAGAAGAGGCCCTCGTGTCGCAAAGGCATTTTCTTTGAGCGCCTTCACTCTGGTGGCCGCTTTGGGGTGTACCCACTGTATGTGGCAGAGACTGCCCAGTTGTTGATGGATGTGAAAACCTATATTAAGGTTGTTGGTTGTGATGCCAATCAAAAAGATTTTAGACATATAAGATGGCATATCTGTCCCTGCATCTTTCTAATGAGAAAAGCTTGAGTGTTTCCAACCTTCCCCAGTAGTCTAGGTGTTGGACGGCAAAGATTTTACTGGTGAATGAGCGTTGAACTGCTTCAAGTAATGCTTCTCTCCTATCTTCCATCGGCTCCATAGCTGACAGCAATATTCCAACAGTGGAATGACCAATGACTTGTAGAGCATCAGCATGGGGATCGTGTCATGTGTTCGGAAGGTTCGTAGGAACCATCCAGCTAGGTTTTAAGCCATATTTGCAACATTGGTTATATGTATTCCAAATGTACCATCTCGGTTGAGTGCATCACCAAGATACCTTGCATGATCATTTGTATCAATGCAAGATCCGCCATGTGCTGTATATGTGTGGATATTCATATTTCGGTCTGTAATTTAGTTCATGTGTTCAAATTTGTTATAAAAGGACATGTTGTTTTGTTCTGCCCAAGAGTAAATTGTAGCGAGATCTGCCTGAAGTGAATCAGCATCTGTTGTAAAAGACACTTTCCTTAACGGGATCATGACCGTTTATCTTGTAAATTTGGCCGAAACGGACGTGACTGCCCTTTTGCTCACCCAAACCTGTCACGTCCGTTTCGGCCAAATTTACACTGATTAGTTTTGTAGTAGTAGCATAATTTGGTTTTCCGCTCGTCTTTTTGAAGATTTTTATTATTTGTTAAGGGTGAAGTGCCACTTTGTTCTTCGGGAAAAAAGTTCATCACACTTACCACCATTTTCAGTGGTGTTTTCATTGTCAATTTCCTTGTCTTTGTTTGTCTGTTTAGCCTCGCTTTCCTTTTCCTTTTCCTTTTCCCTGTCCAGTAGGGTATAGATGAGCTCAAACTGCCGGTCGCCTTGTTCACCCAGCTGTTGTCTAACACATCCCTCACAGGTGTACTGACTCCTTGTGTTCAGGAAATTCACAATGGCATGGGCAGGTAGGTGTGTGCAATTTGCATGTACAGTCAGAAACCGCAGTTTCTGAGACACCTGGATAGGGCCCGGAAGAAAATATAACCGAAACTACCACTAATTTTTTCATGGTTTTTCTTTTTTGTTTTAGGTAGTTTTCATCATTATACAGTAGTTGAAATTAGTTACAAACCCCGGAAAATGTTATTTCTCCCATTATCCAACTATCTTAAAACACTCAGATGTAAGTCATTTGCAGAGTAAATATACAATTTTGTTTGCCTTTGGATATAGGATGGGTTGAGGGAGGGCTTTGCCCCCCCCCCCCCCCCATGACTTATTGGACTTATTGAAATCATCATTTATTTTAACAGTAGGGGGCTTAATAAGAGTTTCACTGCCGTCTATAGGGAGATTTTTTTGTTTTTACAGTACCTTATATAGTGCACATAAAATGTATCTCCGGAGGTTGTAACACATTTTAATATGATCTTTGCAACATCCTTATTCTATAATAGCCTTCAAATATTGAGAAATAATTAGTTGTAGTTTCGGTATTAAGTACCGGCCCGGACATTGGGAACGTATTGTTTTTGGACGACAGCCCACTTTATCTATCACAAGGTCGAACCAATAAATGCTTCACTCAGTATGCCATGTAAAATTATTGTGCTGTTGTTATGCTACGATACGATTCACACTACAGAATCTGATATAACAATGACAAAAATACCATTGTTTGTTATTCCCTCCTGAATACATTAAACATGGAGAGCTATTCAAGAATTAAGAATGTAAAGAAACACTTTCAAACCGCAGTTAATGGACAGGCTTTCGTTGTGTGTGTGTGTGAAATTCATCAGACGTCATCCATAGTAGTTACTATTAAACACATACCGGTATAATTCATCCATTTTATATAATGCTATTAACCTTGTTGCACTGTGTAAACATTGCAATATATCAGGTACTATAATACTAACATCGAGAAGCTATCTATAGCCATTGCTAAACGTAATATCACGATGCGATGCTTATATAGCCTTTTATCGTATAGAGTGTTATATACCGGTACATGTTTTGCTGAATGTATACCGAATATTTTTTTTTTTTTTTTTAAAGACAATGAACGGAGGAAGGAAAAACACAGATAAAACAAAAAAGGTCCATGTGCCTAAAGGCATCCTCCATTCATAAAATGTTTGTAACAACTGGATTTAAACTGTTGTAGATTGTAAGTTTGTGGAAAACAACTCGAGGGAAGTGAATTCCAAAGAGTAGTAGTTCTGGGGATAAATGAATTTTGATAAGCAGAAGTTCTGCATTGTGGAGGAGAAAGTGTAAATTCATGGGACGCTTCCAGCTGCCCTAGTTCTACGGGGAAAGATATATAAATATATCAGCGTCCGAAGCTTAACTTAGTGTGGTATTACATAATACCCCCCATATATCACTACTGATAACTCATTACCGTTTCACACCTGAATTTCATAACCAGATGACAACAAGTAATATTACATTACATAGTCGTTGTGTTGTATGTCATGAAGCAGACTGTCACCTACTGTAGAGCATTATGTCTATTCAAACAAACATCGGCACACACACACACACACACACACACAATCGACTAATCGTAACTATCAATTCACGTCATAATTGCCATCGTTACTTTACACAACAACTGCAAGGTAAACATTTACACTGTAATACTGAACATCGTCCTCTTCGAAATGAATACAAGTATGCATAACGTGGTAACTTGGGACATGGAAATAAAGACAGGTCTCTGGGGGATGGGGGACTTGAGAGCGAACCTAAACTACTTAATTTCGTAACAGCCAATGAAACGTTTAAGGATGGAACCCGAGCCATTCTCGTGGGACAGCAATTTGGAATGTGTGTGTTTATTTTTTTTAACATATGGTAATATTCGTGTCCGTATTTACTGTAGATACGTATGGGAATTTAATAAAGGTATTTTTGTAATTTGTATATCTATAAATATATGAATGCGGATCATAGCATAGCAGCAGCATTATAATTTTACATAGCAGACTGAGTGAAGCATCTATTGGTTCGAAACGTGTGTTCATAGGTATGCGGCCTTGTGATAGGTAAAGTGGGCTGTCGTCCAGAAACAATGCACTCCACATGTCCGGGCCCTATAAAAGTGTCTCAGAAATTGTGGTTTCTGACTGTACTGTACGTATTTTTTATACGTTCGGCATTTCAAACACTCTAACAAGCACTGGTTGTTACATGCTAAACAGTTTGTCTGCAGGAGGCAAGTTACGTTCAGGTATATTACTCATGTTGCACTGTATATTTTCCCGTTTCACTAATTTACCTGCACATGGCTAAACTAATTAAGGAACAAATGCAAGTCACTGATAATTATAAACTAGCGATAAGGGTACCGGTAGTGGTAGTTGTGTGAATGCTACTTAGTTTGGTAACCGGCAGGTGGTGCTGACTGTCAGGCCGAGACGGCAGGATAGGGTATCATGTGTTTGTTAATATATCAATAATCACTGGCCTAAATTCCTTTCAGACAGCTTCACAACCGCCTCGGTTTATCGATGTTTATCTAGGTAAAGTCAGCGTACCGTAACTTCACTACTTTCGAAAATATTGATGAAAATAGAGGAGTGCGGGATCACTGTTCACACCGGGCACCGCCAAGACCAACACACACACACACACACGCTATCGAACGAACACACATTCTCTCACTATAACTGTCTCTGTTCTTCCTATATATTTGCACACACACACACACACAAACACACACACACACATATTCTCTCACTATAACTCTCTCTGTTGTTCCCATACTGTATATTTGTTGACCCACTGTAATAAACTGCACTATAGATCTTGCTCCTGTAGTCTGTCTTCGGCTTACGGAGAATGGTATGAACAAAGTATAGAAGATCATTGGGGTACATTGGTAGCGATTTACCTTTCTAATTGGTGTAAGATGGGTTTATCACTTCTAATAATGGGAATGGTTAGATTATCTGCCCCCACCCTGCTCCCTCATGCTTAGCCCCATTAGTATTGAGAATTTAAGACGTTCTTCACATTAGTTTGGCGATTTTAAGACCTTTTTTTCCCCATTGTTTTGGTCAATATTAAGACCTTTCATGCCATTTAGGTGTCGATAGCGAGCCTGTAATTTAGGAGGACAAATTTTCTACCGAAAAATTTACAAAAAATTTCTTGGGGATGTTTTTTTTTTTAAGCTTAGTGAAGGTCTGGGGAGAAAACTAAAATGAAAACAATAAATAAATAAATAAATCTACCAATAAATAAACCTTCCCTCCACCCCCCCTTTTTTTTTTGTTTTTTTTTATTCTATGTGATTGAGGGAGGCAAAAGGCAGAACTGTCTATAGCGAGTGCCTCCCCCATAGTTGAAAGAGTGACAGGGCCAACATCAAGGGACGTTTGAGTCAAAATGCCTGGACACACGGAGTTTGAAGCAATTTAAGTCATAGGAAGAGGGAAAGACTGATTCTGGGAGAGAGTTCCAGAGCTCAGCTGTTGAGTAGAAGAAAGTTTGAGAGTAACGTTTCACTCTTGGGTTGGAGAGTTGCACAGAGTAGGTGTAGGATTGAGTTGCAAGACGGGTACCACGTGCCCTACGTAAAGGAGGTGGTATACACTGGGAAAGCTCTGAGGAACACTGATTATTATAGTAGTGATAGAATAGCGAGAGAGATGCAACATTGCGGCGGAGAGAGAGAGATTGCAGAGAGTTGGTGATCGGACGGGAGTTAATGATACGATAGGCCTTCCTTTCAACTTTGTCTAGGAGAGCGGTGTGAGAGGAACCTCCCCACAGGTCTTTCTAAAGTTTTTGAAACTATTCTTGCTTCCAAATTTCTTAAGCATTTCTCTTCTCATAATCTGCTCTCAGATCGCCAGTATGGCTTCCTTAAGGGTCGCTCTACTGGTGATCTTCTTTCATATCTTACTAACTCTTGGTCATCCTCCTTTCGGGACTTCGGTGAGACTTTTTCTATTGCACTAGACATATCGAAAGCCTTCGATAGAGTCTGGCATAAATCTTTAATTTCTAAACTACCCTCCTTCGGTTTCTATCCCTCCATCTGTGCCTTTGTCTCTAATTTCCTTTCCGGCCGTTCCATAGCTGCGGTTGTGGACGGCCATTGTTCACTTCCTCACCCTATAAACTCCGGTGTTCCTCAGGGCTCTGTCCTATCTCCTATTCTCTTTCTAATTTTTATAAATGATCTCCTTAACTGTACCTTAATTCCCATCCATTCATACGCAGACGACTCAACCTTACACTACTCCATTAGTTTTTCAGAACGCCCCAGCCAGCAATCCCTCAACGACTAACGTAATGAAGCCATAGAACTCTTAAATTCTGATCTAAATACTATTTCCAATTGGGGCAGAGAAAACCTTGTTAACTTTAATGCTTCCAAAACCCAATTTCTCCATCTATCTACCCGTCAGGATCTCCCAGCGGACTATCCCTTATTCTTCAACAATACAAAAATCAACCCTTCATCTTCTCTCAATATTCTTGGTGTCTCTTTTTCTTCTGCTCTCATTTGGAAGGACCATATTACCAGTCTTGCTAAGGCAGCCTCCCAGAAGCTGGGTGTGCTCCACCGCCTTAGGGGGTTCTTTTCCCCTGCACAGCTTCTTGCTCTGTACAGGGGCATAGTGCGCCCTTGTATTGAGTATTGTTCACATGTGTGGGGAGGTTCCTCTCACACCGCTCTCCTAGACAAAGTTGAAAGGAAGGCCTTTCGTATCATTAACTCCCGTCCACTCACCAACTCTCTGCAATCTCTCTCTCTCCGCCGCAATGTTGCATCTCTCTCGCTATTCTATCGCTACTATAATAATCAGTGTTCCTCAGAGCTATCCCAGTGCATACCACCTCCTTTACGTAGGGCACGTGGTACCCGTCTTGCAACTCAATCCCACCCCTACTCTGTGCAACTCTCCAACCCAAGAGTGAAACGTTACTCTCAAACTTTCTTCTACTCAACATCTGAACTCTGGAACTCTCTCCCAGAATCAGTCTTTCCCTCTTCCTATGACTTAAATTGCTTCAAACTCTGTGTGTCCAGGCATTTTGGCTCGAACGTCCCTTGATTTTGGCCCTGTCACTCTTTCAACTATGGTGGAGGCACTCGCTATAGGCAGTTATGCCTTTTGCCTCCCTCAATCACATAGAAGAAAACAAAAAACAAAACAAAAAACACATGTGAACAATACTCAATACTTCCGTACCGGCGTCATCTTATATATTCTACTCTGGCTGTATTTAGACGATTTTGCGTGGTTTAAGAAGGATCTGTGGTAATAAAAAAGATCAAGTGAGATAGTTCGAAGCCTATTAATTGCTGGAGGCCCTTTTGAAACTGTTTAATATCGTCTAATAGTAGCCAGATTCAAGTTAAGGGGAGACTGACCATTTGTTTGGTCTATTAATTCATTTATTCATATATTTTATTAGTTTCCACCCTAGACCTCCATCAAGCTTAGAAAAACACCCCCTAGACCCCCCTTCAAGATAAACCTTTACATTTTTTGGTAGAAAAATGTCCCGGCTGAAAGCCGGTTCCTCTTAAATTTGCAGGCTCGCTATTGCTCGCCAGGAAAAAAACGACACCTAAATGTCACGAAAGGTCTTAAAATTGACAACGAAATGGGGCGAAAGGTGTTAAAATCGCCAAACTAATGGGCCGAACGTCTTATAATCTCAAAACTAGTGGGGCTAAACATTAGGGAGAAGTGGGTCCAAAAAAACGGTCTGCCTCCCCCTAAAGGACGTCGCCGGTACAGAAGGAGTTAAATGGGTCGATTGTTATGGGCATTTTACATACCATATTCATACCCATATAGCGTCCATTTTAACTTTCATCTGTAGGTAGAGTTCCACCCAATTCTTCTTTACAGTAATTTCCGTGTTGCATATTTGGCTGCAGCATTAACCCCTTCTGTACTGGCGACCTCTTTTATATTTTAATCTAGCTACATTTAGACGATTTTATGAAGCTTAGGAAGGATATCTGGTAGCTAAAAAAAAGTAATTGAGATAGTCTGTAGCCTTTTAATGGGTAGACGTCCTTCCTTAGATGAATAAAATCGTCCATTAATTGCCAGAATATAATGAAAAGGATGTCCCCGGTACAGAAAGGGTTAAAGTGGTACACTAAAACAAAAATTAGTACGGAAACAAATACACCAATGAGAGAGAGAGAGAGAGACCATAATAATCTAGCCATTCATAAATATGTTGATGGTAATAAACCCATCTCATAATACCAACTAGAGAGGTAGTTAAATCTCCACCATCAATATACCTAATAACCTTGACACAACTTGTTCAAACCCTTTCTATATCCTCGATTTTTTTTTTAGAAAGAGTAAGGTGAGGAAATACACAAACAATCGTATATATTAAAAACAAAACACGTAAATAAAATTTACAAAATAATAACAAAATCCGTAAATAATATATATTAAAATAATAAAATAATCCGTAAATAATAAATACAAACGAATAAAAATAAATAAATACAAAATTGTTAAATAATAAATACAAAATAATATTAATTAATATATAAATACAAAAATCCTGTACTATGAGAGTGTGGCCATATCTTTCTTTGGACGCCAATGTGGTACCTTAATTATCAAAAGTACAGTCGGCCAAATAAGTGATGTTTCATCATCAAATATATTATGATCAATGATTGGTGTCAGCACTATCTAAACATTATTTCATCGTTTAGAGTGAGATATACATACATGTCCCTACCTTTACACACGCTGTTCAACATCTGACAGACATTAATACAGCACACAGCGAGTGAAACATAATGACAGCGGAGACACAAGTTATCTGGCCGACTGTAAGTGGTGTTATTTTAGGTTTGATAATTCAAATGTATACCCAAAGACCAGACTATACAATATATTCTGTACCAATATTACCACATGTGTATTGTATACCCAAAGACCAGACTATACAATATATTCTGTACCAATATTTCCACATGTGTATTGTATTCCCAAAGACCAGTATATACAATATATTCTGTACCAATATTACCACATGTGTATTGTATACCCAAAGGCCAGACAATACAATATATTCTGTACCAATATTACCACATGTGTATTGTATACCCAAAGACCAGACTATACAATACATTCTGTACCAATATTACCACATGTGTATTGTATACCCAAAGACCAGACTATACAATACATTCTGTACCAATATTACCACATGTGTATTGTATACCCAAAGACCAGACCATACAATATATTCTGTACCAATATTACCACATGTGTATTGTATACCCAAAGACCAGACTATACAATATATTCTGTACCAATATTACCACATGTGTATTGTATACCCAAAGACCAGACTATACAATATATTCTGTACCAATATTACCACATGTGTATTTTATACCCAAAGACCAGACTATACAATATATTCTGTACCAATATTACCACATGTGTATTGCATACCCAAAGATCAGACTATACAATATATTCTGTACCAATATTATCACATGTGTATTGTATACCCAAAGACCAGACTATACAATATATTATGTACCAATATTACCACATGTGTATTGTATACCCAAAGACCAGACTATACAATATATTCTGTACCAATATTACCACATGTGTATTGTATACCCAAAGACCAGACTACACAATATATTCTGTACCAATTTACCACATGTGTATTGTATACCCAAAGACCAGACTATACAATATATTCTGTACCAATATTACCACATGTGTATTGTATACCCAAAGACCAGACTATACAATATATTCTGTACCAATATACCACATGTGTATTGTATACCCAAAGACCAGACTATACAATATATTCTGTACCAATATTACCACATGTGTATTGTATACCCAAAGACCAGACTATACAATATATTCTGTACCAATATTACCACATGTGTATTGTATACCCAAAGACCAGACTATACAATATATTCTGTACCAATATTACCACATGTGTATTGTATACCCAAAGACCAGACTATACAATATATTCTGTACCAATATTACCACATGTGTATTGTATACCCAAAGACCAGACTATACAATATATTCTGTACCAATATTACCACATGTGTATTGTATACCCAAAGACCAGACTATACAATATATTCTGTACCCATATTACCACATGTGTATTGTATACCCAAAGACCAGACTATACAATATATTCTGTACCAATATTACCACATGTGTATTGTATACCCAAAGACCAGACTATGCAATATATTCTGTACCAATATTACCACATGTGTATTGTATACCCAAAGACCAGACAATACAATATATTCTGTACCAATATTACCACATGTGTATTGTATACCCAAAGACCAGACTATACAATATATTCTGTACCAATATTACCACATGTGTATTGTATACCCAAAGACCAAACTATACAATATATTCTGTACCAATATTACCACATGTGTATTGTATACCCAAAGACCAGACTATACAATATATTCTGTACCAATATTACCACATGTGTATTGTATACCCAAAGACCAGACTATACCATATATTCTGTACCAATATTCCCACATGTGTATTATATACTCAAAGACCAGACTATACAATATATTCTGTACCTATATTACCACATGTGTATTGTATACCCAAAGACCAGACTATACAATATATTCTGTACCAATATTACCACATGTGTATTGTATACCCAAAGACCAGACTATACAATATATTCTGTACCAATATTACCACATGTGTATTGTATACCCAAAGACCAGACTATACAATATATTCTGTACCAATATTCCCACATGTGTATTATATACCCAAAGACCAGACTATACAATATATTCCGTACCAATATTACCACATGTGTATTGTATACCCAAAGGCCAGACTATACAATATATTCTGTACCAATATTACCACATGTGTATTGTATACCCAAAGACCAGACTATACAATATATTCTGTACCAATATTACCACATGTTAATTGTATACCCAAAGACCAGACTATACAATATATTATGTACCAATATTACCACATGTGTATTGTATACCCAAAGACCAGACTATACAATATATTCTATACCAATATTACCACATGTGTATTGTATACCCAAAGACCAGACTATACAATATATTCTGTACCAATATTACCACATGTGTATTGTATACCCAAAGACCAGACTATGCAATATATTCTGTACCAATATTCCCATATGTGTATTGTATACCCAAAGACCAGACTATACAATATATTCTGTACCAATATTACCACATGTGTATTGTATACCCAAAGACCAGACTATACAATATATGCTGTACCAATATTACCACATGTGCATTGTATACCCAAAGACCAGAATATACAATATATTCTGTACCAATATTACCACATGTGTATTGTATACCCAAAGACCATACTATACAATATATTCTGTACCAATATTATCACATGTGTATTGTATATCCAAAGACCAAACTATACAATATATGCTGTACCAATATTACCACATGTGTATTGTATACCCAAAGACCAGACTATACAATATATTCTGTACCAATATTACCACATGTGTATTGTATACCCAAAGACCAGACTATACAATATATTCTGTACCAATATTCCCACATGTGTATTGTATACTCAAAGACCAGACTATACAATATATTCTGTACCAATTTTACCACATGGGTATTGTATACCCAAAGACCAGACCATACAATATATTCTGTACCAATATTACCACATGTGTATTGTATACCCAAAGACCAGACTATACAATATATTCTGTACCAATATTACCACATGTGTATTGTATACCCAAAGACCAGACTATACAATATATTCTGAACCAATATTCCCACATGTGTTTTGTATACCCAAAGACCAGACTATACAATATATTCTGTACCAATATTACCACATGTGTATTGTATACCCAAAGACCAGACTATACAATATATTCTGTACCAATATTCCCACATGTGTATTGTATACCCTAAGACCAGACTATACAATATATTCTGTACCAATATTACCACATGTGTATTGTATACCCAAAGACCAGACTATACAATATATTCTGTACCAATATTACCACATGTGTATTGTATACCCAAAGACCAGACTATACAATATATTCTGTACCAATATTATCACATGTGTATTGTATACCCAAAGACCAAACTGTACAATATATTATGTACCAATATTCCCACATGTGTATTGTATACCCAAAGACAAGACTATACAATATATTCTGAACCAATATTACCACATGTGTATTGTATACCCAAAGACCAGACTATACAATATATTCTGTACCAATATTCCCACATGTTGTGTATTGTATACCCAAAGACCAGACAATGCAATATATTCTGTACCAATATTACCACATGTGTATTGTATACCCAAAGACCAGACTATACAATATATTCTGTACCAATATTCCCACATGTGTATTGTATGTCCAAAGACCAGACTATACAATATATTCTGTACCAATATTACCACATGTGTATTGTATACCCAAAGACCAGACTATACAATATATTATGTACCAATATTCCCACATGTGTATTGTATACCCAAAGACCAGACTATACAATATATTCTGTACCAATATTCCCACATGTGTATTGTATACCCTAAGACCAGACTATACAATATATTCTGTACCAATATTATCACATGTGTATTGTATACCCAAAGACCAGACTATACAATATATTCTGTACCAATATTACCACATGTGTATTGTATACCCAAAGACCAGACTATACAATATATTCTGTACCAATATTCCCACATGTTGTGTATTGTATACCCAAAGACCAGACTATACAATATATTCTGTACCAATATTATCACATGTGTATTGTATACCCAAAGACCAGACTATACAATATATTCTGTACCAATATTACCACATGTGTATTGTATACCCAAAGACCAGACTATACAATATATTCTGTACCAATATTCCCACATGTGTATTGTATACCCAAAGACCAGCCTATACAATATATTCTGTACCAATATTCCCACATGTGTATTGTATACCCAAAGACCAGACTATACAATATATTCTGTACCAATATTCCCACTTGTGTATTGTATACCCTAAGACCAGACTATACAATATATTTTGTACCAATATTACCACATGTGTATTGTATACCCAAAGACCAGACTATACAATATATTCTGTACCAATATTCCCACATGTTGTTTATTGTATACCCAAAGACCAGACTATACAATATATTCTGTACCAATATTACCACATGTGTATTGTATACCCAAAGACCAGACTATACAATATATTCTGTACCAATATTCCCACATGTGTATTGTATACCCAAAGACCAGACTATACAATATATTATGTACCAATATTACCACATGTGTATTGTATACCCAAAGACCAGACTATACAATATATTCTGTACCAATATTCCCACATGTGTATTGTATACCCAAAGACCAGACTATACAATATATTCTGTACCAATATTATCACATGTGTATTGTATACCCAAAGACCAGACTATACAATATATTCTGTACCAATATTCCCACATGTGTATTGTATACCCAAAGACCAGACTATACAATATATTCTGTACCAATATTATCACATGTGTATTGTATACCCAAAGACCAGACTATACAATATTCTGTACCAATATTCCCACATGTGTATTGTATACCCAAAGACCAGACTATACATTATATTCTGTACCAATATTATCACATGTGTATTGTATACCCAAAGACCAGACTATACAATATATTCTGTACCAATATTCCCACATGTGTATTGTATACCCAAAGACCAGACTATACAATATATTCTGTACCAATATTATCACATGTGTATTGTATACCCAAAGACCAGACTATACAATATATTCTGTACCAATATTCCCACATGTGTATTGTATACCCAAAGACCAGACTATACAATATATTCTGTACCAATATTACCACATGTGTATTGTGTACCCAAAGACAAGACTATACAATATATTCTGTACCAATATTACCACATGTGTATTGTATACCCAAAGACCAAACTATACAATATATGCTGTACCAATATTACCACATGTGTATTGTATACCCAAAGACAAGACTATACAATATATTCTGTACCAATATTACCACATGTGTATTGTATACCCAAAGACCAGACTATACAATATATTCTGTACCAATATTACCACATGTGTATTGTATACCCAAAGACCAGACTATACAATATATTCTGTACCAATATTACCACATGGGTATTGTATACCCAAAGACCAGACTATACAATATATTCTGTACCAATATTCCCACATGTGTATTGTATACCCAAAGACCAGACTATACAATATATTCTGTACCAATATTACCACATGTGTATTGTATACCCAAAGACCAGACTATACAATATATTCTGTACCAATATTACCACATGTGTATTGTATACCCAAAGACCAGACTATACAATATATTCTGTACCAATATTACCACATGTGTATTGTATACCCAAAGACCAGACTATACAATATATTCTGTACCAATATTACCACATGTGTATTGTATACCCAAAGACCAGACTATACAATATATTCTGTACCAATATTCCCACATGTGTATTATGTTTTTGTATGGGGAGATGGGTCGAGAACCTGTACATTCAATCATACATTCAACGGAGAAGCCTGTTAGGTCTCGTTCCAGTCTAGGGAGTGAGACATGTAAAGCACTTTGAGATGCAGCCAGCCCCCGCTGTTTTGCTTTCGCAAGATACACGGGGCCCGGTTGCCCACCCACGGCTCGAAGCAGCCCCATCTCTGGAGCTGCCTCGCCCTAGTGCTTCACTGTCTCAACCCCAAAACTCGGATCCTCACTCTCAGAATGCCACCTATTGAGCAATGAACTCACTAGGCATTGACCCCCTGTAGCATATTTTGAATATGGGAATATTCATACAGTGCTATCTAATCGGGGAACAATGAGGGTATTTTGTTGGCGTTTCGGTGAGCTTTGTGGTAATGCACTGATACTAGGTACAATCTGGGGTATTAAGTGTTGTCATAGATTCCAGTGGTTTTCGCTCAAACAGTGTTATTGGTATATTTATAGTTACTGGGAAAAATGCTTATCCCTCAGAGTATTAGTCAGTCTCTGAAACCTTGTGAAATATCTGACAACACTTATTAACCTCAACTGTACAGTCGCAATACCTAAAAGTAAGGCCCCCCTCCCCCCTCAACTCAAGAAGTATTGGTAATTGGTACCCCGGGTCTTTCTGGATGACTGGTAAACGTGGCAACGCACACACGAACACACTCCACTCCGATTAACACAGGTGGCTCGAACAGCAAAATGAACCCTAGATGTTTTGATGTATCAACGTTAGTTTTTGCTTTCCATTGCAATCAGTTCTTTAAAGGTCAGCCAAATAAAATATTGCACAATTATTTGCGTGTAAACAATAATTACAAAATAAATATATCATAAGGCTATATTTCGCTTGAAACGAATGAAATTCAAAAACAAAATCAAACAAATTCCTCAAACTTTCAAAGTGTCCAAAGCCTACAAGTTCAAAATAGAATAAACTGTTGAAGCAATACTATTTATAGTAAACAAGACACTATTTTGTTAACGATGGCCATAATACAACGGATAGGAATACAGATTGGCCAACTATAATCAATCCAAGCTACAATATACTGCAACCCGAAGTCACAAGTTCGAATCCAGTCCTTCCGAAATATAAAGCTTGATTATTATACCCCGGGTAATTATATTTCGTATTTTAAAACATTGCTAAGGTGCTTTACTAAATATATAATTAAATCAATTTAAACAGCTTTAATGTGTTATAAATGGGCTTAGTCTATTCATAATCAGAAAGGGCACTATTTGTTGTGCTAATTTCGTCTGTGAAGGATTAGGGAAGCCTTTTTGTGAGGTTTAGTAATATGGCAGTAAATTCTGAATAAACATAATCCATCATGCGGCACATGTCTACTATTTGCGACAATACAAAACCTTCGCAATACCTGACTATCACAGGTAAAACGACAAGCATTAAATGTATGCGCACTCAACACAGTTTTTTCCAACTCCATTCATGATTAATTATTCTTGCATGTTACCTGATCACCGTATCCAGTTTTTATCCTTCCCTCTCACTTTCTCTGACACAGCAGTGTTGCAAAAATACCATTATTACTTATCCAATCTAACATAATATGTAATGAAGTATATTGTATACGTAATTTGTATATGTGTATGAGGGAGACAAAAGGTAGAACTACCTATCACGAGTGCCTCCCCCAGAGTTAAAATGGTGTTAGAGCAAATATCAAGGAACGGACAAGCCCAAATGCCTGGGTACACGGAGTTTGAAGGCATTTAAGTAATCGGATGAGGGAAAGATGGGTTCAGGGAGAGTGTTCCAGAGCTCACCTATTGAATAGAAAAAATACTGGAAATATCGGTTAGATCTTGAGTTGGAGAGTTGCACAGAGTACAGTATATGCTCATGAACGGATGGTTAAAGGAAATTGATGGCATATAAATAAACGTTAAACTGTTTACCTTAGAAGTTATCCCCTTGTGGATCACGACGCATTTGTGACAGTTTATTCTGCTTATACTTTGATGAGTAGCATGGAAGACAAAGGATATAATTATGTTGAGAGTCTTTTCCATTTAATACCCACATATCTTCCACACGCTGCATAAAAGTGAGTTATGATAACAAGAACAAACGGTCAAAATGCATCGTTATCTTCAAAGAGTGAAGTTAGTCGAGAATGGGATTTCTTTACATATATACTTATTTCAAAGTTATCATGAAGCCGATTGCGTCACATCAGTCATTACATTACTTTTGTCTAGCATTTGAACATGCTGTAATTACGGGGTGAATATAATGCCCTTGGAAATAATTCCGATGCTTTTAATAAGTAAATAAGTTAATTGGATAACACCAGTGTTTAGTTTTTTTCCTCATAGAAATTACTTCATTCTGCCACGAACTCTGTATTCAAAAGTAAATAGCATCGCTAAAATAGGGGATTATTGAATCATGAGGATCTAAATCTGAGCTAGCTGAAAAGTTTAAAATAACAAGATTAAATGTAACAATATTTTGTGGTGAAATAATAAATTATATTTATAAATGCAATCTTTTTACTACTATTCAACAACTTCTAGTATAATTCCATTCTCTCTCTCTCTCTCTCTCTCTCTCTCTCTCTCTCTCTCGGCTAGCTATCTGAATTGGCTTGGTTCTCCACTTCTACCAACATATATTTTTTTCGAGTTTTGTGATTATTATGTTAATGATTTCCAAGTTAGTCCATATTTATGATAATAAGCTCTTATCATTCTTATGTATAGTGAAAGTTTGTCAAAACAATTTTACAATTCCTAGAGCTGAAACCTTAAGATCACACACTTTACCCAGATATATGGTGGTATGCCTGAACAGAGTGAGTTGTTCATTAAGATCACACACTTTACCCAGATATATGGTGGTATGCCTGAACAGAGTGAGTTGTTCATTAAGATCACACACTTTACCCAGATATATGGTGGTATGCCTGAACAGAGTAAGTTGTGCATTAAGATCACACACTTTACCCAGATATATGGTGGTATGCCTGAACAGAGTGAGTTGTGCATTAAGATCACACACTTTACCCAGATAATTTTATATGGTGGTATGCCTGAACAGAGTGAGTTGTGCATTAAGATCACACACTTCACCCAGATATATGGTGGTATGCCTGAACAGAGTGAGTTGTGCATTAAGATCACACACTTTACCCAGATATATGGTGGTATGCCTGAACAGAGTGAGTTGTGCATTTAGATCACACACTTTACCCAGATATATGGTGGTATGCCTGAACAGAGTGAGTTGTGCATTTAGATCACACACTTTACCCAGATATATGGTGGTATGCCTGAACAGAGTGAGTTGTGCATTTAGATCACACACTTTACCCAGATATATGGTGGTATGCCTGAACAGAGTGAGTTGTGCATTAAGATCACACACTTTACCCAGATATATGGTGGTATGCCTGAACAGAGTGAGTTGTGCATTTAGATCACACACTTTACCCAGATATATGGTGGTATGCCTGAACAGAGTGAGTTGTGCATTAAGATCACACATTTTACCCAGATGTATGGTGGTATGCCTGAACAGAGTGAGTTGTGCATTAAGATCACACACTTTACCCAGATATATGGTGCTATGCCTGAACAGAGTAAGTTGTGCATTAAGATAACACATTTTTCCCAGATATATGGTGGAATGCTTGAACAGAGTGAGTTGTGCAGTTAGATAACACACTTTACCCAGATATATGGTGGTATGCCTGAACAGAGTGAGTTGTGCATTTAGATCACACACTTTACCCAGATATATGGTGGTATGCCTGAACAGAGTGAGTTGTGCATTAAGATCACACACTTTACCCAGATATATGGTGGTATGCTTGAACAGAGTGAGTTGTGCATTAAGATAACACATTTTTCCCAGATATATGGTGGAATGCTTGAACAGAGTGAGTTGTGCAGTTAGATAACACACTTTACCCAGATATATGGTGGTATGCCTGAACAGAGTGAGTTGTGCATTTTCCGGTCTATGGGTTTCAGAGGCCGTGTGGCATCGTTTTTCGGGAATAACTTATTAACAAACAGTTGGATCAGTAAGATATTTTGCTAGAGCTTGTTTCACACCGTCCCCTAATTTTTGTCAATATAGTGCATTACTAAAAGTGGAAAATTAAGCCAGTTGTCCCTGTGTCGTGAGGTTAAAGTCACACCTGAATGACTAGGAAACGGACAAGGCTACCGTGGCGTACCTGTGAAACCACCAAACCATTATTGCTCCTCCATCAAACACGGTAGTTATCACCTACCACTCAGCCCTACTATAGCCTTTACATTCAAGATATCTGTCAATATCAAATAAAAATATACAAAAATACATATTATTTTTATATATTTATTTGATAGTGACAGATAACTTGAATGTAAGGCGATAGTAGGATTGAGTGGTAGGTGATAACTACCGTGTTTGATGGAGGAGCAATAATGGTTTGGTGGTTTCACAGATACGCCACGGTAGCCTTGTCCATTTCCTAGTCATGCACACGGCCTCTGAAACCTATAGTAGGAGGGCAAGGTCTTCTTATAGAATCATGGTAATCTCTACCTAGTGTCAGAGAGCAATAGAAGCTAAACTAATATCAAATTAGGTAAAAAGGGGGTTCGGGAAGAGAGTATTTTAGCAGGGCACACAGGAATATCGACATTATATATTACCATCAATAGAGAGGAATATAGCATGAAGTTGAAAAACGGTTGCCAGTTGTTCTAAATGTCATCAATAATATTTGACCACTTAAGTTGCTTCAATGCAGTGAATATAAGTAATTGTATTATCTATTGATTCACAGACATAAATACCTTCACGATCTTAACACATTTCTTATAATCTGCAATGCTTTAAATGACTACTCCTAATCAATTAGAACCATACTCAATATGCCTCGTTTGGGTCAGTAGGCCGGGTGCATAATTCCGTGTCCAGTTATACAACTTGAACTCATTTACATCCTGCGAAAATAAGCAACATAGTTGCAGTCAAGCACACAAGGTTCATATGGTTGTTCGAGCTTTTGTTTCATTCAAGCGGAGAGTGTTCGTTTGTGCGTTCCCAAGTTTACCCGTCGTTCAAAAAGACCCTAGCAAATGTTATTGTTAGCATCGAGGGTGGTTTACTTTTAGGGATGGAGACTGTACAGCACAAATTCCATCCCCATAAATATCTTCCCATTGATAGATCGGGATCTCTAGTAGACATAAACTCAATTAACTCTTTCAAGAAACGAGGACACCTTTGCTCTTTTACATCTGGCTATTAGTAGATGACTGTATTCAGTTTAGGAAGGAATTATGGTCGTCAGAGGGATAATTGGGATAGTCTTAGCCCTTTGATTACCAGAGGGCCTTTCAAAACTGAATAATATCATCTAGTGAGAGCCAGAATAATCTGCTGAAACTCGTCATAATCCTCAAGGGGGTTTAAGGGGAGATGGGTCGCTTTTCTGGTCCCCCTTCTTCCTCATGTTTAGCCAGATTAGTTTTCAGAGTTTATGACGTTCGGCTTGTTAATTTGGCGATTTTAAGACCATTCTCCCCATTTCTTTGTCAATATTAAGACTTTTCGTGTCATTTAGGTGTCGATTTTTTCGTGGCAAGCGATAGCGAGCCTGTAATTTGAGGAGGAACCGGCCTTCAGCTGCGAAGTGATAAACTCTGAAAACTAAAGGGGCTAAACATGAGGAAGATGGGGGACCAGAAAACTGACTCATATCCCCTCAAGCCTAGTTCACACATGCCCGAGTCTGATCCTGAGTTTCCACGGGTACCCAGTCGCAGGTACTCGGACAGAAATGAGTCTGAGTGTTCAAAATTCCACGAGTGTACACGAGTGCCCTCGAGTGTCCACGAGTTACGTCGAGTAGCCACTCGTGGACAATCGCAGTACTTTACGAGTCATTACGAGTGTGCTGCGAGTGTATTGAGAGTATGGGGAAATTTAAATTTTAACGGTCATTTTCGGATCACGAGTAGCTGCGAGTGTTTACGAGTTATCATGAGTGCGACATGAGTATTTACGAGTAGTTACGAGTTACGACGAGTGTTCACGAGTGCGTTGAAAGTATGCCGGCAATGCCTCCCATTGTGCCCTTGGCATATATATACGGTGCCTCATGCCCTCCCATGCCACACCTACAGTCATGTTATTTGGTATCTATATAATCTGTGAATCATTTCTCATATGATAGAATTAAAGAATACATTTTCCACCAACTCATAATCAGCAAAAATTACACAAATATCAATTAAAAACATGTTAACCCCTACTCTACCATAGGGTACAGTAATAAAAGTACCCACCAGTTCCAAGCAATGTGGCCAAAATAGCAAGATATAGCAACCTCCCACCTCAAAAGATGGAGGAATACTGGCTCTCCCAGCCCCGAGAAGCTTGGATATAAGCTGAGAAGTGTTGCCAACTCTAGAGCAGTGCTCAAGCGGTCGTGGTACCAGGCACTGCCTGATACTGGCAGGTACAAGGAAAGTATATTACTGACGTCTCTCTGCCGTGCCGTCGCTGGGACTGGGGAGTGATTTATCTACTCTCTGCTGTCGCTGGGACTGGGGAGTTATTTATCTACTGACGGCTCTCTGCCGTCGCTGGTACTGAACGGGTTAAAATATTTCTCCCATCATTTTGTTTAGACACTTTCAAGGCAAAATAAACTATGCACAAAAATAAAAATAAAATAAAAAATAAAATAAAATATAAGGCAAATCTTCCTATGGTCCGGTAGGTCGAAGGGTCACACCAATTAGCTGAGTGTCATCTGGAAAAGATAATGGAAAATCTCTTGTTGACTCTTTATTATTTCTTGTTTTACCTATGTGCTGGAAGGATATTATATTTTTCAATTCCTTCGCATTAGAAATGATTCATAGATTACAAAAAGACCAAATATGACATAGTTACATTAATATATAAGGGAGATGAATATATTCATTAGATAAATAGATAGACAGAGACTTGCTAGGTCCAAGCGATCAATAAAATGTGAACATAAATGAGACAGATTTAAGTTTATGAAAAGACAAAGGAGAAACTTTTATTGACTCTCTTTAATTTTATTATTTGTGTGCTGGAAGGATATTATATTTTTCAATTCCATCGCACAAGAAATTATTCATAGATTAAAAAAAATAAAAATAAGACATAGTTATATTAATGTATAAGGGAGATAGATGCATTAGATAGATGGACAGACAGACATTTGATGCATAAACAACATATCGAGACTTGACTGTATAAATGATTTATATTGGTATAGTTGTATATATATAATTATATATAATATTATACTGTATATATATATATATTGAGTTTTATGATTTATCATTGTATCATATATATTTATATATTTGTGTATGTTATTATTTTGTTATTTATAATTTTCTATGATTCTTGTATCATTTCTCAAGTTATATTTTAGTTAGGTATGATCTTTGACATTTTAATATTAAGTTTATGTAATTGCGAGTTTCTGCGAGTGTTCACGAGTCATTTACAAGTAAGTATGAGTCATTGCGAGTATTCACGAGTCACTGAGAGTTAACACTAGTGTCTTAACCCTTTTCTATCGGGGCCCGACTTAAGTCCGTATCGAAAAATTTGAACTATGTGGCGGGGCCCGACTTAAGTCCGAGTGCAATTTTGGCGCAATATTGGCTTTGAGAGAGAGACGAGTGACGGGAGGAACATGGGTTACCTCATGACCGCTCGCCACGGCCGCCGTGGACCAACTGAGATGTACTCCACTTACATCCACCCTCACTCCCTCGCTACATACGTAATTATAAAAAGAAATTACCGTATTTTAGCGATTTTGCCCTTCGGTTGCACGATCGTTGCAAGACAACCATTAATTGTAGAAGGATGGTTCTGGTCTCATTGGAAAGCTCAATTTATGCCCTTTCAGGGATACATACTGGTATTACGCTACGGGTTTTGTTTATGCATGAAAAAGAGCACGGAAACAACCCCCTTTATGGTAAAAAAAAAACGCTGAGCGGCACAGTGAAATATACTCCACCACCCGCTTTGAGCGTTAAAGTTGAGATGACTCCGGGCCAGATTTTCATGCAGTGATGAAATTTTGGGTGCCCGAGCCGAGTTCCCAAGACTATCCGGGAGTGACCCCCAACTTTCCCAGAGTTCCCACGAGTTCGTGATAATGCACGAGTCATTACGCGAGTTCCCACAACTGGGGACTCTGGCATGTGTGAACCATACTTTAAACCCAATGAGGATTATTACGCATTTCAACAGATTATTCTGGCTCTCACTAGATGATATTATTCAGTTTATTTATCTCGAAGGGGGATCTAGGGGTGATTTTTTGTTTAGCTTAATGGAAGTCTAGGGAAGAAACTAAAAAAAAAAAAATATATATATATATATATATATATATATATATATAATTATATATACCGTACCGTATATATACAGTATATACAGTACTGTATTTTTCTATGTGAATGCGGGAGACAAAAGGCATAACAGCCTGCAACGAGTGCCTCCCCAAGATTTGCAAGAGTGATAGGGCCAAAGTCAAGGGACGTTCGAGCTAAAATGCCTGGACACACAGAGTTTGAAGCAATTTAAGTTATAGGAAGAAGGAAAGACTGATTCTGGGAGAGAGTTCCAGAGCTCAGCAGTTGAATTATTATGTTCCCTCCACCAACCGACTTTACTCCTAAACTCAATTGATGAAATCAAGAAATACATGTGGCAGTCCAGGGATTCGAACCTAGGATGCTCACACCGAAATTCAGTGCATTTATCCATTGCGCTACGAAGACAGTTAAAGAATGGTGGACAAGCCTACGATTTAGTATGCAGTTTCGAATCCTGCATATCAATCTAAGCATGTACACTTATTCCAACTGCGCTATCATAGGCTATGGATAGATGAATGGAAGGAGTAATTAATGGGGCTTTAACCCTAAGGAAGGCCTCTCTATAAACTACCCCTGAACCTGAATGAATTATTATGTTCCCTCCACCAACCGACTTTACTCCTAAACTCAATTAATGAAATCAACAAATACATGTGGCAGTCCAGGGATTCGAACCTAGGATGCTCACACCGAAATTCAGTGCATTTATAGAAGAAAGGCTGAGAATAGCGTTTCACTCTTGGGTTGGAGAGTTACACAGAGTAGGGGTGGGATTGTGTTGCAAGGCGGGTACTATGTACCCTACGTAGAGGAGGTGGTATACACTGGGAAAGCTCCGAGGAACACTGATTATTGTAGTAGCGATAGAATAGCGAGAGAGATGTAACATTGCGGAGAAGAGCGAGAGATTGCAGAGAGTTGGTGAGTGGACGGGAGTTAATGATACGAAAGGCTTTCCTTTCTACTTTGGCTAGGAGTGCGGTGTGAGAGGATCCTCCCCACACATGTGAACAATACTCAATACAAGGACGCACTGTGCCCCTGTACAGAGGAAGAAGCTGCAAATGGGTAAAGAACCCCTTGAGGCAGTTGAGCACACCCAGCTTCTGGGAGGCTGCCTTAGCAAGACTGGTAATATGGTCTTCCTAAGTGAGAGCAGAAGAAAAAGAGACACTGAGAACATTGAGAGAAGATGCAGGGTTGATTTTTGTATTGTTGAAGAATAAGGGATAGTCCTCTGGAGGTTCCTGATGGGTAGTAAGGTGGATAAATTGAGTTTTGGAAGCATTAAATGCAACAAGGTTTTCTCTACCCCAATTGGAAATAGTAGCTAGATCAGAAGATTAGTATTTTATGGCTTCATTACGTTTGCTTTTGAGGGACTGCTGGCTGGGGCGTTCTGGAAAACTAATTGAGTGCTGTAAGGTAGAGTTGTCTGCATATGAATGGATGGGACTGGATGTACAGTTGATAAGATCATTTATGAAAATTAGAAACAGAATAGGAGATAGGACAGAACCCTGGGGAACACCGGAGTTGATAGGATGAGGAAATGAGCGATGGCCGTCCACAACTGCAGCCATGGAACGGCCGGAAAGGAAATTAGAGACAAAAGCACAGATAGAGGGACAGAAACCGAAGGAGGGCAGTTTAGACATTAAAGATTTGTGCCAGACTCTATCGAAGGCCTTCGATATTGTTAGGGATTTCTATTTCATTCAAGTGTCACTTGTTGTAATTGAGGTATTGTGCTTGTTATGGTGGGTACGATCTTTAATTATTTATGATTGAACATCGTATGCAATGTTATGAGCCCGGTATAATTAATTCGACCTGTAGACAGCTTCGTTTCATATAGGAAGATATTTTTGTTCAAGAGTGTACGGGAACGAGTGAGGTGGTATTGGGAGGCTTCGTGCAGACTACCCCCCTTTCATTCACATTCCATTCTACCCCCTATCGTCCTACACTCGTAACTCTATTCATTCTCCCCCTCCCCCCCCTTTTCTTCCAACCCGCTCTTCTTCGTTGCCTGACGTACGAATGATATTGATTATAACTAGGTAATAATGTATTTGGCTTTTCTAATCGTAAGTAATGTTTAGAAGATATATCATAGAGTTCTTGGTAAAAGTAATACTTTAATTCAGCAAGTATATAATGAGTTGAGATTAATACAGTTAGAGAAGTTGGTATCAGAGCCAGGTGCGCTAAGGGTATATAAGCCGCTAGTACCATTACAGCAAGTAGTGTATTCTCCACCACCATCTTAAGCTGACCTGCCCTGAGTTCGTTTGTAAAAGAATCACCATGAGTTGAATAAGTATCGCCTCAGATTTTATCTATGTTTAATGATTGCTTTCACTTACTCTCTTGGAGGGTATTTATATAACTAAGTATTATTTTTCTTAAGAGTTTTTTATTATTTCACATCAATGTTTCTCAAATTTGATATTTTCACTAGAAGTAACTTTTGTGTATAATTAATCATGTAAATAAATTATAATTATATTTTACATAATCTTTACATTTTACCTTTATATGCTAATATATTATTCTTTTGATTGTTGGGATAAATCTAAGTCAAAGTAACTAAAAATAACTAATTCTGAACGAGTGATGAGAAAGGAATAACTTTGGGGTTTTTAGGCTAAAACAGCCATTTGATATCAACTGATATTGGATTAACTTGCCACATCTTTTCACCTACCAAGGTTTTAGTGACTACAAAGAGAGTTGCTAGTTTTTGTGGAAGTTTAACATTCCACTTATTCTTGACTGAAACTGATAGTCATATTTTCCGCATTTTGTGAGGCTAAATAATAAGTCCTCGTTTTGTGGTGTTTAGTGGAATGTTTCTTTATGTTATGGGTTCGAACCCCGCTCGTAACGTAACATGGTGCCGTGACCAGGATTCCTTTCTTTCTCTCGTTTGGTAGTAATTGAGAACATTAGTGAAACATTAAGTCCCTCGATAGGACATCGCATACTCATTTCATCCATCTCGTTTTGTTCTGTTTATGAGTTGAGAGAGCTGTGTCAGCCTCTACGTTCTGTAATGCCAATTATTCACGTTTATCACTCATCTTAATTTGTCATACATTTTCTCGTTCATCCATTGTTCATAGCATTCAATCATGGAATTTAAAGTTAGTGAATTTGTCGCTGACCCCTCCTTGAGCACCTTGTCTGTGTCGAACCTCAGAAAAGTAGACTGGATTTCCTTAGCCACAGAGTATGATGCACCTTACAAAACTAGTAATACCAAAGGTGAGATTGGAAGGAGTGTGATTGGGAAATTGGTAAATACTGGTGTTTTGTCTGAGGCAGCATATCAGTTGTGTGTAGAGGAAGGAGGTAGTGATGCATGGATGAGAATGAAACTATTAGAACTAGGGAATGCAAAAGCTGACAGGGAGCAGAGGGAGCGTACGGCAATAAGAGAGTTGGAACAAAAACAGCATGAAATTGAACATGAGCGTGAACAAAGACAGTATGAGTTTGAACAAAAACAGCGTGAGATTGAACATGAGAGTGAACAAAAACAGCATGAGCTTGAGGAGAAACAACGTGAGAGAGAGCATGATGAGCACATGTTAAAGTTAAAAGCTGAAGAAAACCGGAATCAAAGGGATTCGGTTGCAAGTAGACCATTTTCTGATAAGGGTTAGTTTAAAGTTTGTCCCTAGTTTTGATGAGACTGACCCGGAGAATTTCTTCATCCTTTTTGAGAAGGCAGCCAACCAACTCAAATGGCCAAATGATCAGTGGGCATTTCTAGCCCAGACTGCTTTCATAGGTAAAGCCAAGCAGGTTTATACCAATCTCCCCATTGATTCCTTGACCTATGAAACTCTTAAAACTTCAGTCTTATCAGTGTATGATCAGGTTCCTGAAACTCATCGTCAGTGTTTCAGGGATATGAAGAAAGGTGAAAAACAAACCTATCTAGAATTTGTAAAGGAAAAAGAGCGAAAGTTTCTGAGTTGGTTGAGAGCCAGTAAAGTGACAACCTTTGAGCAGTTGTGCCAGCTAGTTATGCTTGAAGAATTTCTCCGCAAAGTCCCCTACCCCTTAAAACTTTACCTCCAAGAGAGAGAGGTGCAATCTGTAGACAGGGCGGCTATTTTGGCTGAAAATTACCGATTAACTCCTGGCGATTCTTATTTCAGGACAGGACAGAGAGGGCCTGGCAGCCGACCACCATCTTGTGCTGGTCCTCGTGATGGTGGTAGTTTCCAATCTACTGGTGGTAGGTCTGGTTATGGTGGTGTCTCCCAACCAGTTTCAAGTGTAGCTTCTGGGGCCAATGGATCTGATAAAAAGGAATTTAACAAAACTTCTCTTTTTCCATTAAACCTCCTGGACCCTAAGTTTGTGCCTACTGTAAACAACCTGGACATTTTATCAGAGAGTGTCCCAAATTAAAGTTAAAAGAGAAAATCCGTAAACCAGAGAGTAGTGCTGTTCTAGCCTCTTCCCTTGTACTTCATCCAAATAGAGTAGCAGTATCCCCTCCTACTCCACCTGTGTTGAGTGCATGTTCTGACTCTGATGGCTCTCACAACCAGGTTTTCCCTAGTATACCACCTAGCTGTTCTAACCAGTTCCAACCTTTTCTTTCCACAGGATCAGTTTCCTCTACTGACGCTTCCACTGACTATCCCATTCATGTTTTGAGAGACACAGGAGCCTCTCATAGCCTCTTGGTAAGAGGATTGGTGCCCAGTATTGAGGACTGTTTGCTGGGCCAGAGTATACTCATTCAGGGAGTCAGTGGGTGTCTTGTTGTTCCTTTGGCTAGGGTGTATCTAAAAACTGATTTAGCTAGTGGTTACTTTACTGTTGGGATTCAAGATTCCCTACCTGTAGAAGGAGTGAACTTTTTGATAGGCAACGATATCGCCGGTGGCAAAGTGATACCAGACCCCATCGTTACCTCCACACCCTCTTCTGATAACAACACTAAGCAATTAGAAAGTCAGTATCCCAATTTGTTTCCCTCCTGTGTAGTGACTAGGAGCGGGGCTGGTCACCACAGTAAGAAGGACAAAGTTGATCCTGATAGTGTTGACCTAGACACTTCCTCCCTATTTCCTGATGTAGAGTCAGAGGATATTAGCAAGATTCCCATTGATTCTGAAACTCTCAAAGAGGCTCAGAAGCAGGACCCTGAACTGGCAATATATTAAAATAGGGCTGTGGAAGAGTCAGATATAGGAAACTATCCTCAATGCTTCTATCTAAGTAATGGTACCCTGATGCGCAAGAATAGACCTCCCAATGTGCCAGCTGATGAGCCCTGGCAAGAGGTGCATCAAGTAGTTGTGCCACATAAGTATAGAGTAGACATAATTTCCATTGTTCATGACCTTAGTGGTGGACATTTGGGTGTCAACAAGACTTATGACAAAATGTTCAATGATATCTTTTGGCCGAGGATGAAACTATCTGTGAAGTCTTACTGTAAAACTTGTCATGTGTGTCAACTTGCGGGGAAACCCAACCAACCCATCAAGCCTGCACCCTTAAATCCCATCCCTGTAACGGATGAACCATTCAGTAAAATCATAATTGACTGTGTAGGACCTTTACCAAGAACCCGTAGTGGGAATGAGTACTTGTTGACTGTCATGTGTTCCACCACTAGGTATCCAGAAGTGTTCCCCTTGAGGCGTATAACATCAAAGAATGTAGTAAAGGCGCTTAGTAAATTTTTCACCCAGTATGGAATACCCCGTGTGGTACAGTCTGATTTAGGAAGTAACTTTACCTCTCAGCTCTTCAAGCAAACCATGGAAGAGTTGGGAGTACACCAGTACCATTCCACTGCCAGTCACCCACAGTCCCAGGGGGCATTAGAAAGGTTCCATCAGACTCTCAAATCAATGCTCACTAAATATTGGGAAGAGAACAATGCCGACTGGGATGAGGGCATCCATTTTGTGTTGTATGCTGTAAGAAGCAGGGTACAAGATTCTCTAGGATTTCCACAATTTTCCCTAGTTTTTGGTCATGAGGTCAGAGGTCCCTTGAAAGTGTTAACAGATACTTGGATCAATGCTAACTCTAATAAACATCTTCTCACTTATGTGCATCAATTTAAATCTAGACTGAGATCTGCAGTAGAACTAGCTATGAACAATTTAGAGAAGTCTCAAGATGAAATGAAAGTGCAGTATGATAAGACTACAGTTGTCAGAAAATTTCAGCCAGGAGATCTAGTGCTTGCCTTTCTGCCTATACCTAAAAAGCCGCTACAAAGCAAGTACCATGGTCCATATGTTGTGCTTAAGAAAACAAGTAATGTGAATTATGTTTTAACACCTTACGAGCGGCCTATGCGGTTTATTTATGTGTACCGCACAGCGGGGTGTTTTTAGCCAAAATAGGGCTGTTTACGTGATCATTTTCATGCCTAAATAAGACCCAGAACGTAAAACAAGTACCTATCCCTGAAAGGGCATAAACAGAGCTTTCGAATGACACCATAACGATCCTTGTATGATGGATAGTTTTCTTGCAATAACCGTGCAACGCGAGTGCAAAAAGCAGGTAATTCGGTACTTTCAGTACATAATTGAGTATGTAGCGAGTGAGAGAGGGAGGAGGGAGCTGAGATTTGTGTCAGTAGGTTCGCCGCGGTGGTCTGGAGCAGTCATACGCTCGCTAGTCTCCTGCCACCACTTGTCTCTCTCTCTCAGCCACATTACGTGCTGAAATTGCCACTCGAGTTATGTCGAGCGCCGCCACATAGTCCAGCTTTATTTAACTCGACTTATGTTGCTCGCCGCTAATTAAGGGTTAAAAACTCCTGATTGTAGGAAGTCGGAAAGACTAGTACATGTTAACCTGCTGAAAGCCTATCACTGCAGAGATCCAGATAATCCAGATTTGTAGGTAGTAGGGGTAGGCAGCCCCGCCCAGGGAAGTACTACCGCCAAGGTTTCGGGAGACTCAGGGAATAGCCTGAATTCCATTTTCTCTCCCAGGCCTTGGTAGCTGGATACATATCTTTCTGCCTCACACATCAGGGGTATCAGGAAAACCCTCTTTATATAACATACACATCCAACTTCACGACATTACCCTAAATCGCTATCCTCTATCCATAAAACACTACTCTTCCCACTACATAATTATCATACATGTAACACCATAACAACAACAACAACAACCAAATAAATATGGCAGTACAATTGTTAAGAGCAAACCTGGTGGTCCCTCGGATATCCACCCCCGGCAGGGTTGGGTCATTGACACAGGGCCCTCCCGGTCGTCATCATGCGACTGTGTCAGGAGCTTTGCAACGTCCCAAAGCTGCTCGTGGTACAGCTTTTTCTTTAGCAATATAAGGGGACTTCACTCTAAGATCAATTATGTACACCAATTTCTTCAAGCAGAATCCCCTACTCTCCTTTTTTTGACAGAGACTCAAGTAACATCCACATCTGAAATGTCTAGATATAATTTTCCAGGTTATCAACTGCTCAAAAATTTCAGACCTAAAGGAGGTGTATGTTGCTTCGCAAAATCTGAAATTGCCCTGGAGGAGTTACTAGTTTCAATTGTCCCTATTTTGATTATTTCTATATACAAATTGATTTCGGCTGGTAAATTTAAATACATATGTTGCATCTACCGTTCCCCAAATACTCCTCCAGAGCAAAGTCTTTTTGATTCTCTGTCCTCACAACTCAGTGTCCTCAACTTAAATGCTTCACTGAAATCACTGTGTTGGGTGACTTTAATGTCCATAATGTTGAATGGCTCACTCATTCATCCAGGACTGATGACGCTGGTCTTGAATGTGAGCTATTTGCAGACTCATTTAATCTCACTCAACTAGTCAACCAACCTACCCATGTACCAGATAATCCTAAACATAATTCCCACCTACTGGACTTATTTTTAACAACCAATTCAGAAAATTATGATGTTTCAGTGAGGTCCCCACTTGCATCTTCTGATCACTATCTGATACAGGCCACCTGTCTATCAACTACCACACCTTCCCACTCTGAACCTGTTTTGGTGACTAAATGGCATTATGATAGGGCAGATTGGGACGGTCTTCAAGGTTTCTTTATGGATATTCCCTGGACCTCTTTCTTTTCTAATGATGCACACACCACCTTGAGCCACATACAAGATTCTGTAAAAATTGGAATGGAAACTTTTATTCCTCATCAAAAGTACAGTAAAAGATCTAATTCACCTAAATGGTTTGACCATAATTGTGCTAGAGTAACTGAACAAAAAGCAATAGCCTACAATGCATACACAAGCTCAAAAACACATGAAGCCTTTAATTACTTTAGAAACATCAGAAATCATGCCAAAACTTTATTAAACCTAACTAAATCAAACTTTCTCCACAAGCAGGCAAATAAACTTCTAAATAATCCAAATGATAACAAAATATTTTGGTCTACTCTTAACTCATTCAAATCCAAATTCACTACTGCTTCATCCATTCCACCATTACAATCTCCGACTGGCAATCTTGAAAGTGACCCACGAGGTAAAGCTAACCTTCTTGCGGATATTTTCTCCACCAACTCAACCTTAGATGAAATAAATCAAGATGTCCCTGTACTTAATTTTAATTCGCCTGAAATTCCCTCACACCAGACATGTCAAAACTATTTTGCAGAATCTCTCAGTAGATAAAGCTCCTGGTCCAGATGAAATTCCTCCAATAGTACTTAAGAATTGCTCCTTGGTGCTCGTTCCTGTATTGGCCAAAAATTCCGTCTGTGCACTCATACCAATATTGTTCATCGACAATATGAACTGTAGTAAGTACTTCACTATCGACCAATCTAATTACACACGGGGAAACGGTTGCAAAATTATTGGTAAATCTTTTAACTCACACGAATCTAAGAATTTCTTCTTCAATCGAGTTGTCAACTTGTGGAATGGGATTCCCCGAGACGTTATAGACTGCAGCACCGTTGATTCATTTAAACTCCGCCTAGACAAATATTTCGCATCAAACCCGCGACTGACTGCATTTGTAAATGAATAACTTTATTTTATCCTCCCCTCAGTTACTAACCCATCTGTCCCCTACTAACTTCCTAGTCCTGCCACGGACATTAGTTCCAGGGCAGTAGTTCCCTTTCGAATGTTCCCTTACCCACTCTAAACCACTGTTTGGACACTTGATCCTCAGTGTTTTGGAGGACAAGCAGCCTAGAAGGGTCACTAGACTTGTTGTTGCTTGATTTCCTTTGTACTCCTTTGTACTCATGCTTCCCAGTACCCTGGAAAGAAGTAAACATCCATCCAGTTCCTAAAAAAGGTGCCTCTTCAGATCCATCAAACTACAGACCAATAGCTATAACTTCCACTTCTGGTAAAGTCTTTGAAATTATATTATATAATCACATAATTAAGCATCTTGAGAATAATAAATTAATCAGTTATAGGCATTATGGTTTTAGATGATGTCGAACAATTGCAGACATTCTTTGCCTTCTTGCGCATCAAATCTAACCAAGCTACAGACCAACATGGTGAAACACATACAATAGCACTGGATATATCAAAGGCATTTGATAGAGTCTGGCATCAATCCTTATTGATGATGTCACACTACGGCCTAGCATCATTAGTTCCACTAATTTCTTCTTATCTTCATAACAGAAAAATATGTGTAATGGTAGATGGCCTTTATTCTCAATTTCACTCAATAAATGCTGGTGTTCCCCAGGGATCAGTTTTGGCCCCAACTCTGTTCCTTATTCATATCAATGATCTCATATCTACCACTCATAATCCAATACATTCCTATGCCGATGACTCAACACTCCACAGTTCCTTCACATTTACCAATTCTTTCACCCAACCCGATCTTATAAATTAAACAATAAACACTGCAATTTCTCTGAACCGGGACCTTTCTAGAATTAATGAATGGGGACAAAAGAATCTAGTTTCCTTTAATGCACAGAAAACTAAATACATTTAATTCTCTAACCGACAGAATCTCACTGACTCCCATATATTTTTTAATTATGTAAATATTCCCACTTCCCCTAGTATTGACATTCTCGGTGTAACATTAACTACTAACTTGAGCTGGACACATTATGTTAGAAGCATTGCTAAGAATGCCTCTAAAAAACTGGGACTCCTGTACAGAGTTCGAGAATTCTTCACTGACGAGCAGTTGGCCGTAATATTTATAAGTCATGTGCGTTCTCAGATGGATTACTGTTCACCTCTGTGGAGTGGAAGTGGAGTGGTTGCATTGAGACAGTTGGACAAAATTCAAAATAAAGCTATTAGATTAATCAATAACCCTGTAATCACACAGGACCTTCCTACATTATCCATACGAAGAAACGTTGCATCCCTTGCATTATTCTACAGATATTTTCACAGCAATTGTTCCGAGGAACTTGCTTCAATTGTGCCACCTCTCCACATCTTTCCCTGTAGAACTAGGGCAGCTGAGAGCGCCCATGAATTTACACTTTCTCCTCCACAATGCAGAACTTCTGCTTATCAAAATAAATTTATCCCTAGAACAACTACTCTTTGGAATTCACTTCCCTCGAGTTGCTTTCCACAAACTTACAATCTACAAAAGTTTAAATCCAGTTGTTACAAACATTTTATGAATGGAGGATGCCTTTAGGCACATGGACCTTTTTGTTTTATCTGTGTTTTTCCTTCCTCCGTTCATTGTCTCTTAAAAAAAAAGAAAAAAAAAAGTATTAAACTTTGAATTAGTAGCACAGTTTGAAGGCGAACTAGAGGATCTAAAGATCAAGGAGCATAATGACATCCAGTTGCCTCTTGATAACAAATTGCAAAACTCGGACTTCTTGACTAACCCCCATTTAAAATTCCAGCACTTGTTGTCTGACCAAGGTGAAGACTTGGAGTACCTGCTTTCCGAGTTTCCACAGCTGTTTGGTGACGTTCCCCAGCAGTGTCCCCTGGTGGAACATGATTTGGTCCTGACGGAGGGAGCCATTCCCATCAAACAACATCCCTACCGCGCCAATCCAGAGAAGCGTGCGGCACTTCAACAGGAAGTGGACTTCCTACTTGCCCATGGATTGGTGGAACGGAGCGACAGCGAGTGGGCCTCTCCATGCCTACTCATGGACAAACCTGATGGCACATTTAGGATGTGTACGGATTATCGCCGGGTAAACCAACTCACCCGCCAGGACTGCTACCCTCTGCCACGGATCGACGACCTGTTGGACCGTTTGGGAGGAACGAAGTACATCTCCAAAATTGAACTGCTGAAGGGTTAATACCAGATAAAACTATCAGAGAGGGCCAAGAGAGTGTCTGCATTTGTCACCCTGGACGGGCTATTCCAATACACCGTCATGCCTTTCGGTATAGTGAATGCACCCGCCACATTCCAGCGACTAATCCAGTTTGCTATGCATCCGGTAAACTCAAACCTTATCAGAAACACTACAGCACTTTTGAAAAAGTGTTTTGCCTTGCTCTTTGCAGTGGATAAGTTTAATGTGTATCTTAGTGGTTCACATTTTCCCGTGAAAGTGTTTACTGATCACAACCCCCCGAAATTCTTGTTTAAAATGAAAAACTTGAATCAGCGGTTAATGAGATGATGCTTGGCATTGCAACCATATAACCTTGATATTCACCACATAAAGGGAAAGAACAATATTATCGCGGACATGTTGTCCCGGAACTGAATGAGAACAATTTTAGTTGTTAGAGCTATTTTGCCAGCAATAATTTGTAATTTTGTTAATGTGATTTTGGTTTTGGTTTATGGTTTGGTGAATGGTATTAGGTTTAAAAATATTGTATTATGATTTAGATTTAGTTTCGCTTCTCTTATAAATCTCTTTGTGAGGGAGGTGTTAGGGATTTCTATTTCATTCAAGTGTCACTGGTTGTAATTGAGGTATTGTGCTTGTTATGGTGGGTACGATCTTTAATTATTTATGATTGAACATCGTATGCAATGTTATGAGCCCGGTATAATTAATTCGACCTGTAGACAGCTTAGTTTCATATAGGAAGATATTTTTTTTCAAGAGTGTACGGGAACGAGTGAGGTGGTATTGGGAGGCTTCGTGCAGACTACCCCCCTTTCGTTCACACTCCATTCTACCCCCTATCGTCCTACACTCGTAACTTCTCCCCTCCCCCTTTCTTCCAACCCGCTCTTCTTCGTTGCCTGACGTACGAATGATATTGATTATAACTAGGTAATAATGTATTTGGCTTTTCTAATCATAAGTAATGTTTACAAGATATATCATAGAGTTCTTGGTAAAAGTAATACTTTAATTCAGCAAGTATATAATGAGTTGAGATTAATACAGTTAGAGAAGTTGGTATCAGAGCCAGGTGCGCTAAGGGTATATAAGCCGCTAGTACCGTAACAGCAAGTAGTGTATTCTCCACCACCATCTTAAGCTGACATGCCCTGAGTTCGTTTGTAAAAGAATCACCATGAGTTGAATAAGTATCGCCTAGGATTTTTCTATGTTTATTGATTGCTTTCACTTACTCTCTTGGAGGGTATTTATATAGCTAAGTATTATTTTTCTTAAGAGTCCCTATATTATTTCACATCAATGTTTCTCAAATTTAATATTTTCACTAGAAGTAACTTTTGTGTATAATTAATCATGTAAATAAATTATAATTATATTTTACATAATCTTTACATTTTACCTTTATATGCTAATATATTATTCTTTTGATTGTTGGGATAAATCTAAGTCAAAGTAACTAAAGATAACTAATTCTGAACGAGTGATGAGAAAGGAATAACTTTGGGGTTTTTAGGCTAAAACAGCCATTTGATATCAACTGATATTGGATTAACTTGCCACATCTTTTCACCTACCAAGGTTGTAGTGACTACAAAGAGAGTTGCTAGTTTTATGGAAGTTTAACATACCACTTATTCTTGACTGAAACTGATAGTCATATTTTCCGCATTTTGTGAGGCTAAATAATAAGTCCTTGTGTTGTGGTGTTTAGTGGAATGTTTCTTTATGTTATGGGTTCGAACCCCGCTCGTATTGTAACAATATGTCTAGTGCAACAGAAAAAGTCTCACCGAAGTCCCGAAAGTTGGATAACCAAGAGTTAGTAAGATATGAAAGAAGATCACCAGTAGAGCGACCCTTAAGGAAGCCATACTGGCGATCTGAGATCAGATTATGAGAAGAGAAATGCTTAAGAAATTTGGAAGCAAGAATAGTTTCAAAAACTTTAGAGATACAAGAGATGAGAGCAATTGGACGATAGTTGGAGGGTTGAGAGCGGTCACCCTTCTTTGGGACAGGTTGAATGACAGCAAACTGCCAGCAAGAAGGAAAGACATTAGAAGAGAGACAGACGAAAGAGTTTGCCTAGGCAAGGGGTCAGCACTGAAGCACAGTTTTTAAGTACAACAGGAGGAATATATAATATACATATATATATATAAAAAAAACGACCAAAATTTGAACCCTATCCATTTAGGTGATGTTTATCCAAAGAAACATACAGTAGATTAGAGTGTTTTCTTGAATGGAGAGCACTATTATGTGTATGGAATACTTCATGATCTTTATTTGTGTTTTTTTACATTCTGTTATGTAAACAAAACAAAAATAACAATAATAATGAGAACAACAATACAAACATTAGCAGGATAAAGACCCTCTGCCTAAAGATGTCTCCTATATCGACACATTTGAAGGTGAGTTTATTTTGTTATTTATTTTTTGTTTCTAAGCTGGCGAGAAATTGGCCTGTCTCCAAATTAATCACTCAACTATTGCAACGTTTAAATAGTCTTATATGTTGTTGACTATGAAATATTGGCAATAACTGGATGCAGACATAATAGTTCCTCATTTGTCCACTGATTATCGAGAAATCTCCATCTGCCGACGTACCCCTCTTCCTGAATCCCCTACTATGATCGCCACACCGACTTAACCCTCTCCGACATATGACGCGATTTTGAGCCTATTGGGGATACTTTAAAGCCTTTGTTACCATCAGGGGTATTTAGAAACCTTTAGTTTAGTTCCTTTAACCTCTGCAGTTGCCTTTGAGTTAGCTGTGGGCCGAAAACTAATTTTGGAGAGGTAATTATAAGAGAGAGAGAACTCTATTTCTTATTGCTAATCTGGCAACCTCTGCATCATCAATGCGTGAAATGGTTAATACCCACCACCTTCAGAACCAGCACAAGTCAGAAGATCTAAAATAATTCGAAACATGACGAACAATTTAACTATAAATCTTTAACCTTAGCTACCCCTCACAATGTACCCCTCCATATGTACCGCCCCCCCCCCCCCCCCCTTTATAACCGTTTCTATAACTTGTCATTATTGCACCCAGTCAGTAGCTCACTTACCTCCATACTGTACACTTCACTTTTATCTGTACGGTATACAGTATATTAATTTTTGGTAAAAACAAAAATTATAATATAGCTGACGATGCCTAAAAGTGTAGGCGAAACGTTGTACAATTATAACAAGTAAATATGGAGAAATACGGAGTTGTCTTCACTCACCCTCCTTTTGTAAGAAAATTATTAAGAAAAATATTTCAAGAAAAGTAAATTTTTTTTTTTTTTTGTTTTTTTCTATATTCCAACTACTCCCTCTCGGGCATAGGCTGAGAGCCTGTACATTCCACCGCTCAACACGGTGAAGCCCGTGAGGTCTTGTTCCAGTCTGGGGAGTGAGACATGTGAAGCAACCATCATGGCTCGAAGCAGCTCCATCTCTGAAGCGGCCGGTTGCTTCGCTCAAGTGCTTCACAGTCTCACCCTCCAGACTCAGACCCTCACTCTCAGAACGCCACCTATTGAGCAGTGAACTCACTAGGCATTGTCCCCCTGTAACATATTTTGAATATGGGAATATTCATACAGTGTTATTTAATCAGGGAACAATGAGGGTATTTTTTTGGCATTTCGGTGGGCTTTGTGGTAATGCACTGATACTAGGTACAGCACAAATTCAATCCCAATAATATCTTCCCATTGACATATCGGGGTTTGAACCCGGGTCCATTGGATTACCAATCCAGTGGCATGACCACTCCACCACACCTCCCCTAAATAACTGTAAAAATGCGGTGGATTTTAATACAGCATGTCTACGAGAAAATCTGTTTACCACATATATATATATATATGTAATTTCTATCTATCTATCTATTGCCTGACGCCGTGATCCCCGAAGGGGTGGCCACGAACGAACCGCCCCCATGCACCTCTGTCCCCAGTCAGTCGACGCCCCTCCCCCCAACCAGCACCACCTTCGTTCATGTACTTCCTCACTCCATCCTTCCACCTCATATTCGGTCTACCTCTCCCCCTCTGTCCCTCCACCTCGCTCTCATACACCCTCTTAGTCATTCTCTCGCTTTCCATACGTTCCATATGGCCGAACCATCTCAAGTTGTTCCTTTTCACATTTTCCAGCACATCTACCTCCACACCACACCTCCTTCTTACTTCCTCATTAGTCTGTCTATCCCTCCATGTAATTAAATTTATAAATATATATATATATATATATATATATATATATATATATATAGATACAGTATGTATATATATATATATATATATATATATATATATATATATATATATATATATATATATATATATATATATACCGGTATATATGTACAGTATATATATATATATTTGTTTTCTATGTGGATGAGGGAGACAAAAGGCAAAAATGCCTGCGATGAGTGCCTCCCCTAGAGTTGAAAGAGTGACCGGGCCAAAATCAAGGAACGTTCAAACCAAAATGCCTGAACCCACGGAATTTGAAGCAGTTTAAGTCTTAGGGTGAGGGAAAGATGGATTCTGGGAGAGAGTTCCTGAGCTCAGCTGTTGAATAGAAGAAAGATTGGGAGTATCGTTTCACTCATGAGTTTGAGAGTTGCACAGAGTAAGGGTGGGATTGTGTTGCAAGACGGGTACTATGTAGGCCTACCTTACGTAGAGGAGGTGGTATACACTGGGAGAATTCTGAGGAATATTGATTACTGTAGTAGCGACAGAATAGAGAGAGAGATACAACATTGCAGCGAAGAGAGAGAGATTGCAGAGAGTTGGTGAGTGGACGGGAGTTAATGATACAAAAGGCTTTCCTTTCTACTTTGTCTAGAAGTGTTGTGTGGGAGGATCCTCCCCACACATGTGAACAATACTCAATACAAAGACACACTGTGCCCCTGTACAGAGCAAGAAGCTATGCAGGAGTAAAGAACCCCTTGAGGCAGTTGAGCACTTCCAACTTCTGGTAGGCCGCCTTAGCAAGACTGGTATTATGGTCTTTCCAAGAGAGAGCAGAAGAGAAAGAGACACCAAGAATACTGAGAGAATATGAAGTGTTGATTTTTATATTGTTTAAGTACAAGGGATAGTCCTCTGGGAGTTCACGACGGGTAGATAGATGGATAAATTGGGTTTTGGAAGCATTAAAGGCAACAAGATTTTCTCTGCCCCAATTGGAAATAGTAGCTAGATCAGAAGATAAGTGTGTGTTGTATGGCATCATTACGTTTGTTTTTGAGGGCTTGCTTGTTGGGGCGTTCTGGAAAACTATTTGAATAGTGTAAGGTAGAGTTGTCTGCATATGAATGGATAGGATTGGAGGTACAGTTGAGAAGATAATTTATGAAAATCAGAAAGAGAATGGGCGATAGGACAGAACCCTGAGGAACACCGGAGTTGATAGGATAAGGAAGTGAACGATGGCCGTCTACAAATGCAGCTATGGAACGGCCGGATTGGAGATTAGAGACAAAAGCACAGCTGGAGGGATAGAAACCGAAGGAGGGTAGTTTAGAAATTAGAGATTTATGCCAGACTCTATCAAAGGCCTTCGATATGTCTAGTGCAATAGAAAAGGTCTCATCGAAGTCCGAAAGAAGGATGATCAAGAGTTAGTAAGATATGAAAGAAGATCACCAGTAGAGCGACCCTTAAGGAAGCCATACTGGCGATCTGAGAGTAGATCATGAGAAGATAAATGCTTAAGAAATTTGGAAGTATGAATAGTTTAAAAACTTTAGAGATACAAGAAATGAGAGCAATTGGACGATAGTTGGAGGGTTGAGAGAGGTCACCCTTCTTTGGGACAGGTTGAATGAGAGCAAACTTCCAGCAAGAAGGGAAGACGTTAGAGGAGGGACAGAGATGAAAAAGTTTGCCTAGGCAGGGATTCAGTACGGAAGCACAGTTTTTTAGTACAACAGGAGGAACACCATCTAGACCATAAGCCTTCTTAGTATTAAGCCCAGAGAAGGTAAAAAGTTAATCTTTGAAAGAGATTTGGATATTATGCATAAATATGAGAGACAGGGGTGGAGAGGGAGGAATAGCACCGGAATCATCCAAGGTGGAGTTTCTAGCAAAAGATTGAGAGAAGAGTTCAGCTTTGTCAGAGGAAGAAGTGATGGGTGTGCCATCAGAGTGGAAAAGGGAAGGAAAGACGAGTAAAATATATTGTTGGAGAGGTTTTTGGCTAGATGCCAGAAAGCTTGGGAAGAGCTAGAGCTGGATAGATCAGTGCATTTATTATTGATGAAAGAGTGTTTGGCAAGTCGAAGAACAGATTTGGCTTGATTCCGCGCAGAAACATAGGAAGAATGAGATTCTTGAGTTTTAAGACGTCCTCCGTATTGCGAACAGCAGTAGAACAAGCGTGAGTAAACCAAGATTTTTTTGCATCAGTCTGAGAGAAAGAAAATGGAATGTATGTCTCCATGCCCAATAAGATTACCTCGGTAATGCGTTCAGCACTCTCCGAGGGTCCCCATCCACAGAAGCAAAAATAATTCCATGGGAAATCAAAGAAATACTGCCAGAGAGCCTCCCAGTCGGCAGCGCCAAAGTGCCACAAGCGCCGACGGCTGGGAGGTTCGGGTGGCTCTATAGGATAGGTGACAGAGATACGTTTATGGTCGGAGGAGCCCAAAGGAAAGAAAAGATTGACAGTGAAAGAAGAAGGGTTAGAAGTTAAAAATAATATATATATATATATATATATATATATATATATATACATTTAAATATATACAGTATATATATACAGTATATATATATATATATATATATATATATCTATATCTATATCTCTATATATCTATATATATATATATATATATCTATATATCTCTATCTCTCTATATATATATATATATATATATATATATATATATATATATACATATATATATATAATATATATATATATATATATATATATATATATATATATATATATATATATATATATATATATATATATATATATATATATATATACTGTATATACATATGTATATATCGATATTTTTTTTTTTTTTCTATATTCCATCTACCTCTCAAGCATAGGCTGAGAGCCTGTACATTCAACCGTTATTGAACGGTGAAGCCCGTGAGGTTTCGTTCCAGTCTAGGGGGTGAGACATGTGAATTACTTTTAGCTGCAATCAGCCCCTCCCATCTTGCCTTCGCAGGATGCATGGGGCTTAGTTGCTCACTCACAACTCGAAGCAGCCCCATCTCTGAAGCTTCAGTACTTCATTGTATATATATAATTCTATATTCATAATATAAGTACAGTATATTGTGGTACACAGGAACAGATCTCTCTGCTTCTCTTATTTTACATTCATCTTTTCAGGCTTTGTTTACCTTGCTATCAGTTTTCTGCCACAATCTCCATATCTAAACATGCAGTTGTTTACATAATGCCTTTCCCTATACCGTGGCTGACTTATCTCTCTCTCTCTCTCTTTCTCTGTCAGACACACGTAGCCTACACTATCTTTCTCTCTCTAATTCATATGCAATCACTTTCTCTTTCCTTTCTATCTAACTATAACTCTCTCTTTCTCTCTCTCTCTGACACACACATACACTATCTTTCTCTCTCTAACTCACATTTTTTTTTTCTCTCTCTCTCTCTCTGTTTTCTGTCTCTCTCTCTCTCTCTCTCTCTCTCTCTCTCTCTCTCTCTCTCTCTCTCTCTCTCTCTCTCTCTCTCTCTTTCCAGTCTCTCCCTTCCCAACTTGGCGGTAGTCGGATCATGGAAGTCTTTATCTGGATCCGCAGGTCCCTTCACAGATTCGCACTTCCTTAACACTATTGGCTCTCTCTCTCTCTCTACCTCTCTTGCTCGCATTCTCTCCCCCTCTCTCTCTCTCTCTCTCTCTCTCTCTATATATATATATATATATATATATATATATATATATATATATATATATATATATAAAAGCGATAGAAGTAGCCTGCAATCAGATTTAAACAAAATATCGGAATGGTCAGAAAATTGGCAGATGCCCTTTAATGTAAGCAAATGCCAGATACTACAAATAGGCTCCCAAAACAACAAATATGAATACTACATGAATGGAGAAAAGATAAAAAGCGTATCACAGATTAAAGATCTAGGAGTGCTTATCAATGAAAATCTAATATATACAAGCCAATGCACCGCAGCATCTAACAAAGCAAATAGAGCACTAGGTTTCATTAAAGGATATGTTCATTGTCATAGTAAAGACATAATTGTACCACTATATACAAGTATTGTGAGGCCATATCTGGAGTATGCTGTACAGTTTTGGTCTCCCTACTTAATAAAAGACATAGAGAAACTCGAATCCGTGCAGCATAGAGCAACACAGTTGATCCCTTCCCTTAGGAATAAACCACACAATGAGAGATTAAGAGAACTAGATCTGTTTTCGCTTAAGAAACGGAGAATAAGGGGACAGCTGATAGAGTGTTTCAAGATACTAAAAGGATTTAGTAACGTAAATTCTAATAATCTATTTAAGATAGCCAAAGAAGGTTCCATAAGAGGAAACAAATTCAAACTAACAGGCAGGAAAGCGTACCTAGACATAACTAAACAATTCATGACACACAGTATTATTAATGAGTGGAATAAGCTCCCTAATGAAGATATTGAGAGTGACTCAATATACACATTTAAAGACAGGTTAGACACATATCACAGAGAAGTTGGTCTGCAGTAGAAGCTGATCACTGACAAGAGAACCTAGCAGAAATGAACACGTTTTCAGTTGAAGAGAGCAGAAAAAAAAGGTGAAGGTGTGCATGCCTTTTCCTTTCCATTTCTAACTATACTATAAATTCCTTCAGGCAATTTCCATGCCCTGCAAGGTTATTTACTTCTAACTATTTTCATGTACGCCTGTACGCCAAATTGCCGGAGGGTGGGATTAGAGCCTTCATTTTTGCTATCCTTTCCTTTCACTTTATCTTAGGGTTGCTATCTCTATTAGGATTAAGTCCTGGCCACCTCGCAAGGAACGTAAAATCTGTGTGGCTAGTGTATCTGTGTAAATCTATGTAAATATCTCTCTCTCTCACTTAATTTTCTCTTGCTCATATTCTCTCTCTATCCCCCCTCTCTCTCAATCTCACTCTCACTCTTGTGACGTTAACCACTCTGTTAGAACCGCATGGCTTGTCCTACAGTGACTCGCTAGGATCGCCAGGGCAGTGGATGGGGCTACAGTTTATGTATTAGAGTGTGCTTTATTTCATATGAAAGCTTGTGTCATGGGCAGTCCAGAAAGGCTCTTTGTTTTCACCCATGTCAAGGCTTTATATATTTATTTGTAAAGTATATGTTTTATCATTAACTAGTAATGATGGGATCTGGGAGAGAGAGAGAGAGTAGAACAGAGTGAGAGGGAGCGCGCAGTGTTTTTGTCCCGCTCGATGACGTCACGGCTGGCTGCCTCGTGGGCGTTGGTGGAGAGAGGTCCTTACCATGCTGCTAGCTCCCTTGCTAGTGGCTAGAGGACTTGTAACCGCTTTTTTCCCACGCGCCTCGAGCTAGTGCGAGTATATATACAGTTCCTCGCCACTCTCTCCCTCAGATCTGGTTTCTAGAACGCATCTATCTTATCCCTTGCTATCTGTCCTCCTCTCCGCACCTGAGAACCTTTTCCTCTGCCTATCTCTCTCATTTTCCATATCTTTCACCACCTATTATTAACATTATATCCCCTCTGGTTAACTCTGCAAAATCAGCTTCATGCTGGCCAGTTGTATTGTGCGTTAAGGTCTGATATAACCTATGTATGTTAGTTGTTAAGATAAGTGGATCACGAAGCATTGGTTGGCATTCATATTGTTTAGTACTGCTTCCTTTAATTATTAGTGTTCTGCTGGATTAGATAATGCTAGACTAGGAGTCTGATATTATAAGGTATTGTTTCCTATGAGTGCTGGCTTTAGTTAAAAGCTGCACGACATACCTGAGAACTGGAGTTGATTGAGTAAATTCTAGTCTGTGTGCCATTGAGAGTAGAGCATGCACGAATGAGGGCTTTTTGCCTATACCATTCTGCACTGTTCTAAGCTCGTTGTTTGTCTTTGAGGTACGCCAGGAGAACGCTTAATACTTCGGTATTAAGGTTTCTCAAGAGAGCTACCCTTCCCTATAACGTAATATTTGACGCACAGACTTGAGATTTGCACTAGGCTATGCGGCATGCCATGCGCACCAGTATCTCGTATCATTGACTCTAGCTAGACTTTATCAGTCACAGTAGACATTAAGTATATTAACCTAATTACTCTTTTTATGCATACCCGTTTATGATTACACAAGCATTTCGCAGCCTAGTTTGATGTATTGAGACACAAACGACTTAGGCTCTTTTTGTTGATAGGAATACTGCATTGTCGTGGCAATTATTATTATTGTTGTAGTGTTTAGGATATTCTTGGCTCCGACGGCATTATATATTCTGCCTTTTTGTGTGCATAGCCTGCACGAGCATTGTTCCGCTGACTGCCTTTTTGGGTTCCATTTCCGATACGAGCATCTTTATAGCATCTAACATTTAAAGAAGATTCCTTGTTAGTGTTGAAGGACTTTAGTGCACTTTCTTTCATGCAGGAGTGCCTGACATTTATTGATTAAAGTAACGTAAGCTGTAACTTCTCTTACCACCTTACTTTGCATACCATAACCAAGCACCTTCGGTTATAGGTAGTAATAGGCTGTTTTCACATAACATTAAGCCTAGAGTAGACGCACATTTATTGAGAGTTTGATAGCCTATTATTGCATATAGAACTCTGTTGAGTATTTGTGTTCTTTGTTCACTGGGAATATACATCAGAGGTTGGATCTAGCGCTTTCCGTTGTAGCATTTATGCCATTACTAGTCCAATGAATAAGAGCCCTGATATATTTAAACCCCAGTCGTAACACTCTCTCTTTCTCTCACTCTCACTCTATCTCTCTCGCTTTCGCGCTCTCTCTCAACTGAATACACAATACACTTGGCATCAATACAGAGGTAACATATTGGATAGAAAGTAGGCTAACTGGTAGGCAGCAACGAGTTATACTCAACGGCGATGTTTTTTTATGAATGTATCCCTGTCACTTTGAGTTCCACGGGGTTCCATTCTCGGTCCACTGCTGTTTATCAGATATGTCAATGAAATCAATATTGATCTGTTGAGTTTGATCTCCAAGTTTGCAGATGACATTAATAGTATAGTGATTGTAAACAATCTTAAAGGGGTGGTACAACTCAGTAAGGATCGTTGCACGTTTTAGCAGTTTCTTCCGGCAATCATTTGACGATTGTATACAGGTTAGGAAAGATCTCCAGCAACCAAAACGGCAAAGTTGATATTAACTAACATTTTGACTCCTGCAGATCCCTCCTTTCCTTAATATAATCGTTTAGTAATAGCCACAATAGTTAAAATGCATCATCATCCTCAAGGGGTTAACAGACGGGGTTATGGTCGGAGACATGACAGACGCCACTTAATTTGGAGAAGTATAAGGTGATGCAGATCAGGCATGCAAATTACAAAGTAGACTATACATTATTGTGAACAAAATCTGAATGTCACCGACTTGGAAAATATCTTGGGTGTTTTGGTTAGCAGTGACCTAAAGTTTTCCAAGTAGTGCATTGAAAATAGATATAATAGACAAGAATATACCCAACAAATTATTAGGGTATGTTAAAAAAACAGTTTCAATACAAAAGTAAGGAAATACCCTCAGACTCTACATTGGCCTAATACGTTCTTTTCCGAAGTATGTTGTTCAATTCTATTCCCCAGAACTCGGGAAATATATACAGCGACTAGAAAGAGTTATTTCATTGATAAAACGACTGAGCTATAAAGATCGGATGAAAGTTCTTGATCTTTTTTAATGAATTTTAACAAAATTACTTCTTTTAACATGAACACAATATGTAATTATGGGTAGAAATAGGAGGTGAAAAGGTTCAACACTAGTGTAAGTCGACAAAATCTCACATATATCATCTGTTCTCTCTGGAACAAACTTCCCTCAGAAGTTGTAAATAGGTCTTCAGTAGCACAATTCAAGAAGATAATAGAAAGTATATTGCATACACAGCAATGAGTGCGGTTCACTTCCGTTCTTTCACTTTTCATAATAAGTATCTTACCGGAATGTACCTCAAAGTCTTTAAGATATTTACTATTCCTTGTAATTCCGTGTAAATCTCTCTCTCTCTCATATTTTACGGATTCACATTTCCCTAACACTGCTGGCTTTTGCTTTCTCTCACTCTCGCTCTTGCTCACCTTTCACTCTCACTCTCACTCATTCTCTGGGGGCCGAGGGTGGAAGGCTCACGATTTTTTTTGAGTGACTGTACACGCACCAGACTTTTCTCCCCCACGTTTTGACAAGATTTTTTCAACATCTTCCGCCCACAAACTTCGCACACAGGGTTTGAGATACCAGTTGTTTTTATCGCCTGGTGTTATAGGTAGATCACTTGATCACTCTGTTCCAAATAGGTAGGCCAGAATTCGTGAACCCTAATCTCTATAACTCAAAAAGGGCTAGAGCAAATGGGCTGTCAATATCCACACCTATTCCCTGGCTGGTCCTTCCCAACTGAACCCAAATCTCTATAACTCAAAAAGGGCTAGAACAAATGGGATGTAGATATCCAAACATATTCCCTGGCAGACCCTTCCCAAAGGGTAGAAATATTAGCTCGATTACTCTAGTTGTTTGTGAGTCATGGAGGTCAACGTTCAAGAGTTTTGGCCTACATATTTGGAACAGGGCATAGTTGTTATCTTGATCCGTGTGGGCAGAGAAGGAGGAATGGGAGTACGGTTGGCCTAATAAGTGATGTCTCGGCACCAGTTATGTTTTGATCAATAATTGGTATCGGCAATATTTACACATGATTTCTTCTTTTGGGTGAGATATATAAACATATTCCCTCACTTATCCACCCTATTCAACATCTGGCAGTCATTAATACAGCACAGAGCGAGCCAAACGTAATGACAGCTGAGACTTATTAGCGCGACCGTACATTAACCCTTTCACGCATTTATGACGCAGAGGTTGCCAGATTAGCAATAAGAAATAGAGTTCTCTCACTCTTATAATTACCTCTCCAAAATTAGTTTTCTGCCCACAGCTAACTCAAATATAAATGCAGAGGTTGCAGTAACTAAACTAAAGGTTTCTAAATACCCCTGATGGTAACAAAGGCTTTAAAGTATCCCCAAATAGGCTCAAAATCACGTCATATGCGTGAAAGGGTTAAGGGGGTTGGGTAACGTAATGAAGCCATACAACTCTTAAATTCTGATCTAAATACTATTTCCAATTGGGGCAGAGAAAACATTGTTAACTTTAATGCTTCCAAAACCCAATTTCTCCATCTATCTACCCGTCAGGATCTCCCAGCGGACTATCCCTTATTCTTCAACAATACAAAAATCAACCCTTCATCTTCTCTCAATATTCTTGGTGTCTCTTTTTCTTCTGCTCTCATTTGGAAGGACCATATTACCAGTCTTGCTAAGGCAGCCTCCCAGAAGCTGGGTGTGCTCAACCGCCTTAGGGGGTTTCTTTTCCCCTGCACAGCTTCTTGCTCTGTACAAGGGCATAGTGCGCCCTTGTATTGAGTATTGTTCACATGTGTGGGGAGGTTCCTCTCACACCGCTCTCCTAGACAAGGTTGAAAGGAAGGCCTTTCGTATCATTAACTCCCGTCCACTCACCAACTCTCTGCAATCTCTCTCTCTCCGCCGCAATGTTGCATCTCTCTCGCTATTCTATCGCTACTATAATAATCAGTGTTCCTCAGAGCTATCCCAGTGCATACCACCTCCTTTACGTAGGGCACGTGGTACCCGTCTTGCAACTCAATCCCACCCCTACTCTGTGCAACTCTCCAACCCAAGAGTGAAACGTTACTCTCAAACTTTCTTCTACTCAACAGCTGAGCTCTGGAACTCTCTCCCAGAATCAGTTTTTCCCGCTTCCTATGACTTAAATTGCTTCAAACTCCGTGTGTCCAGGCATTTTGGCTCGAACGTCCCTTGATTTTGGCCCTGTCACTCTTTCAACTATGGGGGAGGCGTTCGCTATAGGCAGTTATGCCTTTTGCCTCCCTCAATCACATAGAAACAAAAATTGTTGTTCTATTTAGTAATTTATCTATATATTTTTAGTTTTCTCGCTAGACCTCCATCAAACTTATAAAACACCCCCTAGACTGCCCTTCGAGATAAATTTGTAATTTTTTTCGGTAGAATAATTACCCGGCCACAGGCCGGTTCGTCCAAAAATTGCAGGCTCTCTATCGCTCGCCGGGAAAAAATCGACACCTAAATGGCACAAAGGGTTCTAATATAAGAGGGTGATTTGTTCGTGTGCAATTTTTGTTTTTATTGTTTACGTCTTTCGGCAAGCATGGGGCGTGTCTTTGTTAATGGAATCATACAAAATAAGTGTTCTCTCTCTATATATACCGGTATATATAATTAATATATCTAAATCTATCTATCTATATCTTTATCTTTCCAATCTATCTTTCACACACACATACACACACACACACACACACACACACACACACACACACGCAACCAATATATTTGCCCATCCCTCACTATCAAAACACAAGTACTTTCTGCCACACAAATAAAATCATAATCTCGTTCAACGGTGTTTCGTAATCAGTCAGTCAATATTTAGCGTTCATAACGGGTATATTCTGATTAATGGTGACTGATCAATTGTGACAGCCAGCGCGATCACCACTGCCGTCATATTGACGGGGGATATATACTGTAGGGGTGAGAGAGATTGATGTGGAGTTTGGGTGGGGAAGGAGGGAGGGTTGAGTATATTTATTTTGGTTATCCTTATAATTTCTCTGCTTTTCGTTTTCTTTTTGGATCCTGATGTTCAAAAGCGGAGGACAAGACACACCTCCTAATGCACAACTACAATCAACCACAAGACACGCCTCCTAATGCACAACTACAATCAACCAAACACACAGATACGCAAGACACATACACACATAAACATAGGCATATGAGGTGTGGTGGAGTGGTCTTGCCACTGGACTGTGTGACGCTTCTGCATAGTAACCACGTGCGGGCATGCGCGCGCGTCGGCTGCCCAGCTGTTTAGAAACCGGCTGGTGGTAGCCGGCCGGCAGGCTTTCCCTTAGTATATATCCTACGACAATGTAACTAATGTCTGGGATATTCTTATGTTGTTTCACAGCTTGAAGCTGCCCTTATTCTTAACCAACGCATCTTAGTATATTTTATTCTCGATAGTTGATTGTTTCATTATAATATATAAGATGTAAGTCTAGTGAGAGCGGGAAGAGACGAGCGGGAGAGAGAGACCGGCTTGGGACGTTGCTTCGCGCGGAGAGACCAGCTTGGGACGAGCCTGAAGCGCTGCCACATGCATTTGATTGCAACGTTAGGCTTAGTTTCGACTCACGCACGGGGTAGAGCATTTTGACCAGGCAACTGTGTTGAGTGTTGCCAAGCCTGGGATGTATTTTGCATGCCTAGGGGGGGGGTCCAGACAGATTCAAGACTCAGAGCTCACCTCATTGTCGTACCCTTCGGACCCCCTTGATATCTATCCCTCTCAACCCCACTTAGAAACGTTCTCTCTTACTTTGTATACCTTCTTTCCACTACTTCACCAATCTATTTAATTATCCCATCCCCTTGATAGACCTTATATCTATTATTGTATTAACGACGAGCTCTCAGATAACTAGATAGGATTTTGGGCCTTATGCAGGGATTGTTAATGAGACCTAGGAAGCTTTCTTTGTTGTCTCATATTTGGTGGTTTCATGCTTGCTAGTGTGTTCTTGTGTCAGGTTAGCAGGGGCTAGACCAGAGGGAAGGCTTTTTGCGATCCTTTAAGTAAAGTCTGCTGGTGCGAGTCTCGTGGACCCGCACGACTTTACTAGGATACCCGTGGGAGTCTGGGGGCATTTTCTTGTCTGTGTCCCTGTGTGTCTAGCGTTGTGTTGTGTGAGGGCCATTGCCTAGTTCACTCAGCACTGCGCTAGCACATCTTGCTTTTGTTTTAGGGTCGCCAGGAGAGAGTCAGATACTAGCGATCTGAGTCTCTCAAGAGAGCACCCTTTCAATTAGAGTAATTTGGCACACAGACCTGGGAACGTCCCTAGGCTAGAGCAGGTGGCTCAGCCCGGGTATCCGAAGCCTATATCCTTCCGGCTAGACCTCTGCCACCTGGCAGATTAACAGCTAGGGGTTTATTATCTCTGTATGCTTGTTATTGTGCCACAGTTTACCGTTTTTGTGAGCATTGTGAGTCAGGGTGTGGCTTAGAGACTCTGTCCGAGCAGGCTTGCCTGACTAAGAGTGAGAAGCACACCTGTATGTGGTTATGTTGCGAGTTGCTGCCTTTATTTAATTATACATATGCCATTATACACTGTATGTCCTATCACTAGTATTTATTCCTGCTTATGAGTTAAGAGTTCTCTAAATCCGTAACATACTTTCTTTGCTAAGCATTAGATCCTACAGTAGCCGCATGCAGTTTAGAGACCCGCATCTTGTCTACCTGTACGATGTTTTGAGGACTGTTTGCTTTCACCTTCTTTCACGCAGGGGTGATTAGTTGTATTAATTAACGTAACGTTAAATGTACTTTCTTCTAGTTTGTTATTAAATTGTTTCTGCAATTAAATTCCGTTATCTATCTTTTCCTAGAAGCTTTAAGTCAACTTAATTGTGTGATCTTTTATATAGCCTGCTTGACTATCAGCAGTCTATAGTGCGTGCACCCTGTAACCGAGTCATAGGATACCTCGTTGTCCAGGCAGGACTCTTGACGGTTTAGGGTGGTTTGTTGCCTGGGTTTATAGATAAGGGTTGGGTCTAGCGTTTTCCGTTGTTGCTTGTTGCCGCATACCTAGTCCAATAGAAAGAGCCCAGTGTTTATATATCCCAGGACGTAACAACTGGTAATCCAATGGACTCGGATTCGAATTCCGATATGTTAATGGGAAGATGTTATTGGGATAGAATTTGTGCTGTATCTAGTATCAGTGCATTACCACAAAGAGCACCGAAACGCAAACGAAAATACCCTCATTGTTCCCTGATTAAATAGCACTGTATGAATATTCCCATATTCAAAATATGCTACAGGGGGTCAATGACTAGTGAGTTAATTGCTCAATAGGTGGCGTTTTGAGAGTGAGGGTCTGAGTGTGCAGGGTGAGAGAGTGAAGCACAAAGGTGAAGCGGCTTCAGAGATGGGGCTGCTTCCAGCTGTGGGTTGGTGCTTCACATGTCTCACTCCCTCGACTGGAACAAGATTTCACGGGTTTCACCGTGTTCAGCGGTAGAATGTACAGGCTTTCAGCCTATGCCCGAGAGGGAGTAGTTGGAATATAGAAGAAAAAGTAAAACATACATACGCAAAATACAAACACACACGCACACACACACACATACACTCGCAAAGCACACAATCATATACACTCAAACGCATTTCCTCTGACACGCAGATACACAGACACAAACAGAAGACGCATACAGCCACACAGGAAGGAGGAGTAGACACACAGACAGACAGGAAGACAGAAGGTAATACAGTCGGGGTGAACAGACAGACAGATACAATTAGAGAACTTCTGTGGGAAGTTTGTTCCAAGTAGACCAGATCTTATATGTGAAGAGAGAGAGAGAGAGAGAGAGGGAGTGAGGGAGAGCGAGAGTGAGAGCAAGAGCGAAAGCAAGCAATTTTTAAAAAGGGACAACAGCGGAGGAAGAGAAAGTACAAACGGCTGGTGAGAAGAAATGGTGAAAGAATGTTCTCATGTAAATCTCAAGAGCGGGAGGAAGGCGAACAGGGAGGAAGCCAAAACAATACACTTAAGGGGAGGCAGACCGTTTGTCTGGACCCAAATGTTTAGCCTCACTATAAGTTTTGAGATTATAAGACGCTCGGCCCATTAGTTTGGCGATTTTAACACCTTTCGCCCCATTTCGATGTCAATTTTAAGACCTTTCGTGTCATTTAGGTGTCGATTATTTCCTGGCAAGCGATAGCGATAGCCTGCAATTTTAAGAGGAACCGGCCTTCGGCCTGGACAGCTTTCTACCGAACAAATTTATCTTGAAGGGGGGGTCTAGGTTTTGTTTTTCTTCTAAGCTTGTTGGAGGTCTATGGAGGAAACTAAAAACAAAAAATGAATACATGAATTAATATACTAAACAAACGGCAGGTCTCCTCTTAACACTGTAGTCAAACCAAAACAACCATCTTTGGAAGAGGACAATATACAGTAGATAGATATGATTGCAGGTACATGGGTGAAAAGGTAGAGGTTGTTCATAGTTATAAATACTTAGGTTTAAGGGGGATCACCGTTTTTGTTTTGTTATCTTTCTCTCCTTTTCTCTCTTTCCCTGGCTTGTATCCATTTGGCCCCATTCAGCCAACTGTTTTAAGATGTTTATCCCTATCCAGGTGTCGATTTCATCCTGGCGAGCAATAGCGAGCCAGCATTGTTTGGAGAAATCCGGCTTCACTGGAGACATTTTTCTATCGAAAAATTTACAAATTTACCTTGCTGTCAAAACAAACATATATATACTGTATGCTGGCTCGCTACCGCTCGTCAGGAAAATATTGACACCCGGATGGGGATAAACGTCTTAAAACAGTAGGCTGAATGGGGCCGAATGGATACAAGCCAAAGAGAAAGGGAGAAAAAGCGAAAACAAAAGCGAAGTGGGCTCCCTTAACACTAAACTTTAATGGTCAATTTACAAGAGCACAAGAGGAACAAATACAATCGGTAATGAGAGCGATGTATAATCTGATCAGTTGGAATATATGTACATGCTCAGATTAATATGTAGGATTCGAAACTGCATAATTAATCATAGGCTTGTCCATATTTCTTTAACTGTCTTGATAGCGTAATGCATAGTGCACTGAATTTCGATGTGAGTATCCTAGGTTCGAGTCCTTGGAGTGCCACATGTATTTGTTGATTTCATTAATTGAGTTTAGATGTGAAGTTGGTTGGAGCTACAAACATAATAATTGATTTACAGCTGGAACGGTTTGATTCCATGATAACGCCTATTTTAACATACGGTTGCGAGATGGGGGGTTTCACATGTTGCCATTATTCATCGATAACTCAATTGACCACTTGCGAGTTTCGTTCTATAAGGAAGTTGGAGCTGTAGACATCGATATTTAGCAGAATAACCAGCTATAATTCGGTTTCAGTACATATATATTTACATAAAACCAAATTCAACATACTATTTATCCATCAGAAACCCACATAATTACTGTATGTGTGTTTATTATCGATGTTTACTGGCCGAACTTCCTTATAGCCTGAAACTTGCAAGTGGTCAATTGCTAAAAGAGGAAATTTACCGTCAGCTAAGTAAAATAAAAAATATCCACTAGATAAATCAACATAAAGGATGAGACTGAAAATGGCCGAGTGGAAATCCCTGGCGTTCCCGGAATTACCAGAATAGACGTCCTTTGATAGATCACCTTACGGGGAGACACACCGTTTTTTTTTTTTTTTTTTTGGTCTATTAATATATTATTAGATTATATATATATATATATATATATATATATACTGTATATATATATATATATATACTGTATATATATATATATATATATATTATATATATATATATATATATATATATATATATATATATATATATACTGTATATATATGACACATTTAATTGTTGATTCTGAACTCAGTTGTATACATTACTTTATAGGGTTAATTAATCATTTATAAATTATATTCTGGCTATCATTAGACAATTTTATACAACTTAAGAAGGACCAGTTGGAGTTATAAGGGTACTTAACCTGACAAGCGCGATATAGACCTAGGTGCTAGGGTAGTTATTTGTGCATTTCTAGCCCTGGATTCTGACAGAATTCGTTATATTTACAATATAAACCATTATTTGTTTTCGGTATGCTTTTATTTTACATATATGATGTATATATGAACCTTCAAGAGTGCTAAAATAAGTGGGAAAAGCATTTGGGTGGTGAAAAACGAAGATATTGGCCACCCGGTCATAATCTCAGGCGAGAGAGAGAGACAGGCAGCCCTCCCCTCTCGCTGTCTGGGAGTCAACTGAGACGAGCGGGGCGGTGTGTGCCGGTGTCTGGGTGTTGCATAACGATCTTTTATGCAACCCACTTGTGCTACATTATCGCGGGAGAGAAAAATAACCGATAAATGATGATAATAAGAGGAAAAATAGGTGATAATTGAGGAGGGGAGGGAGGGGGGAATAAGGTGGGGAAGGAGGGGAGGGGGGTGGGTGAGATTTACATGGATGAGTACTGGAGGGGAATTATCTCACCTAGAGACAAATTCCTTTGTTTTGATAGGCCCTTTTTTTTTATGGAAGGCTTTTTTTATGGTCCTGCTTCCGTGAGGCCTATCGCGTTCCCTATAGGAAGCCTTCCGTGAGGCCTATCGCGCTTGCCGGGTTAATATCTCAATCAACCCTCTGACTTCCATATACCCTTCCTGATCTTAATAAAGTTGTCTAAAACTAATCAGAACAAATAAAATAAGTGTGTCATTGTATCTTGAAATGTTTATCCCCTTCACCACCATTACGTTATTTTCGTCATATTCGGGTTACCATTGGACGATTTTCTTTAGTTTATAATCTACCTCTACGACTCAAATGGGTAAATACGATCTCAATAAATCCTCTTAATAACATAGGTCGTTCTTAGACTGCATAAAGTCATCTAAATGTATATATATATATATATATATATATATATATATATATGTTAGTAAGGCCAGGTAATACATTTTCTTTAATACATACGAGGTTGAAAGAAATGGAAATTTCTGCGTTGGAAATTGTATTATTCAAAGTTTCCAGGTCTCTGATGAGTTTTCGCTGGGTGACAGGAAGTAGATGAATGAGATTAGCAAAATTCATGGTGGTACAGGGTTACATTAATGTACATGATGATACAGGATATACGACGCACGCGTTTCACTGGACAACCAGCATTATCAAGTAAGGATTGAATGATATAAAAGGTAAACAGGAAGGGTATATATAGAGGGTGGAGGATCAGAGGAGGCGAAAATCAGGGGGCAAAAGTCTGCTATTGGTGAAGGGGTATTCTAGGAGAGAAAAAGAGAGGATCGCGTCACGCATGCGCACTGGATGCGGGAAGGTGGTGGTCGGTTGGCGGGGTCGAAGCTGATTGGCTGCGTGTCGAGGGGCGTGGCCTAAGTTGCGTAGTACGTGTGGCGCCGGCAGAAGACGAAGCTGAAGGAGGTAGCGCGGGGGGCTGCGTCAAGGGCACCGGGGGGCGAGGGGGGCGTTAGGTCTTGTAGGATAGTGCCTTTTGGCAGAAGGAAAGATCTGAAGGTCCAGAGTTTGGTTGTTGATGTTAGGATGTAAGGCTTGGATATATAACGCTTCGAGTATAGGTAATCTCCTTGGGTCACATTCTTTTTCGAGTATGGTGGTGTGTTTCTCTAACTCGTTACGTGTGAGGTGGGGGTGGTTAGGGGTGAGATAGTGGTCTTTGATGGCTCCAGCCTGAAGGTGAAGAGTTAACTGACGTGGAAGACGAGTCTGCGTCATGCCAATATAGGAATGAGGTCCACAGTCCTCATAATTACAGGTATGTTGGTAAATGACGTGATCGTCGGTCATTGGGCTCTTTATCTTGGTGGAAGCAGGTTTGTTGCGGAGAACGAGGTTGGAGATCTTGGGGGATTTGTAATAAATTATTAATTTGATTTTGTTTTCCGGGTTGGTTGGGTGGACATGCTTGGAGATTATTTCTTTTAAGACGGCCTCGTCATTTTTGTGTTCAGAGGACATAAAATTGCGGTAGATCTTAATTTCATTGGGGGGGGGGAGGGTGTCAATGTTGGGAGGGCTTTGGGTGTACCATTTTTCAAGATGGTAGTTGATGGTGCTGGAGATGTCGGAGTTGGAGTATCCGTTATTCACTAAAACTTGGGATAGTCTTTCTAGTTCCAGGTGGGTGTCGGCCCAGGTAGAGCAGTGCGTGAGGGCTCTCCTTACATAAGCGGAGATAGAGGATAGAAGATAACGGGGGGGAATTCACTATCGCCGTTGAGGCATTGTCCTGTGTTAGTTAGTTTAGTGTAGACGGTGGTTTTGAACCCATGGTCGTTCAGAGCTACGAGGATGGCGAGGAAGGGGAGTTGTCCATTGTTTGATTTTTCAAAGGTGAAGTCAAGTCCGGAGGAGGTCATGAAGCGACGCTGGAGTTCCTGTAGTTCGTGGAGGTCCTTGATTTGCACGAAGATGTCATCCACGTATCTACAGTAGACAGCGGGTCGTTGGGCAGCTAGGAGCTCTTCCTCGATGGTACCCATAAACAAGTTCGCAAAAAGAACTCCTAGGGGGCTGCCCATCGCCACACCGTCTATCTGCTTGTACATGTTGCCCTGGGGGCAAAGGAAGGGCGCCTCCTTGGTACATAGCTCCAGCAGTGTTTTCAGGGCCTTCTCCGGGATGTCCAGTGTTGGTGTATCAGGGCAATGGTAAATTCGACGTAGAATCATGTCAATGGTCCTATCCACTGGCACGTTGGTGAACAGGCTTTCTACGTCGAGGGAGGCGATTGTGTGGTTGTTGTTCCGGGGGGCGTCTCGTAAAATTTCCAAGAAATCGTGGGCTGAGTTAAGGTTGTATTGGCAGGGCACGTAGGGGATGAGGAGGTTGTTCAGGGCCTTGGAGATCTGGTAGGTGGCAATGGGGATCTGGGAGATGATGGGGCGGAGGGGGTTCCCAGGTTTGTGTGTTTTGATGGTTCCGTACGCATAACCAGGGGTGTATTCTCCGATGAGTTTTTTAAGGTGGACCCCTCCTTGTTTGGCGTTGATGGCGGTGATGGTGGTGTTGGCAGTACGTTTGATTTCGTCGGTTGGGTTGTGGGTGATCCTTTTAAAATTGGGGTTGTCACTTAAGATGACGTCCATTTTTCTAAGATATTCCTCCTTGTCATGAATCACGAGGCAGGAAGCTTTATCCGCACGACGGATGATGATGTTGGGGTTGTCTCTTAATTGTTTGGCAGCTTGGAAGTGTTGTTTGTTGAGGATTTTGCTATGGTGAGTTCCTCTGGTTTTGGCGGCTTCAGCGAGGAGAGTGGGTTGTAGGGCGGGAGTAGTGGTGACCTTGCCATCCTTCTTGAGTCGTAGGATGCCGTCCAGGAGGATTTCCGTTTCTAGGCGTTTCCGGTGGGGGCCAGGTTTGGAGCTGTAGTGGCAGTTGAGGCCCTTGTTGAGGAGGTCTTCTTGGTCCAGGGTCAGAATGGTGGTAGTCAGGTTTATGTATCCTTTTGTTGGTTTGGGAAGTTTTATGTTTCCTCCATAAAGACGAGCAAGCTTTTTTATGGTTGTGTTTTCGGCTTGTCTTCTGTGTTGTTCAAGGAGTTGTTCGAGGGCTGTGTTGATTTCGGTTTTGAGGTGGTCTGGAAGGGTTTCGTCTTCCCAAATCCGTAGAAGAGCATTTCGTTCTTTACGAAGGTTGTTGGCGAGCTCTCGTTTTTCAATTATTTCGTCCTTCACCAGTTCTTCACGAAACTGGAGGGTGCTGGTGCGATGTCTGGCATTCTCGTGAAGTTTTATGTTAGTAAAGCCAGGTAATAAATGTTCTTTAATACATACGAGGTTGAAAGAAATGGCAATTTCTGCGTTGGAAATAATATTTTTCAAAGTTTCCAGGTCTCTGATGAGTTTTCGCTGGGTGGCAGGAAGTAGATGAATGAGATTAGCAAAATTCATGGTGGTACAGGGTTACATTAATGTACATGACGATACAGGATATACGACGCGTTTCACTGGACAACCAGCATTATCAGGTAAGGATAGACAATGCCTCAACGGCAATAGTGAATGCCCACGCCGTTATCTTCTATCCTCCATCTCCGCTTATGTAAGGAGAGCCCTCACGCACTGCTCTACCTGGGCCGACACCCACCTGGAACTAGAGAGACTATCCCAAGTTTTAGTGAATAACGGATACTCCAACTCCGACATCTCCAGCACCATCAACCACCATCTTGAAAAATGGTACACTCAAAGCCCTCCCAACATTGCCCCCCCCCCCCCCCCAATGAAATTAAGATCTACCGCAATTTTATGTCCTCTGAACACAAAAATGACGAGGCCGTCTTAAAAGACATAATCTCCAAGCATGTCCACACAACCAACCTGGAAAACAAAATAAAATTAATAATTTATTACAAATCCCCCAAGACCTCCAACCTCATTCTCCGCAACAAACCTGCTTCCACCAAGATAAAGAGCCCGAAAACCGACGATCACGTCATTTACCAACATACCTGTAATTATGAGGACTGTGGACCTCATTCCTATATTGGCATGACGCAGACTCGTCTTTCACGTCGGTTAACTCTTCACCTTCAGGCTGGAGCCATCAAAGACCACTATCTCACCCCTAACCACCCCACCTCACACGCAACGAGTTAGAGAAACACACCACCATACTCGATAAAGAAAGTGACCCAAGAAGATTACCTATACTCGAAGCGTTATATATCCAAGCCTTACATCCTAACATCAACAACCAAACTCTGGACCTTCAGATCCTTCCTTCTGCCAAAAGGCACTATCCTACAGGACCTAGCGCCCCCCCTCGCCCCCCGGTGCCCTTGACGCAGCCCCCCGCGCTACCTCCTTCTGCTTCGTCTTCTGCCGGCGCCACACGTACTACGCAACTTAGACACGCAGCCAATCAGCTTCGACCCCGCCAACCGACCACCACCTTCCCGCATCCAGTGCGCATGCGTGACGCGGTCCTCTCTTTTTCTCTGCTAGAATACCCCTCCACCAATAGCAGACTTTTGCCCCCTGATTTTCGCCTCCTCTGATCCTCCACCCTCTATATATACCCTTCCTGTTTACCTTTTATATCATTCTATCCTTACTTGATAATGCTGGTTGTCCAGTGAAACGCGTCGTATATCCTGTATCATCATGTACATTAATGTAACCCTGTACCACCATGAATTTTGCTAATCTCATTCATCTACTTCCTGCCACCCAGCGAAAACTCATCAGAGACCTGGAAACTTTGAAAAATATTATTTCCAACGCAGAAATTGCCATTTCTTTCAACCTCGTATGTATTAAAGAAAATTTATTACCTGGCTTTACTAACATAAAACTTCACGAGAATGCCAGACATCGCACCAGCACCCTCCAGTTTCGTGAAGAACTGGTGAAGGACGAAATAATTGAAAAATGAGAGCTCGCCAACAACCTTCGTAAAGAACGAGATGATCTTCTACGGATTTGGGAAGACGAAACCCCTCCAGACCACCTCAAAGCCGAAATCAACACAGCCCTCACACAACTCCTTGAACAACACAGAAGGCAAACCGAAAACACACCATAAAAAAGCTTGCCGTCTTTATGGCGGAAACATAAAACTTCCCAAACCAACAAAAGGATACATAAACCTGACTAACACCATTCTGACCCTGGACCAAGAAGACCTCCTCAACAAGGGCCTCAACTGCCACTACAGCTCCAAACCTGGCCCCCACTGGAAACGCCTAGAAAAGGAAATCCTCCTGGACGACATCCTACGACTCAAGAAGGATGGCAAGGTCACCACTACTCCCGCCCTACAACCCACTCTCCTCGCTGAAGCTGCCAAAACCAGAGGAACTCACCATAGCAAAATCCTCAACGAACAACACTTCCAAGCTGCCAAACAATTAAGAGACAACCCCAACATCATCATCCGTCGTGCGGATAAAGCTTCCTGCCTCGTGATTCATGACAAGAAGGAATATCTTAGAAAAATGGACGTCATCTTAAGTGACAACACCAAATTTAAAAGGATCACCCGCAACCCAACCGACGAAATCAAACGTACTGCCAACACCACCATCACCGCCATCAACGCCAAACAAGGAGGGGTCCACCTTAAAAAACTCGTCGGAGAATACACCCCTGGTTATGCGTACGGAACCATCAAAACACACAAACCTGGGAACCCCCTCCGCCCCATCATCTCCCAGATCCCCACAGCCACCTACCAGATCGCCAAGGCCCTGAACAACCTCCTCACCCCCTACGTGCCCTGCCAATACAACCTTAACTCAGCCCAAGATTTCTTGGAAATTTTACGAGACGCCCCCCGGAACAACAACCACACAATCGCCTCCCTCGACGTAGAAAGCCTGTTTACCAACGTGCCAGTGGATAGGACCATTGACATGATTCTACGTCGAATTTACCATTGCCCTGATACACCAACACTGGACATCCCGGAGAAGGCCCTGAAAACACTGCTGGAGCTATGTACCAAGGAGGCCCCCTTCCTTTGCCCCCGGGGCAACATGTACAAGCAGATAGACGGTGTGGCTATGGGCAGCCCCCTAGGAGTTCTTTTTGCGAACTTTTTTATGGGTACCGTCGAGGAAGAGCCCCTAGCTGCCCAATGACCCACCGTCTACTGTAGATACGTGGATGACATCTTCGTGCAAATCAAGGACCTCCACGAACAACAGGAACTCCAGCGTTGCTTCATGACCTCCTCCGGACTTAACTTCACCATTGAAAAATCAAACAATGGACAACTCCCCTTCCTCGAGACATCCTCGTTGCTCAGAACGACCATGGGTTCAAAACCACCGTCTACACTAAACCAACTAACACAGGACAATGCCTCAACGGCGATAGTGAATGCCCCCGCTGTTATCTTCTATCCTCCATCTCCGCTTATATAACGAGAGCCCTCACGCACTGCTCTACCTGAGCCGACACCCACCAGGAACTAGAAAGACTATCCCAAGTTTTAGTGAATAACGGATACTCCAACTCTGACATCTCCAGCACCATCAACCACCATCTTGAAAAATGGTACACCCAAAGCCCTCCCAACATTGACCCCCCCAATGAAATTAAGATCTTCTACCGCAATTTTATATCCTCTGAACACAAAAATTACGAGGCCGTCTTAAAAGAAAAAATCTCCAAGCATGTCCACCCAACCAACCTGGAAAACAAAATCAAATTAATAATTTATTACAAATCCCCCAAGACCTCCATCCTCGTTCTCCGCAACAAACCTGCTTCCACCAAGATAAAGAGCCCGATAACCGACGATCACGTCATTTACCAACATACCTGTAATTATGAGGACTGTGGACCTCATTCCTATATTGGCATGACGCAGACTCGTCTTTCACGTCGGTTAACTCTTCACCTTCAGGCTGGAGCCGTCAAAGACCACTATCTCACCCCTAACCACCCCCACCTCATACGCAACGAGTTAGAGAAACACACCACCATACTCGATAAAGAAAGTGACCCAAGGAGATTACCTATACTCGAAGCGTTATATATCCAAGCCTTACATCCTAACATCAACAACCAAACTCTGGACCTTCAGATCCTTCCTTCTGCCAAAAGGCACTATCCTACAGGACCTAACGCCCCCCCTCGCCCCCCGGTGCCCTTGACGCAGCCCCCCGCGCTAACTCCTTCAGCTTCGTCTTCTGCCGGCGCCACACGTACTATGCAACTTAGGCCACGCCCCTCGACACGCAGCCAATCAGCTTCGACCCTGCCAACCGACCACCACCTTCCCGCATCCAGTGCGCATGCGTGACATGGTCCTCTCTTTTTCTCTCCTAGAATACCCCTCCACCAATAGCAGACTTTTGCCCCCTGATTTTCGCCTCCTCTGATCCTCCACCATCTATAATTATATACCCTTCCTGTTTACCTTTTATATCATTCTATCCTTACTTGATAATGCTGGTTGTCCAGTGAAACGCGTCGTATATCCTGTCTCATTATGTACATTAATGTAACCCTGTACCACCATGAATTTTGCTAATCTCATTCATCTACTTCCTGCCACCCAGCGAAAACTCATCAGAGACCTGGAAACTTTTAATAATACAATTTCCAACGCAGAAATTGCCATTTCTTTCAACCTCGTATGTTGAAAAAAAAATATATATATACTGTATATATATATATATATATAAATATATATATATATATATATATATATATATATCAGTGATGTAAAAGTTCTTGGGGAACCTCAAGAAGTAACAGATGAAGAGGATACACAGGGTAGCAGCAAACAGCATGGTGCAGGATAAAAATGATGACCAGGTGGGGGGGCCAGTACTTTATTTAGCAGTCAGACAAACGTTCCGACACTCGTGTGTTATCTTCAGTGTTCTAGAAAACATTAATAACACATATAGCAAATTTTAAAAAATAAAATCGAGAAAAGCGAGTATATTATAACTAAAAATGTAGCCTCAACATAGCTACGCTGGGAAATATTTAATCACAATGGATTTGTAGAGGGGCTGCCGAAAGGCATTTATTAAGGGGGGGTCTTTCTTAAAAATATATAGAGACTCTAAAATCCTAAGGTTACCGGTATTACAGGAGTCAAGAATGCTAAAATCTTTATAGCTTACAGCTTGGTTACAACCTTGTATATATATATATATATATATATATATGTATATATGTACTGTATATATATATAGAGATATATATATATATATAAATATAAATAAATATATATATATATATATATATATATATTATATATACAATATATATATATATATATATATATATATATATATACCGTATATATCTCATAGCCCACTACCGGTGTAGCTTTCTCTTGTTTTATTCTCCAATTTTCCGTTGCCTTTCTTTTCATTTCCTTTTCGGGTCCCTTTCCCAGTGGGCACAATAATTCCACCTAATTGAATTCGACTCCGTAGCTTCCCACACACATACAGAAACAAACACACACCCACACTCTCTCTCGTACCATCAGCTGTTATTAATCAGCCAGGTAGATCCACACGGAATCAAAGGTTATAATCAAAACCGTTAATTAACTCGTTCCGGAGAAGAGGTAACCTTTCATCGACGGCTAAGGTACCCCCCCCCCCCCCACTAACCCTTTCATCTCACGCAAGGAAAGAGGTCACACACGTTTATATTAGTCTATTTTTGCCAGCTGATGGAAAATTTAACCCCCTCTCCCGTTTTTCTTCCCCTTTCTCTTGTCCCCCAACCAAGCAAAATCCTTAATAATAATAAAACAATATATAACAATAACCAACAAGACGTCGGACCAGAGAGTGTTAACCCTTTCAGTACTATGACGACTTTTTATGTTCTGACTCCCCTTAGAGACGATTTTCCTCAGCTTAGGAAGGTCTTCTGGGCATGGAATTGGTAATGTGTATCCCAATCAACTTGTTCTACTCCCACAATCCCTTCCGAATAAAATCGTCTATAATGAGCCAGAATAAACGGCAATAATACACCATGGTATACGGAGAGGAGTAAATAGTAAGATATATTGCCCCCTATCCCACAAAAAAAAGACGATTCGCACCCCTTCCCCTCAATAGACTCGCCGGTGTTTTTTTGTTTACCTCTCCCGTTTTTCCTCCTCTTTCTCTTGTCCCCTCCCACGTTCCCTACCCTCCCCCCCCCCTTTTCCCCCTCCTCCTTCATGTCCGCCCCTCTCTCCCTCCTTTCATTGTTTTTATTTCCCTCGTTCTTTTTCCCGACTCGATTCTGGTGAAGTTTTTTTTCTTCCCCACTGAAGTTTTTTGTTTACGTTTTTCCCATTTACTCACGCACTCTCTCTCTCTCTCTTTTACACACACAGACACACACACACACACTCTCTCTCTCTCTTTCTCTCTCACACACTCACGTATTCACACTCCCTCTCTCACTCTTTCTGTCTTTCTTTCTTTTATTTGTTTCCCTTTCTGTGTTTCTGGTGTTCGATGTACAAACAATAATAATAATAATAATAATAATAATAATAATAATCAAAAATAAAAATAAAGGGTAAATAAAAGGTAGGGAAAATGTCTATATATGATCTTCGGGTATATTGACAGTGATTGACCTTTCTATCAGTGGCTGGAGCGAATGGGCTGTAAATTTCCATACTTATATTCTCCGGCTGACCCTTCCTAAATGATATAAATTGTAGCTCGATTACTCTATACTCTGTTTCTTTTCAGCTGACGGTAAATTGAATCCCTTAGCAGCTAATGTCTCGCTACACAATGGCATAATATGAAGCTACTATACCTCTGTATCCTATTTAGACCAGGTACTGTATATATAATTAACACCATATTTCACTACAAAATCTTCAAAATAACTGAAAAATCTTGATGGGAACTTTGCAATTGACCACTTGCGAGTTTCAGGCTATAAGGAAGTTGGAGCTGTAGACATCGCTCGCCAGGAAAAAATCGACACCGAAACGGTACGACAGGTCTCAAAATTG
>CM064547.1:44331091-44546091 GCA_032716605.1 Paralithodes platypus | reverse complement strand
ATCACCCACCGATCCATCCAGTCACTCAATGACAACACTCAGCTACATGCACGGCCCCCTGAAATCCATCCCTCAGAATCCCTTCTTTCCCGGGAGTACAGAATCTACCTGGCTAGACTGCGATATGGACACCATCCAGCCCTTCTGAGTTATCAGAAGAGGCTGGATGCCTCCGTCCAGGACACCTGTCCGGGTTGTAACACATCACCGTACACTAGCAAACACATTATGGAAGACTGCCTAACACAATACAACTTACGGCAACAACACAACACACACTCCTTGAGAGCTTTGTAGGAAAACTCGGTGTCAGCCATGGCCTTCCTTAGGAGCTCGGGACTGTTCGGCCAGGCAGCATTTATTTTTTTATTTATTTATTTATTTATTTATTTTTATTTTGTTCTGGGAGTGAGGGAGACAAAAGGCAGAACTGCCGGTAGCGAGTGCCTCCCCCAGTGTTGAAAGAGTGACAGAGCCAAAATCAAGGGACGTTTGAGCAAAAATGCCTGGACACACGGAGTTTGAAGCAATTTAAGTCATAGGAAGAGGGAAAGACTGATTCTGGGAGAGAGTTCCAGAGCTCAGCTGTTTAATAGAAGAAAGACAGAGTAACATTTCACTCTTGGGTAGGAGAGTTGCACAGAGTAGGGGTGGGATTGTGTTGCAAGACTGGTACCACGTACCCTACGTAGAGGAGGTGGTATACACTGGGATAGCTCTGAGGAGCACTGATTATTGTAGTAGCGATACAATAGCGAGAGAGATGCAACATTGTGGCGAAGAGAGAGAGATTGCAGAGAGTTGGTAAGTAGACGAGAGTTAATGATACGAAAGGCCTTCCTTTCCACTTTGTCTAGGAGTGCGGTGTGAGAGGATCCACCCCACACATGTGAACAGTACTCAATGCAAGGACGCACTGTGCCCTTATACAGAGCAAGAAGCTGTGCAGGGGTAAAGAACCCTTTGAGGTGATTGAGCACACCCAGCTTCTGGGAGGCTGCCTTAGCAAGATTGGTAATATGGTCCTTCCAAGTGAGAGCAGAAGAAAAAGAAACACCAAGAATGTTGAGAGAAGATGAAGGATTGATTTTTGTATTGTTGAAGAATAAGGGATAGTCCTCTGAGAGTTCCCGACGGGTAGTAAAATGGAGAAATTGGATTTTGGAAGCATTAAAGGTAACTAGGTTTTCTCTGCCCCAATTGGAAATAGTAGTTGGATCAGAGGATAAGTGTTGTATGGTTTCATTACGTTCGTCTTTGAGGGATTGCTGGCTGGGGCGTTCTGGAAAACTAATTGAGTAGTGTAAGGTAGAGTCGTCTGCGTATGAATGGATGGGACTGGAGGTACAGTTGAGAAGATAATTTATGAAAATTAGGAGAATGGGAGATAGGACAAAGCCCTGAGGAACACCGGAGTTGATAGCATGAGGAAGTGAGCGATGGCCGTCCACAACCGCAGCTATGGAACGGCCGGAAAGGAAGTTAGAGACAGTAGCACAGATGGAGGGATAGAAACCGAAGGAGGGTAGTTTAGAAATTAAAGATTTGTGCCAGACTCTTATCAAAGGCCTTCGATATGTCTAGCATAATAGAAAAGGTCTCACCGAAGTCCCAAAAAGAGCATGACCAAGAGCTAGTAAGATATGAAAGAAGATCACCAGTAGAGCGACCCTTAACCCCTTCTGTACTGGGCGATGTCTTCTTAACTCTATTCTGGCTATTATTAAACTATTTTATTCATTTTGAAAAGGGCCTCCAGCAATTAACCGGCTTCTATTATCTCACTTAACCATTATTACTACCACAGATCCTTCTTAAACTGCACAAGATCGTCTAAATATAGCTAAAGTAAACTTAAAAAGTCGTGGCCGGTACAGAAGGGGTTAAGGAGAGGTTTCTAGTGTGTTGCTTAGACCTCCATCAAGCTTAAAATTACATCCCCTATACCCCCTTTGAAGATAAATGTGTACATTTTTCGGTAGAAAAATGTCCCGGCCGAAGGCCGATTCCTCTTAACCTCTGAAGTGCGCATGGGGGTAATTGGAAACGTCCCCCTGTGCTGACGTATTTGAGGTGTTTCCGTCACTAAAATATTCATTGTGCCATTAATAGCATTAATACTTATCCATATGCGCCTATTATGGGTTGATTATAAAGGTATTAACCTGAAACAACAATAAAACGAGTGAAAACAGCGTTTGGATGGTCAAAATCGGAGATATAGCCCGCGAGTTGTATAATGTATGGGTGAGGCAATCTGCTTTCCCGCCAATTTCCCCCAAGGCCACTGAGACACAGTCGATCGATACTCTCTCTATCTCTCTTGCACTCGCTTGCTATCAGTGATGACCACACCCTCCAATCGGATTTCTAATGTTAGCATGAAAATATACCTCAGAATAAGGGAATAACAGGGAAAATAGGTGATAACTGAAGGAGAGGAGGAAAGTGGGGAAGGAGGGGAGGTAGAGGACTGAGATTTTGCATGGCCCAGGGGCCAAAAAAAAATAAAAAAATAAAAAAAAAAAATATAAATTTTTTTTTTTTTTTTCGATGTCAAAAGTTGATTTTTGTTTTCTCTGACTCTTAAGAGTCTCCCCGCAGTGCGCCGGGGGAACTCTTAAGAGTCTCCCCGCAGCTCCCGGGTTAAGTTACAGGCTCGCTATCGCTTGCCAGGAAAAAAATCGACACCTAAATGGCACGAAAGGTCCTAAAATTTACAGAAATGGGGCCAAAGTTATTAAAATTGCCAAACTAATGGGGCAAACATCTTAAAATATCAAAAGCAATGGGGCTAAACATGAGGGAGAAGGAAGTTCGGAAAAAATCCCTCAAGTGGAAACCTCCCCTTAAGGAAGCCATACTGGCGATCTGAGAGTAGATTATCGGAAGAGAAATGCTTAAGAAATTTGGAAGCAACAATAGTATCAAAAACATTAGAGATACAAGAGATGAGAGCAATTGGACGATAGTTGGAGGGTTGAGAGCAGTCACCCTTCTTTGGGACAGGTTGAATGAGAGCAAACTTCCAACAAGAAGGGAAGACGTTAGAGGAGAGACAGAGACGAAAGAGTTTGCCTAGGCTGGGAGTCAGCACGGAAGCACAGTGTTTTTAGTACAACAGGAGGAACACCGTCCGGACCGTACGCCTTCTTAGTATTAAGCCCAGAGAGGGTAGAAAGTACATCTTTAGGAGAGATTAAGATATTAGGCATAAGTAGTGGAGAGGGAGGAATAGCACCGGAATCGCAAAAGAAAAAAATGCGCTTGAGCTGATTTTGACAGCCAGTTTGTGCACATAAGTGTGCACTATAAACACTGTAAGTGTGTATAGTGTTTCTAGCATCTTTAACCCCTAAGTGTCGGCGCGCAACAAAGTCGAGTATAATAAATCTGGACTATCTGGCGGCGCTCGACATAGGTCGTGTGGCAATTTCAGCACGTAATGTTGCTGAGAGAGAGAGACAAGTGGTGGCAGGAGAGTAGCGAGCGTATGACTGCTCCAGACCACCGCGGCGAACCTACTGACACAAATCCCACCTCCTCCCTCCCTCTCTCACTCGCTATATATGGAATTGTATGGGGAAAGTGCAGAATTACATGCTTTTTGCACTCGCGTTGCGCGGTTGTTGCAAGAAAACTAGTCATTATAAAAGGATTGTTATGGTGTCATTGGAAAGCTCTGTTTATGCCCTTTCAGGAATATATACTTGTTTTACGCTCTGGGTCTTATTTAGGCATGAAAATGATCACGTAAACAGCCCTATTTTGGCAAAAAACACCCCGCTGGGCGGTACATATAAATAAACCGCTAGCCCGCTAACCTAGTGTTAATAAATCATTATTTGAGAAGGTATTTAACATTTTTATTTGATAAATCTCACAGAGTATGACCTATTATAAGTAAGACACATATTCTAAATACATTATCACAATTGGTAACACATATGCTACGATAATAATATGCATATGAATAGAGAATAGAGTTCGTTTGCTATCAGTTATATAAAAGCCTTATTATTGTACTGTTTCCATGCAGTTTGGAGTGAAATGGGAACATACATTTTGTTATAGTATGGTTTCTCGTCACATAACCAAAATTCAAAATATTTCATCAATAAATAATGCAATGGGAAGAGTTTTGTTTTGAGCGTTTGTTTGGGCGGCACCAGTAGTCCTCGTCGCGTATAAGAAGTCACCTAGACTTTTTTACCAGAAGTATAACATTTTATAATTGGGAGATGTATTGGAGTAATTTTATGGATCTGTTAGATATTTATTAGGGAAACACTGTGGTGCAATTTATTTAAATAGAACTCTACAAATAACGTAATTATCGAATATTACTACATTCAACCTATTACAAGTCTCCTATTATCGAGCCCAATGCACGATTTTTGTTGTATAAAGTACTTCTAAATCCCAATGAAAGTTTGATATGGTATACCAGCAGTCAAGAAGATACGATTTTATATATTATTTCGATTTACTAAGTTTAATAGTTCTATTCAAGTTAAGCACAATATCGTTATAATTATAACACTAATAATAAAAATCATATTAAAAATTATAATAATAATAATAATAATAATAATAATAATAATAATAATAATAATAATAATAATAATAATAATAATAATAATAATAATACAAATAGCATAAACTTATAATAATCTACCATATTTCAATCCTTCCACCAACTAAATGCTGTCAAATGTTCCCCCTCATGATTTTAGCGGCCATAATCAATTTGGCGTGTCATAAACCCGGGTTGTGCTTTAGATTAATAGGGTTGGCAGTAATGAGACCCACTCAGGCACAGGGGCAATACCCGCTCAATGTCAGACTTTTAGTGGAGTTTTAGTATTATTAGAATTATTATCACCTCTGCGTAAGCAGAGTGGCATCGCCCCCCGTATACTGGTACCATGCCGACCGAAATGTCTGTCTGTCTGTCTGTCCGAATACTCCTCCTAGACCGTTCGACGGATTTTCACCAAACTTTTAACGAACATTCGGTGCTAGAATGCGACGGTCAATCAAAAAAGATTTGTTGAATTTGTGCAATAGTTAAGATTTTAGGTCAAAAATATGGTTTTGCCCCCCGACACCCCCCCCCCCCCCCACCAGCCCCCTTACCCCCCACCTCCAGACCCCCCCCCCCCCCACCCGAAGGATACCCCCTCTAACATTCTTTTGTGGCAGCAATGATGATGGCGTTGTGTGTGCCACATCACAGAACGCCACACATCACACACACATCACAGATGTGATGATAATGGTGATTATGGTATTTGTAGTGATGGTGTTGGTAATTGTGATATTATTTGTCATGGTGGTGATGATCATCATTAGGATAAATAATGTAAATAATAATGAATCTACTACTGCTGCTGATAATGGTGAAAATTATGATAATGAGGACACTAATGATTTCATGGAACTAAATAAATAATGCAGCGCATTTTGTATTCAAGCCGCAATAATTAATCTAAAAAGTGCTAACTACAAAAAAAAAAAAAAAAATATATATAGACAGTATATATACATTGGCTAGTTCTGAGAGTTATTAAAAGAGTTTGGTTCAGCGCTGACCATTTTTCATAATTATGGTAATGAGTTTATCTGATCTATTGTACATCATTTTTAGTGGCTTAACCCTTTTTCCTTTGATTGTGGCTAAAATTATATGATTATATGCAGTTTAAGAAGGACCTGTTATTAAGGGGGGTCACCTGCTTTTTTTCTCTTTCTCTCCCTTTCTCTTTTTCTCTGGCTTATATCCATTCGGCCCCGTTCAGCCAACTGTTTTAAGACGTTTATCCCCATCCAGGTGTCAATTTTTTCCTGGCGAGCGATAGCAAGCCAGCATTGTATGGAGAAATCCGGCTTCGCCGGAGAAATTTTTCTATCGAAAAATTTGCAAATTTAGCTTCCTGTCAAAACAAAAAAATATATATGCTGGCTCGCTACCACTTGTCCGAAAATATTGACACCTGGATGGGGGTAAACGTCTTAAAACAGTAGGCTGAATGGGGACGAATGGATACAAGCCAAAGCGAGAGGGAGAGAAAGAGAAAAACAGCGAGGGGGGTTCCCTTAAAAGGGTTTACCGAGATCGTATTTACCCATTTGATTTCTAGAGGTATATTATAAGCTAAAGAAAATCATCTAAGGGTAACCACCATAGGATGAAAGTTACGTAATGGTGGTGAAGGAATAAAAAGAGTTTGGTTCAGCGCTGGTAATTCTTTATAATAATGGTAATGAGTTTATCTGTTTTATTATGCATCATTTTTAGTGGCCACTTTCACGTGTTATGCCTTTAATCATTTGGAGGCGAATATTATGGTATATAGTATTTAACCTAAATCCAGTATATAATATATATATATATATATATATATAAGACATATCAACCCCTTTACTCGATGAGGGGGATTGCATAAGCTGCACCGTGGTATATACCATGGGGTTCCTTATTTCTCTAGGGGTAGTGCCTAGTGAGTAAATAATTCAATGGGGGGAATGAGTGAGAGAGGTGCCCGAGATTGTGAGATGAGACAGCTAGACAATACCGTTTCAAGGCGTCGTAGGTCTCTGAAGGTAAAAGGTGGTGACACACGAGGCCTTTTTCGAACAATTTTTACGGGCAATTATGGTATGGATGCTTTAAAAAATACACTTTATCAGAATTCATTCGCCTAACATAATCTACCTCCAGTCTAGTTGCCGATACGAGTGTGAAAAATTCCAAAAATAATACTAGAAAAAAACTTGCTCATGGAAAAATTGACGGAAAAAGCGCTCGTGTGACAGCGGCTTAAGGGGAGGAAGACCATTGTTCTGGACCCCCTTCTCCCTAATGTTTAGCCCGAATAGTGTTGAGATCATAAGACGTTCGACCCATTAGTTTGGCGATTTTAACACCTTTCGCCCCATCTAGTTGTCAATTTTTAGACCTTTCGTGCCATTTAGGTATCGATTATTTCTTGGCGATAGCGAGCCTGCAATTTTAAGAGGAACCGGCCTTCGGCCGTGACATTTTTCTACCGAAAAATTTACAAAATTATCTTGAAGGGGGTCTAGGGGTGTATTTCTAAGCTTGATGGAGGTCTAGGGAGGAAACTACAAATATATATGAATACATGAATTAATAGACCAAACAAACGGTCAGTCTCCCCTTAAGACCGTGAACGAGCTGGTTGCAACACCCAAACTGTCTCGGTGTCTAATTCACCGTCTGTATTAACACCTCCTGACTTCACCGTGTTGAACAATTGAATATATTGGCTATAAGGCTACTGTATGTCCAGAGGTACAGTTGGAACATAGACAAAAATGCAAACACCGAGAGAGTGAGAGTGAGAGTGAGAGAGAGATAGAGTGTGCGAGTGAGAGTGAATGAGTGAGAGAGAAATAGATAGCTAGAGAGAGAGAGATAGTGAGTGTGTGTGTGTGTGTGTGTTCGCCTTTTGTGCCAACCTTTCACAGATATTGCCTCCCATCATTCCAATTCGGCCTTTGTTGCCTATTTTTGAGCCCCTGTTTTTTTAGAATCTAGAGATTGGACAACCTATTATGGAACAATCATGTTGGCAACTCTAATAGTTATTATAGTCTTTACGGATAAGGGGAGGAGGGGCGGGGTGGAATTACTCACTAGACCTCTATCAAACTTTAAAAATAAAATAAAAAATGAAATATATATATTATATATATATATATATATATGTATATATATATATATATATATATATATATATATATATATATATATATATATATAATATACACTGTATATATACCGGTATATATAAATATATATATGTATATATATATATACATATACAGTATACTGTATATATACCGTATATATATATATATATATATATATATATATATATATATATATACTGTATATTTAATAGGGCCCCTCCATCATTGACGACTTCGCCTATTAATAATAATAGTCTCCATTCAACATCCTGTGCCAGCATTTGAAAAACCCGCGCAGAAGTATTATGGAGTACTCGTACTCGTCATAAGTGCACGCCTGATTCCCTTATGGGATCGTCATTTTGATCGGGTACCCTTCAGAAGAAAAACAATCTGTAAAATATGAAAAAGAAAAAAGAACTTAATATCTGTTATCATATATTATTTTTATTAATCTCACCACCACACCCCCAATGAAATTAATTAAAGTATATATGATCCACCGGGATTCGAACCCGGGTTATCACACACATATTTTTGCCACCTTAACCATTACACCACCAGGACGGTTAAAGGTTTATGCACACGCCTACGACTTATTATCCATTCTCGAATACTGGATATTAATCTAATCATGTTCATATTCCCAACCGCACTATGGTAGCCTACTGTTTAAGTGAGAGGAAAGAATATTCATGGGACACAGATCATATAGACCGGCCTCTCGAAGAAATATCCCTAAACCTACTAATAATATTATTTTTATTAATCTCACCACCACACCCCCAATGAAACTAATTAAAGTATATATGTATTTTTTTTTTCTATATATGATTGAGGGAGGCAAAAGGCAGAACTGTCTATAGCGAGTGCCTCTCCCATACTTGAAAGAGTGACAGGGCCGAAATCAAGGGACGTTCGGGCCAAAATGCCTGGACACACGGAGTTTGAAGCAATTTAAATCATAGGAAGAGGGAAAGACTGATTCTGGGAGAGAGTTCCAGAGCTCAGCTGTTGAGTAGAAGAAAATTTGAGAGTAACGTTTCACTTTGGGTTGGAGAGTTGCGCAGATTAGGGGTGGGATTGAGTTGCAATACGGGTACCACGTGCCCTACGTAAAGGAGGTGGTATACACTGGGAAAGTTCTGAGGAACACTGATTATTATAGTAGCGATAGAATAGCGAAAGAGATGCAACATTGCGGAGGAGAGAGAGAGATTGCAGAGAGTTGGTGAGTGGACTTGCCATATGCGTGGATTTCTCATGTTTCGCTTTCCCAACACCAGGCCCTCTAACGGCCATCTTCGTCCTTCCTACTTCCGCGGCCGCAGTGACAACAAGGCTTGCGCCGCGCTCCGCTTCATTCGACGTTCCAGAGCTTCTAGTGAGTCCTTACTCATTTGTATACATTTGTGTTGCAGTAACAAGGTTTAGATTAGGTAGCACGGCTGCCAGATTGGTGTGTCCGCAGGAAGTATGTGTTAAAATAGGGTACTTTTGTAACAGGCGTCTACGAGTCCAGGATCTTCGTACCGCGTTTGTTTTATTGTTTGTTGTGATACGCCTTTAGGTTTTGCGATTACTTAGCTAGAAGGCTACCACTCTACAAGGCATGATACAGACTGTCATTATTGAGGAAAGTACATGTCAGATTATTAATTATCAGCAAATGCTCGGGTTTAAGGGTGTTTGCACGTGGTGCTCCACCTTCCTGAGATCGTGTTTTGCTTTGGGCCCCTTGAAGTGGGCCTCCCTCATCCGAGCGCTGTGATGGTCCACGGAGCGTCGTCTGCTGGTGTTGCTCGTCGTACCTCGTGGTCTGCCTTTTTCGTAGGGGTCTCCGGAGTAGGCTTCAGGTAATTTAGGATGCTGAATTTTCTGTATTTTAATGATATGCCTATGTATGCCCCTAATTTTGTTTACATGCGTTGTAGCATGTTTGTGGGGTAGGGGAGACGTCCCTTATATATTCTTTATGATGTGTTATGTGTGGGACTCAGGGTTGGGGAGCTGTGCCACACTCCCTGTCTCTCGAGTTTTTGTTTTTTCCGGCGGCCCCGTGCGGTGGGCCCAAGTTATCCATCTTATAAACGGGTAGGAACATTCAAAAGGTCCCGGCGTGGTTTGGCTGAACCACACGCTCCCGGCGGAACTGCATTCCTAAAGGGGCTGCAAACTCGGCGCGCCGAGTAACTCTCCCAAACTGACCCAGTTACATGATAAGTCTTCTCGCCCTGAGGCGCCGCAAGTCTAGTGTACAAGAGTGATAAGATTAGTTTTTCAAACTTGTTTATAGATGATCAAACACTAAAAGTCAAGGGACCTGGGACACTTGTCACAGGTTAGTAGCTAAACCCAGCTTAAACGGGTCCAGTGGAAGGTTAGAGTAGTGGTGCATTATAGCTAATTTTCCGGCGGACACGAGTTAGGATGTATAACACCTCGCAGGTTATCCTTATGAGCATTGATTCCTGGAAATCTTATTTTCCAGGCTCCTGACTGCTTCTCCGGCGGAGGTTTGGGCGGCTCATCCCGGCGGGGGGGGGGTTCCATTATTAGTACCATGACAAGGTTCGAACTATGCATTACTCCTACCTGCTCTCTTTTGCCAGTTTTTGCTCACAAACTTTGTATTAAATGCGTCAAGTGTTTGGACCATTCCAGAGGCTTGTGGATTTCTAAACGTTGTTCCATTTGCTCTGAATTGAAAACTGCGTTAATAACAAACAAAGACATATAGTGCCTGGTGGCCTTACAGGAAGTTAAGAGTACTTTTAATTCTTATGCCAAAGACACTGCCCATAAGGCGCTTCACTGTGATGATGAAGTACTATGGGAACAACTCATTATTAAGTCACCCCTTGTGAAACCCGGTTCCTCTAAATCTGTCAGACCTAAAGTCAAGTCGAAAGCCCTCAGCAAAGAGGTAGTGAGTAGTAGCAGTGAAAGTGAGGTCACCGAGGTTCCCCCCTCCGACCGTACCAAGAGGACACGATCACCCTCCCCTAGGCGCAAGTCGAGGCCACGGTCTAGATCCCCCCGCAAACAATCTAGACACTCGTCCGCAGAGTCTTCCCGGTCTACCAAACGCCGGAGAGAGGACTCTGAGGGAACAACGAGTCAAGCGAGCAGCGGCAGCCGGAGGGACACCCCTCAGCACCCGCCTCCTACCCCTAGCTCTGACATACCTCACCAAGATTTTAGGGATTCAGAAGTGGGGTCTGACACACCGGAATCCGCACCTAGTCATGAAGAATCCTCGAGTGTGTCTCCTAGTGTTACTTTTGCCATACCTAAACGGAACTATGTACCTCGTAGTGTTAGATCGGCAGGCCCATGTAGGGTTCTGGCTGACCAGTACAGGGGATATCCGTCGGGGTCACAATTGCATTCTCAAGTGATTCCAGACTCCCAGCCCGTGGCGGCAGGGGGCTACTGGCGTCAATCTGAACCTTCTCAATCTCTTTTTAACGTCAATCACGAAAGGACTGAGGAAGGTAGCATAGAAATGTTGCCATCATCGGTTCCAGATTTAACGTGGCCCTCGACGGATAATGAGTTAGGTATGGGACAGGATAATCCCGAGATGAGTGGAGAGCCGGGAGAGGTTAGGTTCTCCCCGGCTCCCCAGTCACTCACAGGTGAAGACTCTGAGGCAGGATCCCTCTCATCCAGGGACTCCCACAGTAAGTGTGTAACTTCTGATCAGTTAAGTGAGCTCTTGCATAAGGTTATGCAACATTATCAACTCCCTGCCTCTTCGGACCCCCCAGTTTCTAAACCTTTGGTGGCCCCTAGTAATTCTGTTGTCAAACCCCTAGCTTCCCCGGGTTTTCTTCCATCATTTCCTACCCCGGTAGTAGCCGCGGCTTACGGCACTACAGTGCCGGCGGTGATGGCCACCTCATCTTTGAGGGATATTGCAGATATTCCCCCACCTCCCTTAGATAAAGCGCCTCTGAAGAAGGGCCCCAGGCCCCTCCTCTATGGCGCAGATTGTTCCTGGATCCCTGTGACTCCAGTGAACCCTCACTTAGCTCAACCTTCTGGGTCAGGGGAACTTCCGGTACCCAGCGAGTGGTATATTGAAATCAATAAGACCAGGAAATTTAGGGCAAAAGATGAGGCAGGGAGAGTTATGGATGTGTTAATTAAGGGTGTACCGAGTTCGTACAACCCAGATTATATTCTGTACATGGCTGCCCCGGCGATCCCTCCCGCCGCGTCTGCACGACTGTTTGCGGATTGGTCAAAAGCTGATGGCATCAATGATGTCAAAGCTTTGAATGCTCTCAAGCTGGAGTTGGCTACAACTTCGGTCCTAGACCAGATGCATACACCAGTCTTGCAGATGGGGCCGGTGGGATTGGGACCATGGGCAGACTGGGAGATAGAAGCTCAGGTTTTTGCTGCTACAATTACGTCTAAGTCTTCACATCATGTTCCCCAAGAAAATCATGCTTACTTTTCTTTGCCAGTAGCCAAAGCAGAGGGAGTGTCCCCAGATTAACTTACCTTTCTTTCGGCCCCCAAAGTTTCCTTGCACTCCCTTGATGAACCTTTGTCTACTCCCCTGGCTGCTCACCTTGACAGCGACTTTAAGTTAAGAAATAAGGCTTACCGGATGTTCTCTCAGTACTTGGTTAGTCACCAGATCGCCGCCTCCCTGTCACGTACTATTTCAGCTATAGCTGAACCCCAAATTAAGAGAGCTACCGAATTGTCTAGGAGACTGTTGCTTCAAAATTTTATTCAGTCCTTAGGAGACATCAGAATTGCTATTATGGAGGCGGTTCGAGCCCGCCAAGATCTGAGAGTCCATCTAGTGAGAAAGTTGCCGGCGGACATAGGTCGCCAGGTAACTCTCTCTCCGGTCCTTACTGCCACCCTCCTTAACTCTGAAACATGGAGTCTAGTGTTTAACACGGTTAGTGGTTGGAAGCAGATTACCTCCCAAGCTTGGAAGGACCCTGTTAAGAAGCCCTTTCATAAATCAAAGGGTGGTCCCAAACAATACCAACCACAATCTAAACAGTCACCAAGGGATCCCAGACTCCCACCGCAGCAGGGAGGTAACTCTTACAAGCCCAAACAAGGTAAACGTTCTGGGTATAAAGGTAAGGCCCCTCAGAAAGGTACTCAAGGCCAGCCATCAGTCAAATCTAGCCAAGCGTTAGATACCAACCCACCTCCTCCTCCAAAAAACAAGCCACCCAGTCTCTCAGCATCCCAACGCCGTGCTTAAGGACACAAGATTTGAGAGTTGCCTCGACGATCGGACCCCAGTTGCACCTGGGTTCGTTCCGTTCATTCCGCTCGGCCTGGCCCAAGAAGACCTGGGCCAGGAAAGTAGTAAGCAAAGGAATCACCTGGCGGTGGCTCCGGCGGCCCCGACTGCGTCTGCCGCGGGAACACGTCAATATGTCTCAGGAGGAGGAGACTCTGCTTCGGGAAATTATTACCAAGCAAGTTCTTATCCCGGTCAATGCCAGTCAACCAGTATATACTTCCCAACTTTTCTTAGTGCCAAAATGGGACAGTGTGCAGATGCGACCAGTTCTAGATCTCTCGCACCTGAACACATTTATAGAGAATTCACCCTTCAGGATGCTTATAGTTCAGCAACTTAGACTCGTGATTCCGCCGCAAGGTTGGATGTGCTCGATCGACCTCAAAGATGCCTATTGGCATGTCCCAATAAACAAACGGTTCCAAAAATTCCTCGCCCTGAGGATCAGGCGAGAGACTTATGTCTTTCAACGAATGCCTTTTGGATTGAACCTATAACCGAGAATTTTCACAAAACTTGTCCGGCAAGCTCTGTTACCCCTGTTAATCCAGGCATACAGGTGTTTTGGTATCTAGACGACTGGTTAGTAGTAGCGAACTGTATGGAATTATGTCAAGATCATGTAAACCAAGTGTTAGCTCATGTAACAACCCTAGGGTTCAAGGTGAACTTGGCGAAGTCTCGCCTTGTCCTCTCAAGGACTATTCAGTGAAGAGGGCTGGTCTAGGACACCGTCAATCTGACTCTTACTCAGAGTGTGGACAACCGGAGCAGGTTCCGCAAGAAACTGTTCCGTTTTCTCCACAGTCTGGATACGACCAGGAAAATGTGAGATTCCCTAGTCGACTCTCTCAACTGGATACAATTAACTGTGAAGTTAGGCCGGTTGAAAGTCAAACGTTTAATCCTGGAAGGCAACAAAGTTTTCCCTCTCTCGCCGGAGAAGAAATTAGGGCCAATTCCTCCATTAATCCACAGCTTACTTTCGGTCTGGGCCAAGCGAGAAGTTCTCTACTCTGTCATGACATGGGTTTCTCCCCCTCCTACGGTGTGGGTAGACACAGACGCCTCAGGGGCACTAGGTGGGGGCTACCAGTCCACCCTGGGTCATCAAGGTCAAGGCACATGGCTGGTAGACAGTCAGTACCATATTAACGAGCAAGAGCTTTTAGTCCCCCTCTTTTTTCTCCAAACTCACGGCATCAACAAACAAATCAATTGCGTTCCGAATGGACAATCAAACAGCAGTCTTTTGTATTCAGAAACAGGGCTCAGTGAGGTCACGAGAGTTGTTGAAGGTTTCTGCACGGATTTTTGCCCTGGCCGAGTCCCTAGGAATTTCCCTGCATGCAGCATATCTCCCCGGCGTGGCGAACGTCTGGGCAGACGCTCTTTCTCGCCGGCGGAGCACTCTAGTAGAATGGACAATCAAACAGGCTATCTTCGACAAGATAATTGCAAAACCGGCCCATCCGCAGGTGGACTTGTTTGCATCCACAGAGAATCACAGACTTCCCCTCTTCCTTACTCGTCAGGAGATCACCCCGGCGGGGGGACCCGATGCATTGTTGGTAGACTGGAACAGGTGGACCTCAATCTATCTGTTTCCGCCACCAGATTCTGTGCTAATGTGCAAAGTAATTCACAAACTGAGGGGTTACCGGGGCCGAGTGGCAATGATCGCGCCGCTATGGCCAGCCCAGGTGTGGTACCACCAATTGCAACAATGGTGCAGGAACCAGGTGTCCCTCCACATCTCCACCTTTCACTTGGAAACAATTGGCAACATTAGGACCTCGCTCAGTTTTGCCTTATGGACATTTACCATGGCAAATGGTTAGCTCAATTTGGGGAGAGTGTCACTAATAAATTAATGAACCAATATACCGTGTCTACCAGGAGACAATATCAATCCCATTGGAAAACCTTCACAACCTGGATTGTAGAGTCAGGGCAAACTACTGCCTCAGGGGCTTAGTCTTTAAATACTTGGACTATCTATTCGAACAAAAACAAATTTCAGTAACCACTCTAAAAAATAATTTGTCTGCCATTCGAACCCCCTTTTTTTTTATCTCACTGGCCTTTCCATACCGCAGGCGGAGGAGAAAGGTTTTATGAGGGCGTGTTTCAAGCTACGCCCACCACCCCGTTAGCTCATGCCCACTTGGTCACTTGACAAATCCTTATCAGTACTTCAATCACGCAAATATAATAATGCGCCGGATTTTGAAATTCACTTTTGAAAAAGGCTGTTTTCCTCATGGCTCTAGCCACCGGAAACAGGGTGTCTGAGCTGGCGGCGATGAGCAACGAACCTAATTGCCTTAGGTTTGGAAGACTGCGCGATCATGTGCAAATCGCGCCGTCTCCCACATTTATAGCTAAAAACGAACATTCTGAACATGTATTTTCCGAATTTTCCGTCCTGGCTTTGAAAAGGGGCCCCACTCATCACTTTTATGTCCTGTGCAAGTACTCACAATGTTTTTGAGGGCTGCGCAGCCTCAACAACCAGGTGCTTTATGGGTCAACCGGACAGGTAAGCGTGTTACAAAACGAAAGTTAGCTTCCTTGCTTGTGGACGTTATTAGGGAAAGTTCTCCCGGCGTGATAGGCAGGGCTCACGATATCAGGAAATGGGCAGTCTCTCTCAGATTTCTACAAAATATCTCAGTAGAGGACATTGCTAATACTCAATTATGGGATTCCATTCATACGTTCCTAACATGCTACCTGTCCGTCGCTCTAGATAAACCAAAGCGTACCTGTGTAGCTTTACGTCAACGGGTACAGTAGGTAATGTTCTATTAAGTTAAGTTTTGATGTTTAACCCTTAATTAGCGGCGAGCAACATAAGTCGAGTATAATAAATCTGGACTATCTGGCGGCGCTCGACATAGGTCGTGTGGCAATTTCAGCACGTAATGTTGCTGAGAGAGAGAGACAAGTGGTGGCAGGAGAGTAGCGAGCGTATGACTGCTCCAGACCACCGCGGCGAACCTACTGACACGAATCCCACCTCCTCCCTCCCTCTCTCACTCGCTATATACGGAATTGTATGGGGAAAGTGCCGAATTACATGCTTTTTGCACTCGCGTTGCACGGTTGTTGCAAGAAAACTAACCATCATAAAAGGATCGTTATGGTGTCATTGGAAAGCTCTGTTTATGTCCTTTCAGGGATAGATACTTGTTTTACGCTCTGGGTCTTATTTAGGCATGAAAATGATCACGTAAACAGCCCTATTTTGGGTAAAAACACCCCGCTGGGCGGTACATATAAATAAACCGCCTAGGCCGCTCGTAAGGTGTTAAAGAGGGGGGGGGGGGAGTGCGGAATAGTCCATATCACCTCTGTGCCCCTGAAGATTGTGATGAATCACGAGCTGTAATAGGACTGGTTCTACAGTCCGATATTAATTTTATGTTAAATTCTAAGATGTCTCGCATAGTTGCAACTATGTATATTTTTTACAAGATTGTACAATTATATTGATGGTACAAATAGTTTTAAGAATGGAACGAATAACTGCTGCAGCGTTACAGTTCTCGGAAACACATACATGTCCCACTTTATCATGCATACGATCTAACGTAAAGATCTGACCATGAGCAAGCAGTTTCTTAATGTCACGCACTGCCTGCAACTCTTTTATACTTTTGTATATATTGTTTGCATACAACAAAACTTAAAAAATTGTTACTTGGATTCTTCGCCCCTAAGGTTAGGATATTTTACGAATGTCCCGCCTCCAGTCTTGTTAATCAGGCGAAGTCGTCAATGATGGAGGGGCCCTATTAAATTATAGGTTTGATTCCCGTAGGGAAGTAAAGAAAACCTAATATTTAGTAGGGCCCCGTAATCATTCACGACGCGGTCCCTCCCGACCATCCCACTTCCCATTCCTAGATTTCTATAGTTTATTCTTGGTATATCAGTGAAGGACGAAGATGGCCGCTAGAGGGCCTGGTGTTGGGAAAGCGAAACATGAGAAATCCACGCATATGGCAAGTCATATGATAACAAATATTAAGTTATTTTTTGTTTTTATATTTTACGGAGTTTTTTTCTGTAGGGTACCCGATCAAAATGACGATCCCATAAGGGAATTAGGCGTGCACTTATGACGAGTACGAGTACTCCATAATACTTCCGCGCGGGTTATTCAAATGCTGGCACAGGATGTTGAATGGAGACTATTATTATTAATAGGCGAAGTCGTCAATGATTACGGGGCCCTACTAAATATTAGGTTTTCTTTACTTCCCTACGGGAATCAAACCTATAATATATATATTTATATATATATATATATATATATATATATATATATATATATATATATATTTCGGTAGAAAACTTCCTCCTACATTACAGGCAGCTTAGTATGGAATTTCAGATGTCAGAGGGTTAATTGAGACATACTATACCATGTGTTTACTCTTAGATGGCCTTTAAAAGTTGGAGAAAATTGACTAATGATAGCCAGAACAAAGTGTTAGAAAGGCGTCCTCGTATAAGGCTTAACCCCTTCACCATCATTACGTAGTTTTCATCATATTCTGGTTTCCATTAGATGATTTTCTTTAGTGTGAATTTACCTATACGACTCAAATGGGTAAATACGGCGTCAATAAACCCTCTTAGTAACATAGGTCCTTCGTAAACAGCATAACATCATCTAATATTAGCCAGACTCAAAGGTACAAAGGCATCATGGTGGTTTTTAGTTTGCTTCGTAGACCTCATTCAAGCTTAAAAATTTGTAAATTTTTTGGTAGAAAAATTTCCCCCTCTTAAAGTACAGGCACGATGTTGCTTACCAGGACAAAATTCACACCTAAATGGCACGAAAGGTACTAAAATTGACAACAAATTATCGCAATGTTTTAAACTCACCAAGCTAACGGGGCGAACGTGTTAAAATATCAACACTAATGGGGAGAGAAGGAGGTTCGAAAAATAATCCCATAAGTGAAAATCTGCCCTTAACACCTTAAGAGCGGGTGGTGGAGTATATTTCACTGTGCCGCTCAGCGTTTTTTTTTTAACCATAAATGGGGTTGATTCCGTGCTCTTTTTCGTGCATAAACAAGACCCAGAGCGTAATACAAGTATGTATCCCTGAAAGGGCGTAAATTGAGCTTTCCAATGACACCCGAACCATCCTTCTACGATTACTGGTTGTCTTGCAACGATCGTGCAACCGCAGTGCAAAATCGCTAAAATACGGTAATTTCTTTATATAATTACGTATGTAGCGAGGGAGTGAGGGTAGATGTAAGTGGAGTACATCTCAGTTGGTCCACGGCGGCCGTGGCGAGCGGTCATGAGGTAACCCCAGCTCCTCCCATCGCTCGTCTCTCTCTCAGAGCCAATATTGCGCCAAAATTGCACACAGACTTAAGTCGGGCCCCACCACATAGTCCAAATTTTTCTATACGGACTTAAGTCGGGCCCCGATAGACAAGGGTTAATATTCCCTACCGATCCCCAGCCTTGACCTTTGACCTGGCCATAACCCCTTCAGTATTCTGGACGGGCTTTTAACTGTATTCTATCTATCAGTAGGCGCGTATATTCAGCTTAGGAAGGAATTATGGCAGACTGGAGGTTAATTGTCCACTTGCGAGTTTCAGGCTATAAGGAAGTTGGAGTCGTAAACCTCGATATTAAAAAGAAATACAAAACTAATGTAGGTTCTGAGGGATAGGAAGTATGTTGAATTTGATTTTCTATATTTTTAACTGCATTCCGACTGTATTTTATATACTAATTCTGCTAAATATTGATGTTTACAACTCCAACTTCCTTAAAGCCTGAAACTCACCAGTGGTCAATTGAGATAGATTATACCCCTTTGATACCAAGAGATGCTTCCTAAACTGCTTAAAATAGCCTAATAACAATGAGGATAAAAGGTGAAGTAGCACAGGGTTAAGCTCACTTGACCTTTAAGAGGAGGTGGTCGTTTTTATGGTCCACCTTCTTCCTCATGTTTAGCCCCATTAGTTTGGCGATTTTAAGACCTTTCCTCTCATTTCTTTGACAATATTAGGAATGTTCGTGTCATTTAGGTGTTGATCGTTTCCTGGCGAGCGATAGCAAGCCTGTATTTAACAGGACTCGGCCTTTGCCCGGGGCATTTTTCTATCGACAAAATTACACATTTATCTTGAAGGAGGGTCTGGGGATTTTTATTTGTAAAGCTTGTTGGAGGCCTAGGGAGGAAACTAAAAAAATATAATAAGAATATACATATATGAGCAAATAAATACGCCCATCCCCCCTTCTGCACGATAGCGTAAATTCAGCATATTCTGGTTACCATTAGACGATATTCCTCAGCTTATAATCTACATGTAGGACTCAAAGGGGTATATACGATCCCAATAAACCCTCTGCATAACATAGGTCCTTCTTAAACTGCATAAAGTCGTCTACCTTTGGCCAGAAACAAATGTAAAAAGGCGTTATCGTGCTGAAGGGGTTAGTAATAAAATGAAAACAATTATCAATATTTATAATCTCGTTCCCAATTTACTCAATATATGATGTCATGCAACTATACCCTGTTCAGCATAGGTAGGCCAGAAAACCCGACCCCAACCTCTCATAACTCTAAAAAGACTTGAGTAATTGAGCTGCTATTTCTATCTTTTGGGAAGAGTCAGCCAGGAATTAGGTGTGGACATTTACAGCCCATTTACTCTTTTCCATTTTGAGTTACAGAGGTTAGGGGTCATGATTTCTGGCTTACCTTTTTTATTTATTTAGTTTTGTTATAAATTCTAACTACTCCCTCTTGGGCATAGGCTGAGAGCCTGTACATATAACCACTCAACACGGTGAAGCCCGTGAGGTGTTCGTTCCAGTCTAGGGAGTGAGATATGTGAAGCACTCAGAGCTCGACTCACGGCTCGAAGCAGCCCCAACTCTGGACCTGCTTCGCCTTTGTGCTTTACTGTCTCATCCACTAAACTCGGACCCTCACTCTCAGAACGCCACCTATTGAGCAATTAACTCACTAGGCATTGCCCACCTGTAGCATATTTTGATTATGGGAATATTTATACAGTGCTACTTAATCAGGGAACAATGAGGGTATTTTTTGGCGTTTCGGTGGGTTTTGTGGTAATTCACTGATACTAGGCATAGCACAAATTCCATCCCAATAACATCTTTTCATTGATACATCGGGATTCGAACCCGGGACCCTTGGATTACCAGTCCAGTGGCAATCCACTCCCCCACGTCCACCAATAATAATAATTATTATAATAATAATAATAATAATGATAATAATAATACAAAATATTACACGACTCTAACTCTGAATCCGCTAAAACCAAAAAGCCGGAAGTATACTTGGCTGTATTTGTACGTTCGTGTTACTCTGCCTTTAAGAGTGCTTGTGTATCTCTTCCTGCAGCCGTGTATGTCAACAGAGAGAGAGAGAGAGAGAGAGAGAGAGAGAGAGAGAGAGAGAGAGAGAGAGAGAGAAGGGAACCAGTTATTAGAGCTGAATACATTAGCCGAGAGGTCAGAGATCAAAGAGGACTATGAGAGAGAGAGAGAGAGAGAGAGAGAGAGAGAGAGAGAGAGAGAGAGATAGTATTATGATATAAAGGTCACACTAACAAGCTACCATATCCCTTCATTACTGTGGTGACGTCATGGCACAGGAGTTTCAGTAGGATGATGCAATTTTACACTTCATTCTCGCTACCATCTGACGATTTTATGTAGATTAGCTTTTACATTATTCGAGAATGTGTTTTCCCTTTATTTTGGCTAATATAAGACGACGTTATTTTTGTTTTCCATGTGAGTCAGGGAGACAAAAGGCAGAACTGCCTGTATCGAGTGTCTCCCCCAGAGTTGAAATAGTGACAGGGCCAAAATCAAGGGACGTTCGAGCCAAAAATGCCTGGACACACAGAGTTTGAAGCAATTTAAGTCACAGGAAGAGGGAAAGACTGATTCTGGGAGAGAGTTCCACAGCTCAGCAGTTAAATAGAAGAAAGTCTGGGAATACAGTTTCACTCTTGGGTTGGAGAGTTGCACAGAGTAGGGGTGGGATTGTGTTGCAAGACGGGTACTACGTACCCTACGTAGAGGAGGTGGTATACACTGGGAAAGGTCTGAGGAACATTGATTATTATAGTAGCGATAGAATAGCGAGAGAGATGCTACAATGCGGCGAAGATAGAGAGATTGCAGAAAGTTGGTGAGTGGACGGGAATTAATGATACGAAAGGCTTTCCTTTCTACTTTGTTTAGGAGTGCGGTGTGAGAGGCTCCTCCCCACACATGTGAACAATACTCAATACAAGGACGCACTGTGCCCCTATACAGAGCAGGTCTACGAATCGTCTAGTAATAGCCAGCACAAAATATATTTATACGAACATCTTCTAATAATCTTAATAATCTAAAAGGAGTACGAAGGAAAACAAGAAACAACAGTTTCATCGAACCTTACGAGGCTGCTTGTAACTATGCCTAGCGTATGTGAACAACATATATGGGTAGCACAATAAAGAGTGGCGCTATTTGTTAGTAAACGCAGTTAATCGGGGGTTAAGAGCAACATATTTATCTGGTTGAATATTTAAAGTTTGAACAATACTACATTCAATGACACTACTAGGTAGTCCATTCCATAGGTTTACTATTAGATTGAAACATAAATGCTTTGCCTCATGTGAATGAAAAGGCTTTCCAATTATCTTACAATCATTCTATCCAAGGTAATTTGAATGATCAATTGTGAAGTGTTTGTTGACATCCATATTGTTAATACCATTAATAATTTTAAGCACGTGGATTAGGTTCCCTCTTAGCCTGCGCTTTGTTATATAAAGCATTTAACCATTCTTCATATGTCTTATTTATCTCGAAAGGGTCTTGAGGGTATAGTTTTGTAAGCTTGATGGAGGTCTAAAGAAGAAACTCAAACAAATAATAAACACAAAGTTAATGAATAAATAAATAAGGAAATTAATACAAACCTTCCCGTTAATTGAACTAGGTGAACATCAACCTATGTCACCATTTGCCAAGGGTCGACATCCACCCCTACTAACACAATTTAATTAAGGCCTTTGTATACTGGGCCCCTCTTGCTTCATTACTGTTACTCTCTCTCTCTCTAATTCTAACTCTAACTCTCTAACTCACACTGTTACACAAACACTCTCTCTCTCTCTCCTCCACTGACTTTACGTCTAACTCTAAGTCTAAGACGATCTCACTCACTCTCACTCACTCTCTCTTATTGCAGTTACTGTTTATGCATTTACTCTTATACTATATTTCTTCGCTTCTTTGTTGTTTCTTTATCTCCAGTAACCTTCAATAAACACTATTTCTTTCAGAATAATTCCAACTCGTAATGAAGAAATATTACAGATTACAAAAATAGTTAAAGTTTCTGCATACGTTTTTACCAATGGCCCAAATTATGTTATATATTTTGTTTTCTCCAAGATCTTAGATGTAGAATGAGCATAGACTACTAATTGTTCTCCTTTATCCTACCCTATCCATTAATAATGACTCTCTCCGTTGTTTTGTTTATGTTTAGCTAGCTATTATTCAAACCTAATCGTAACAGAGAGAGAGAGAGAGAGAGAGAGAGAGAGAGAGAGAGAGAGAGAGACTATGTGTTAATGCCCTTCACTCCCTCTTGAAGGATGCATGCGAGACACTCACAACTCTGGGGTGTGATAGAAGCACCTTGAACGGTACACAGGAGGACACTTACACCTTCACACTTAAGGGGGGAGGGGCTTTTTATGGACCCCCTTTTCCCTCATGTTTAGCCCCTTTAATTTTTGGATTTTAAGACGTTCGTGCCATTAGTTTGTCGATTTTAAGACCTTCCGACCCATTTCTGTTGTCAATATTAGGACCTTTCGTGACATTTAGGTGTCGATTTTAGTCCTGGTGAACGAAATCAATGCAGTACATTGGTAGCAGTTTAATGGTATCTGGTTAACATATTTAGATTTTACTTAGCTTAGGAAGGCTTTTGGAAATCCCAATGGGAAAATTGTATCTCAGTTAACATGTTGACTTCCACAGACCCTATCTAAATTACATATAATCACATATTAACCCTTTCACTACCGGTGCCGTCCTTTTAACTTTATTCTGGCTACTATACCCTGATCCAAATAAGTAGGCCAAAACTCTTGAACATTAACCTATATTACTCTCAAACGACTACAATAATCGAGCTAATATCTATACCATTTGGGAAGGGTCAAATAGGGAATAGGTGTGGAAATGTACAGCCCATTTGCTCTAGCCCTTTCCGAGATTGGGGTTCACAATATCTGGCTTACCTATTTGGAAAAGGGTACAGTAGACGTTTATAATTCAGTTAAAAAAAAAAGTCTTCAAGCAATTACCAGGCTTCACATAACCCTTTTTACTACCGCAGACCCTTCTTAAACAGAACAAAATCGTATTAGTATACCTAAAATAAAATAAACGAGACAGAAGGGGATGGGCAGGTTTTCTGGACCACTTTCTCCATTATGTTTAGGCCCATTAGTTTTCAGATGTTAAGAGGTTTGCCCCATTAGTTAGTCGATTTTAAGACCTTTCGCCCCATTTCTTCGTCAATATTTAGACCTTTCGTGCTATCTAGGTGTCAATTGTTTCCCTGGCGAACGATAGTGAGTCTGTAATATTGGAAGAACCGGCATTTGGCCGGAACATTTGTCTACCGAAAAATTTAAAATTTAATCTAGAAGGGGGATCTAATGGATGTGTTTTTAATTTGATGGAGGTCTAGGGAGGAAACTAGTAAAATAATGAATACATGCAAATATCGCCCAAAAAGTGAACCATCTCTCCTTAAATGGAGAATTATTTTATTAAAAAGTGAACCATCTCCCCTTAAATGGAGAATGATTGTATTTATATTATTTATTTTTTGGTCGATATAATTATTTAATTATTACAGTATTTGTTATTAGTTTCCTCCCTAGACCTCCATCAAACGTAAAAACATCCCCAAGATCCCCCCTCCTAGCTATATTTGTAATTTTTTCGGTAGAAAAATGTACCCATAACTTACATGCTCGCTATCGCTCACCAGGAAAAAATCGACACCTAAATGGCACAAGTCTAAATATGACAAAGAAATGGGATGAAAGGTCTTAAAATCGCCAAACTAATGGTCCGAACGTCTAAAAATTTAAAAACTAATGGGGCTAAACATGAGGGAGAAGGGAGGCCATAAAAAGGGCAACCCCCCCCCCCCAAGTCAGCTCCAACCCAATATTAACCCCTTCTGTACCGGCGACGCCTCTTTAACTTTATTCTGGTTTATATTAAACTATTTTCTTTCAGTTTATAAAGGATCTCCAGCAATCATAAGGCTTTGAACTATCTCAATCAAGCCTTTAAACTAACACAGATCCTACCTAAGCTGCGTCAAATCGTCTAAATATAGCCAGAATAAAATGTAACAGACGTCGCCGGTACAGAAGGGGTTAAAATATTTTCCTGTCAAGCGATTGGATCAAAAGCCTGGTCTTCTTGCAGGGCGGGAAATAAAAATGTTGCGATTCCGATGATTAATTACCCTTATTAAAATTTGGGGTAATTAGGGGAAAAAGTATGTGCCGGTAGGACTGCCAAATTAACTCGTATTTACCGAGGCATTTTTTCCGGTCTTTTGAATGGCGGCGGTGAATCTATTTACTTTCTCGCGAACTCGGTTTTTGGGAGAGTTGGAGTTAAGGTCGGTAAATATGGATGTTTAATTGATGCATTCATTGTTTTACTGTAATTCCTACTGTATCAGCGACGTCTTCTGTATTAATTGTGCTATAATTGTGCTATGATTAGACAACTTTGTGCAGTTTAAGAAGGATCTGTGGTTGTAGAAAGAGTTAAATGAGGCTGTTCGAAGCCTGTTAATTGCTGGAGACCCTTTTAAACCCCAAGCCTAATGGCCTGCCTGACGCGGGTTCGAATCCTGGTTAGGGACCTCAATAGGTTTTACCAGGGTATTATACACACACACACACACACACACACACACACATATATATATATATATAAACAGTGCTGAGAGACGTAAATAATGTGGAATGAACTCCTAGATAGACTCAATTGTGTGGGGGAATAGCTAGCTGGAGTTTAGTGTAAACTGTGTGTGTGGGGCAGAGCTCTTCACCTATAGGTATGCAGCGATTTGGTAACTTAGGAATCAGACAAACATGTAACAATATACCTATAGATGAATAATTACGTTATAGATAGCTTGTGAGGGTTTAATTGGGGAGGTTGAGATACCTTCCCAATCAATCAATCAAAAATAGTAGTGAAAGGGGGTTAGAGGGAAGTGGGGATAGGGCAAGAATAGTTGGATGAAAATAATTTTAGTCGGAGAAAAAGGTGTCCAGGCTTGACTGGAGCTGCCTGAGGGTTTTACTGATTGAGCTGCTAAAGAGACTGGTCCGGGCAAGGTCGACAGGGGTGCGTTGGGGGAGGCTCCTCGCTGGCATGGGTATCATCTGCCATTTCCGACATTGTCCTGTTCGGGGGGGGGGGGGGTTGTGAGCCTCATGGTTTTCGATTTGTTTTCGTCATGTGAGACCCGTGAGGCTGCGTGGTGAACCCATGAGACATGGTGCCGCCACGAGACGGGGCCCTCCCCCTCAATCGCCAGGGGCACCGCTGCACGGCTATGGGGTCAAGAACACACAACATGGAAATTATAGCAGGAGGATGATTGTTATAGAGAAAGTTTAGAAGAATGAAGGTATTTTGGGTGGTAGAGAAAGAGAAAACAATTTTAGTGGTAGGGAAAAGTAGACCTTCCCCTACCTGGCCTGGATACCTACCCACTTTCTAGGTGCTCTATGTCCTAGAGGAGGTACAGGGAAAAAGGACACGTCGGTATATAGGATCTATGGGGTCGATGTGTCGCTCTGGTCTAGGCGCTGGGGGTAGGGGGAGAGCAATGGAAGGGCCCTCCTAATTCGTTTCGGATGCCTTCCAGGGACCAATCGGAAGGGCGGCTGGTGGATGACGTCATGGCCTCTTCGGTGTGTGTGGGAGGGGGGGGGGGGTTGTGGTGATGTGGGTAGCTGTTCTTTTAAAATGGGGAACTGTAGTAGAGCGAGGTGGAAGGACAGAGAGGGAGAGGTGGAAGGATGGAGTGAGGAAGTATATGAATGAAGGCGGTGCTGGTTGGGAGGAGGGGCGTCGACTGACTGGGGACAGAGGTGCATGGGGGCGGTTCGTTCGTGGCCACCCCTTCGGGGATTGTGGCGTCAGGCAATAGATATATAGAACTGTAGTATTTTGAGGCCGTACTCTATGGTTGTTCAATGAGTTATTTTGGAGGGGGTAACTGGGTCAGCTTGTGGGGTTAGAGGTTTTTGTTGTGGTAAAACAATAATAATGATACTAATACTAATAATCTGTCCATAAATTAATGGGATGTAACCTGGATTAGATGTAAACAGAGGGATTAGGGCGCAAGACGTGGAAGACAAGTGGGATTAGGAGAGATGAGGGAGGAGATTTAAATGAGATTGTGGTCGAAATATTAACCCTTTTATTACGACGCTTTACTTGTCCTCTTACTTTGGCTACCCTTAGACGATATTATCCAGCTTAGGAAGACGAGGTGGGCTTAGGAGGGATGAAGGGGGAGGCTAATGGGGGGATTGTGGTGGAAATATTAACCCTTACCGTATAACGCCTTGTTTATCCCTTTACTTTGGCTATCAGTAGACGATATTATTCAGCTTAGGAAGACAAGGTGGGTTAGCAGGATTGTGGTGGAATTATTAACCCTTTTCGTAGTATGACGCCTTACTTATCCTGTTATTCTGTCTACCACTAGACGATTATATTCAGCTTTGGAAGACAGGTGGGCTTAAGAAGAAAGAAGAGGGTAGACTAATGGGGATTATCATGGAGTAACTATTAACCCTTTTAGTCCATGATGACATCTTTCTTCCTTTAAAAGTTTAAAGCTACCATTAGACGATTGTATTCAGCTTAGGAAGGAATGTTGGAAGTCAGAGAATGATACTTTTGTATTCAGCTTAGGAAGAAAGGTGGGATTAGGAGGGATGAAGGAGGAGTCTAAGGGGGATTGAAATAGGGCGTGGTCCTTTCTCTCTCTCTCTCTCTCTCTCTCTCTCTCTCTCTCTCTCTCTCTCTCTCTCTCTCTCTCTCTCTCTCTGGGAAGAACTATTAACCCTTTCAGTCTATGAGGACGGACAATGTCGTGGAATGGTAGCCATAATAGAGTAAGAAATGCGTTACGGTGTGGCAGTAATATATAACTATATCAATTACCCAAGGGTCACCAGGTATACCTCAAACAAAACAAATAAACAAACACAAATATAATACATCGAAAGGTGTGTGTGTGTGTGTGTGTGTGTGTTAGAGAGAGAGAGAGAGAGAGAGAGAGAGAGAGAGAGAGAGAGAGAGAGAGAGAGAGAGAGAGAGAGAGAGAGAGAGAAGAAAATAGTAGCTTACACACGCAAACATTTCCCCCACACCCAAACAAAACAGTTATACTAGAGGAACACACGCTCATAGAAAGGCAGACACTCACACACACATACACAAGCAAAACAGACATACAAAGGGAACACACACACACATAGACAAACAGACACTCACACACACAGCCACACACAAAACAGATATGCTCAAGAACCACACACACACAGCCACTGACAAAACAGACATACACAGGGAACACACACACACACGTACATATACACACACAAACAAAACAGACATACAGAGGGAACACACACACACGCACGGACACAAACAAAACAGACATACACAGTACACACACACACACACAGACACACACACACACGCACAGACACACACAAACATAACAGACATACAGTACATAGGGAACAAACACACAGACAGACAAACATAATAGACATACACAGGTAATACACACACACGCAGAAAGACGCAAACAAGCAAAACAGGCATACACAGGAACCACACATATAGGAGACATACACACTCACACACACACACACAAAACACAGACATACATAAGGAACACACACACATATAGACACAAACAAAATAGACAAACATACACACACACACAGACAGACACATACACAGACACAAACAAAACCGACATACACAAGGAACACACACACATATAGACACACATTCACACACACACAGACCCATACACAGACACACACACAGGCACAAACAAAACAGACATACACATGGAACACACACACAGAGACATGCAACATGCAGAACAAATTGTGACCATCTGTTCTTTGACCTTAAAACAATGGAATATCGTTTACCAGTATTGGCTAAAACAGTCGCTCCTGTTATCCAAGTTAGTGAATATCCAAGTTAAGGGGAAGGGGGGAGGGGAGAGATTTCTGGCTCCCCTTCTCCCTCATGTTTAGCCCCATTAATTTTTGATATATTAAAACGTTCGTTCTCTTAGTTTTGGTATTTTTAGACCTTTCAGCCCATTTCTTTGTCAATATTAGGACCATTTAGGTGTCGATTTTTTCCTGGTGAGCGATAGCGAGCCTGTAATTATAGGAGGAATCAGCCTTCTGCCCGGACATTACCAAAAATAAACAAACTAATCTGGAAAGGAAGTCTGAGTTTTGTTTATTTATTCTTAAAAGCATGGTGGAGGTCTAGCGAGGAAAATGCATAAATGAATGAATAAATAATTAAATAAATAACTAAATATATATATATATATATATATACCGGTATATATATATATATATATATATATATATATATATATATATACCGGTATATATATATATATATATATATATATATATATATATATTTATATATATATATATATATATATATATATATATATATATATATATATATATATATACAGAGTATATATATACAGTATATATATACTGTATAATGTATATACCGTATATATATATATATATATATATATATATATATATATATATATATATATATATATATATATATATATATATATATATATATATATATATATATATATATTTATATATATATATATATATCTATATATATATATATATATATATATATATATATATATATATATATATATATATATATATATATATATATATATACCGGTATATATATATATATATCATAGACTCCTTTAAAGAAGGACTGAAACCTCTCATGCTCGGGGTTTGTAACTTAAGTCTGAAGGATTAACTTGAGTCCTGGGCTAAAATTACTTCTAGAAGGGCTAGAGACACGATCTCGGGGTCCAAATAGGGGTTTTTGAGGACGGCGAGATCACTAGCGACATTTTCAACACCACCTGGGGTCATCTTCAAGGTCAAAAGGTCATATTTCAAGGTCAAATTAGTGAATGTTGGTATGTTTGCCCGTTTTTTGTGTCTAACTCATAAACGGTGAGAGATGGCTGATTGTAATAAGAGGCAAGTTTGTAGAGCTGTCAAAATTTTATATTTATTATCCATAGACTCCTTTAAAGAAGGACTGAAACCTCCCATGCTCGGGGTTTGTAACTTGAGTATGAAGGATTAATTTGAGTCCTGGGCTAAAATGACTTCTAGAAGGGCTAGAAACTCAATCTTGAGGTCCAAATAGGGTTTTTTGAGGAAGGCGAGTTCACTAGCGACATTTTCAACACCACCTGGTGTCATCTTCAAGGTCAAAAAAATCATATTTCAAGGTCAAATTAGTGAATTTTGGTAATTTTTGCCCGTTTTTTGTGTCCAACTCATAAACGGTGAGAGATGGCTGATTGTAATAAGAGGCAAGTTTGTAGAGCTGTCAACATTTTATATTTATTATCATATATCGTATTACATAAACATTGTATGCATATCACATCACTATGTCTATTACAACTATGTCTATGTCTATCACTAGTTGGAGAGCTATCGCTAGTTGGAGAGCTTTTCTTGCCTCCTGAGGCATCCCACAGCCTTTTCTTTGTCACTTACATTGAGGGCATGAGCTTTCAATAGAATGTTAGCTAAAGTAGTACATGCAGCATTACTACTAGATATAGGTGCATCTACAAAGGATAACAGCTCAGCAAAATGAAAGCGGCAATGCATTTTAGTCTTGTCATGCAAATTATAGGCATTATGTACAAAAAACACGATTGACATAGTCGGCACATTCAGTCCACCTCTATTCAAATTATCTAGGAACTCAAATGACACCTCGTTACCATCATCATTAATGGTCTCCTCCATACTAGTGCTATCACCATATTTTTGAACAAGGTGTCCGGCCAAATAAACAACGTTATGCTTAAGGGTATCATCAGACCTCAAGAGTTCCTGAGTGTCTTGAGGAGTGATCTCGTCAATGAGTTCACTTCGCTCATCTGAGTTTATGGAAGTAGTACAATTCTTGTCGCAATCAAGCACACGAGAACTAGATTCTGGCATAATGTCATCCTTAATGAGTGTCTGCAAATTTGCAATTTTGGCTGCAGCCATAATGTCAACTACGTCAATGTAGAAGTTTCCGCCGCTTTTCCAAGGCTTCATCCGCGAATATAGCAGGAAGAACGTAGTCAAAGTCTTTCTCTGCCAGAAGCAATTTGGCAGCATCCACATTATTACATGTGGACACACTGAAGGCTTCAGCAGTTTGCTGAGTTAGCTTCAGCTTACGACCACCACCTCCTTGCCATGTGCAAGTAGATATAATTTGGCAGGCCTCCTCCAGCCTAGTGAAACTTGTACAGTCCAAGGCTGTCTGGATTCGTCGCGCAGATGGATAGCTGAGAAACGGTCTTTCACATTCATCATCTTGAACCACTCACTCATTGTCTGGGTGAGAATGATGGTGCCTTCGCTGATGCCCAGTGAATCCTTGAAGGTCTTTAAGGCAGCGACAGTCTTGTCATTGAACACCTGACATACCAATGGTATGATCTGGCGTTGAAAGGGCTTGGGGAAAACAGCGGTGTGCGTCAGCTTGTTTAAGCGAATAGGAGTAGCTCGGTCGATCTCATAAAGCTTCCGAATATCACTCCAGTAAGCTTTGTACTCATTGCCATCTACGACACATGAGAGTGTCTGGCCATCAACAGTAATCCAGTTGTTGCGAACATTTTTGAAGATGTGCACGTAGTCGTACACTAAGAACATAGATTGCTCTTGAATCGATAGCACTTGACAATTTCCAGGTCCTCCAAGTTTTGAATAAACACTGCGGTTGGTATTGCAATTGTCACATATCAAAGAAATCACAGTACCGCCAGCACCAACTACAGCTGAGGCAGCTTCGATAAGGAGTTCCTTCAGCTGATCGGCAGTTAGTTTTTTGCAGGGCAAAACGCGTAGAATAATGCGTGGACCACCAAAATGGCAGGCAACTTCAACAACCATAGCATGTGAAGCAAGCATTTCATGGTCACCACCCGCTGCAGCATTTTGAGCGTATCCTAGAGTATGCCCTCCAGAAAATCGCAATGTCTCGACCAGCTTTACTTCGTCAAACATTAAATTGACCAAACGCTGCTGCGGCTTAAGCTGGTCGAACAACGTTTTGAGGTTGGAGTCCTGCAGACTACTAGAAAGCATCTGTTTTACCTTTTTTGTTGATGGTAGAATGATTAAGCCGGATCGACAAATAATTTTGTATGCACTGGGTGATATGTTGTGAAGCTGCATTGCGAAAATCATAGTATCGGTATCAAATCGGCGACCATCAGGAAGTTTGAACATAAGACGCAGCTACGACAGAAGGAAGGTGAAATGAGCAAGCTCCTGTGCCTCAGTCATCTTGCAGAGCTGGCTTATTACGTGCTGAAGAATTTCCTGGCTTGTGTACTCATGGGTGTTTACCTGGTCAGTTATGGATCTAATCTGGGACCATTTTGTGAGCCAGCTGTTCTTCTGCGAAGGAAAAAGTCGTTTGGGCACCTCAATGCCATCTTTCTCAACTCTATTCAAGAATAGGAATCCAAAAGGTGAGCTGAGTTGTTGGAAATGAAAGAACTGCTTGACAGTTTGTCCAGTAGCGTCAGTTCTTGATAAATACAGGTTTTTTCTGGTCTTTTATTACGTTAAAGCCAGGAAAATAGGAGCTGATTTTGGCGCAGAAGTGGTCGAAATCTTGGATCTTGTCTGCAGCCTCATCAGCTGCCTACACCTTCTTAGTTCTAGATTCTGATGTAGAAGATGATGTTGGGTGTGGGGCTGAGGTGACCTGCTTCAAAGCTGATTTCGGTACTCCAGGAAATATTGATGGGGGTTCTTTGGGTCGCTTGCCACCCTTAACTGACACCCATTCACAATTTAAATGTGTCTCACAAATATATATCTCCTGCAAGCGCCTCAAGCTTTCTTTCTCATTCGGCATTGCCAATATCCATCTCTCCCTCTCCTCAGGATCTTTTGGGAAGGCTATGACCATTACATAAGGCATCCCATCATAGTTTCCTTTACAGCCAAAGCAGCTGCAACGACGTGGCATGTTGTCACAAAAGCAGAAACCAAAACAAAGATTCTGTGAGATCACCAGCTGGACAGTTTCTGAAAGAGAAACAAACAAAACATACATTAGTTAACGATGATAGAAATCAACAAGTAGGTGCAGTAGGTGCACAGGTTTCATACAAGATCATCATATCCGATAACAAATTTAGATTCAATGTAGATTCTAATGTTTTTATTTTTTTTTAAATTGGAGCCTCTCAGACTCAAGTGAAAACCCCGAGGTCGTGACATTCCAGTCCTTCTTTAAAGGAGTCTATGATATATATATATATATATATATATCTTACGAAAACAAGATTGCGAGGTCAACTAATCAAGCGTTTCAAGATATTGCGGGTATTTCACAAAATGGATGTATAGTCACTGTTCAAAATCAATAATAGTTCATAAATGGAATGAAAAACAAAAAAAGGAGGGTGAATCTCGATGTCACAAAGCATTTCTTCAACTAGACTCTAGAGTGTGGTCAACGATTGTAAAATATACCAGAGAAAGTGGTACAATGTAATACAATTGACAAATTGAAAAGGAGGCTAGACATCCATTTCCAGGAGGTTGGAGTATTATAGGTTAAAACAAAACAAAATATATATATATACAGTATATATATATATACCGGTATATATATATATATATATATATATATATATATATATATATATATATATATATATATATATACCGTATATATATATATAATTATATATAATTAAATAAATGTCAAGTTAGGTTAAGTATCAGTATTATACAATATTCCTCTACCTCGTTCTTTACTATGAACTTGCTGGGGGGTGGGTAGGGAGAGAGCCTTCGGCATTGCTATCTTTAACTTCCACTTTGTAGCAAATGCTATGTTATAATTAAGTCCGGATTGTATAGTAGGGACCGCAAGGCCTGTGCAGTCTGTGTATCTATATGTGCCTCTATGTAATTAGATCTAACTCTAACTCACTCTCATTCTCTCAGACCTTAAAACCCCCTTCCCTCCACACACACACACACACCCACTCATACCCACACACAAACACAAACTCTTGTTACCAACCATTTTATCTGGTACTGTACAAACATTTGGTGATCAAAAAACATATACACGTGTACACAACCTGTTTACATTGTCCAGGTAACTTCAACAATACTGGCTAGGATGTAAGAGAGGAAGGGATTTTCTGTAACTAAGGCATTTTTAAGTGGGTGCTTTTTTCTTGACCCCCCCCCCCTCTTCTCTCTCTTGTTTAGTCCTATTAGTTTTGATTTTTTAAGACCTTCCCCTCATTAGTTTGGTTACTTTAAGACCTTAACCCCATTTCTTGTCCATTTAAGTGTCGATGTTTGTCTGGCGAAATATAGCAAGCCTGCAATTTAGGAGGGAGTGGCCGTCGGCCAGGGCATTTTTCTACCGAAAAATGCCGAAATTTATCTCAAAGAAGCGTTTTGGGGCTGTTTTTTTAAGCTTGATGTAGGTCTAGGGAGGAAACTAAAAATGAATAAATCAATAAATAAATAAATAAATAAATGATATGTGTGTGTGTGTGTGTTAGTAATACACATAGACCGTATACTTCCTACAAAAGGAGTAACTTGACCACTGACCAGGCATGCGTTTTACAATAATTCTTGTCAAACATAAATATTACTTTATAAAAAACGATGATAATACAGTAGGTGGGTAGGGTTTGGCTACCATGTTAAATATGTATATATCACCCACTGAAAAACATATGGAGAAAGAGAGAGATAGAGAGAGAGGTGCTCATTTAATATCAATAACTAATGTCAAACTGTTTTATATATATTATTATATTATTGTCAGGTTGTTTCTGCCATCTGACAATCAACTGTAGTCCTGTCCCAAATAAGTAAGCCAACACTCTTGAACATTAACCTTTACAACTCATAAATGACTAGAGTAATCGAGCTTAAAATTCTACCAATTGGGAAGGGTCAGCCAAGGAATAGGTGTCGTACTTTACAGCCCATTTGCTATAGTCTTTTTTGAGTTACAGAGGTTACGGGTCACAACTTCTGGCCTACCTATTTGGAACAGGGTAGCATATTATCAGTACTACCACAACCATCATCTCTGCCATCACCCACCCACCTACTCTACTCCCATTAACACTAACTACTAGTAGGAGGTTGTCATTTGTCATCCATTCACCAATAGTAGTGAGAGAGAGAGAGAGAGAGAGAGAGAGAGAGAGAGAGAGAGAGAGAGAGAGAGAGAGAGAGAGATGTGCAAGACATGAATACCTTCCAAGAAAACTTAATTATTCCACAAGGTGACAACAGTGGGTCTTAAACATAAAACACAGCATTAAGGGTTTTTCTTGAGCATCCTTCTTCCCTCAGCAGTTGAAGAAGCAAATCCGTTATGAACATTTTATAGTCGTCATCCGAAATGGATAATCTTTGGGAGGTGGAACTATTTTGTGAGGGGCTCGTTTATTACGCTTACATTATTACGGAACCCACCCCTAGTGGTGGTGGAGTATTGTTTTTACCATGTTTGTCTGTTTGAGGCCAATAAAATCTGCTCCAGTCACTCTCATTTTCTACCACAGCCTCTCTACCATCCAGCTGTCTTGATATCTGACACAAACAGGTGATGTGGGAAGAGGCTCTTGGGTATTTTAGGTGTATCTAGACAAATAGAGACTGCTCTTTGCTTAATACTGCTGCTGTAGATCTCCTGCAATCCGTCTATTTTGTCCACTGCTATTCCCCGAATAAGCTGTGGGAATATGTTGGAAAGCTTCAGGAGTGCCAAGGATAGGGTCTGACCTGGCCAGTGCCGTCTGTTGCTCTGCCTCCTTCCCAATCAATCAATCAAAAATAGTAGTGAAATGGGGTTAGGGGGAAATGGGGATAGGGCAAGAATAAGTTGGATTAAATGAATTTTAGTAGGAGAAAAATGTGTCCAGGCTTAACTGGAACTAAATGCCTGATGGTTTTACAGATGATCAGCCAGGTGAAGAGGATGACTGGTCCCGACAGGGGAGGCACTGGGTCGAGAGCTGGGAGGAAGGAACAGTGGGCTATTGTAGGGTAGGAGATTTTAGGCCATATATTTATCCTCCCTGCCCGACTGGGAGCCCTATACTAATAGCCCGCTGGTGATAAGGTGTTGGTGATGGTGGTGGTGGTGATTTTATTACTTCCTCGGGTGGTCCAGGAAGCCGCGTTGTAGAGCTTGCTCCACTGTGAGGCTGCATCCACATAGTTATTTTTGTTTTTTGTGTGGAAGTAACAATTGCAGCCGTCTCTTTTCCAATTGTCCATACAATAACTCGGGAACCCGTTATATTTTGCCAGGACGCAGTCCTCGTATGCTTAGCTCATTGTGAGCCGAGAGTCCTCAGCCATGTGTTTCAGGCAGATGTCCAGGAATAGTTGTTGAGGAGTTTTGGGGGTGTTGTCTGGTATCTTCTCCTCTTCGACCTCAATGATGGGCATGGAGGCTCCTTTCTTTGGTGACTCAGGTTCTGACTCTGAAGGAGGTTCTGCAGGTGGGCTGGTGTTGTCTGCAGGGGCCTCTTCCATCCCCTCTACTTTTTCTGCTGCAGTAGATGTCGGAGTTGAGTATAACGACGAATTTAAGGATAGGTAGGTTGGGGAGATGAGATGTCTCTAAGGATTAGAGAGAAGCAAAGATGGAAATGAAGAGTAAAGTCGAAGAGTAAAAGGTGGAGAGCCGTCCTTGCTGTTTTTCTTGATTTTGTTGATTCTGTGTTGCCGGCAGGAGCATCTCTGGAGCAGTGACAGGTAGTATGGAAAGGCAGCTGATGTAGGTGATCGAAGGCAGGTGATGTTGATGGATTTGTACTTATATGTTCACATATTTCATGAACTTATAAATGTATACTTTGAACTCCATAAGGTCTTTAAGATCTTCCTATATTACTTCAGGACTGAACTCAGTATTATGTCTGAGGTAATAATTATGTCATCCGAGGTGGTCTTCCTTCTTTTGGTAAAATGGGTGTTTCAGGTTCTGGTATCTTATGTGGCTGCGTAGCTGTTGGAGTCACAGTCGTTGGTGGTGCTGGGGTCTTGTCCTCTTCAGGTTCTTCCTCTGCTTGTTGGTGAAAGATTTCAATGTGTGGCATCATCGATAGCTTCCTCAATAGCTTCTTCTTTTCGACCTTAGTAGTGGTTGTTGGTGGTGACTGGGGTTTTGGAAGGTTGGCTTCTTCTTTGTTGTTTTTTTGCAGTGGTTTTGGCAGGTCCATGCGTTGTTTAGGGTGACTCTTAGGTTTTTTCAGAGCTTGAGTGTGTGTTAGCTCGAGGGGGCAGACCGTTTTTTTGGGTTGGAGCACTGGGGTATTTATTGAGGGGAGGTTGTTAACCTTCAGGAGGGATGTGAGGTATTCCATAAGGATTTTTTGGTCCCCACCAGCAAGTGGTATGGCCGTGGTGACTTCGATCTGGATTAATTCTGCTCTGTCACCGGGTGGCTGGCCATAGACTGCTGGTGAGTAGCCAGTCTTTCTCTTTTTCTCCTCCTTTCTCCTCCCCCAGGCGTGTCTGGAGCCCTTTACTTTATCTCCATTCGTTCCTCTGATATTGCTAGCCTCTTCTCCGTTTCTCCCCTTCATGATAGTAAAAGTTACCCTCTCACCGTCACCGAGAAAGGGCACCACATGATGTTGGTTCGGGGAGGAGATTCGGCGTCTGTGGGCGAATATATCGGCTCCATTAGCATCTCTGTTTATGAAGCCGTATCCCTGCTTCACATTAAACCACTTTACCCTTCCAGCAACGATGTTAGAGGTTGCTGATGACATGGTGTTGGTCCCACGTGGTCGGAGAGGCAGGTGGTTGCAGGCTGGTGGAGCTGCGAGCTGATTGGAGAGCCCCCTTGCTCCCCTTTCCTTATTATACCCCTCAGTTACGCCAGCTTGCGTGCTGATTGGCTGAGCTGGCCGGCCTGGGCTACAGGTCCCCGGGGGGTGCCTTTGATAATATTTCTTTTCTTCTTCTGCTTTCCTTTCCAATATCCGTAATAATGTCCTGGCAATGAGTTTCCTCCATTTTTGGGTATCATATTGGATGGGGCTTGCATCAGAGGAATAATGTTCTCTGTGCCGGAATGTACGGTGTGAGGAGCTGTTGGAAGAGAATTATCTGGTGCCGCCCAATCAGCGCGCGGGAAAAATATTTGATGAGGCTGATGAATCATCTGCTCCATCTCCTGAAATTCCTTCAAGCTTTGTGTGTCCAGACATTTTTATTCTAACGTTCCTTGAATTTGCCTCTTCATCACTTTTTGAAATTGGGAAAAACACTTGTTACAGGCAGTTTTGACTTTGTCTCGTTCATACACATAGAATAAAAAGAGTACAAAAGGCCTCCTCATAATACTGAGAGGGTTAATCTGTCGTAATTATATTTTAGTGTCACTGTGTCCATCACAACCAATATAATTAACTAATCAATTAATTTGCCAGTCGAACTCAACAATTTCCGAAGGCATCATCACGTCTACTATATTATCACCAATTAATTTATGTCCAACAAGCTAATTAAATGTGATATAATTATAATATATTCTCCTACATATTTCACTGTAAGCTATCTAGGGTATGAAAAAGGTATATAAGATCAATGGGTATATTGATAGTGGTTTACCTTATTATCCTTATATTAACTCATACAGTATAATTGTTTACTATATTCCGGCAACTATTAGACGATTTTATTCAGCTTAAGAAGGATGTATACCCACTAAAAGGTTACACAATATCTCAACTAATTCTTTTAGCTACCATATATCTTTCTAAGCTTAATACAATCGTGTAAATGCAGCTGAAATCAAAGCAAAAAGACGTCATGTTAAGGTTAAATGGTTCTATAGATACCATTTTACCAATAAAAAAGGGTAGATTATTATGGACACTTTAAATGCCCTATTCATACCTATTATTTTAGAATGTGTCATGGAAATATCGAGCCGTTTTCCTATACCCTGTTCAGTATAGGTAGGCCAGAAATAGTGACTCCTAACCTCTGTAACTCAAAAATTATTTGTTTTCTATGTGAGTGAGGGAGACAAAAGGCAGAACAGCCTGTATACTAGCGAGTGCATTCCCCAGAGTTGAAAGAGTGACAAGGCCAAAAACATGAGACGCTCGAGCCAAAATGCCTGGACACACGGAGTTTGAAGCAATTTAAGTCATAGGAAAAGGGAAAGACTGATTCTGGGAGAGATTCTAAAATAGAGCAAATGGGCTGTAAATTGCCACGCCTAGCTCCTCCCTGGCTGACTCTTCCCAAATGAAAGAAATATTAGCTCGATTACTCTAGTTGTTTTTAAGTTACAGAGGTCAGTTGTTACAATTTCTGGCCTACTTATAATGCATGGACTATAACTACTGCCAAACGATTTTATCTACATTGTAAAATACATAGGGTACGAAAGGGGTATGTAATGTGCCCATTATAATATACCCTTATAGAGGTATATTAGGGGAGGTGTGGCAGAGTGGTCTTGCCACTAGACTGGTAATTCAATGGACCCGGGTTCGAATCCCAATATGTCAATGAGAAGATATTATTGGGATGGAATTTGTGCTGTACCTAGTTTCAGTGCAGTACCACAGCACACCGAAATGCCAAAAACAAAAAAAATACCCTCATTGTTCCCTGATTAAATAGCACTGTATGAATATTCCCATATTCAAAATATGCTACAGGGGGGCAATGCCTAGTGAGTTAATTGCTCAATAGGTGGCATTCTGAGAGTGAGGGTCCGAGTCTGTGGAATGAGACTGTGAAGCGCAGAGGCGAAGCAGCTTCAGAGATGGGATTGCTTCAAGCCGGGGTGCTTCGCATGTCTCACTCCCTAGACTGGAACAAGACCTCACGGGCCTCACCGTGTTCAGCGGTTGAGTGTGCAGGCTCTCAGCCTATGCCCGAGAGGGAGTAGTTGGAATATAGAAAAAAAAAAAAAAAAAAAATGGTAGTAATAAACCCATTTAAGGGGGGATGGGCGTATTTATTTGCTCATTTATTTATCTTTATTAGTTGTTTAGTTTCCGCCCTAGACCTCCATCAAGTTTAAAAAAACGTTCACCCAAGACCCTCCTTCAAGATAAATTTGTAAATTTTTCGATAGAAAAATGTCCCGGCCGCAAGCCGGTTCCTTTTAAATTACAGGCTTGCTATTGCTGGCCAGGCAAAAATCGACACCAAAATTACACGAAAAGAGTTAATATTGACAAAGCAATGGGGCAAAATGTCTTAAAAACGCCAAGCGTCTTATAGTCTGAACACTAATGGGGCTAAACATGAAGGAGAAGGGGAAACGGAAAAACGACCTATCTCCCCTTAATATAAAGACAGAAAGTCAGTCCACTACCCATTGATATTATATACATGTTTATACACTTCTCCTACCCTTGATAATAACTACCTGATCAATATTCCGTAGGCCTGTAAGTAGTATTCTGTGATGATAACCAGGATTTGTTCGTATTTCAACATATTCCTCACACATCATGGAGTTATAAATACTTTTAATGCTGATATATTTCTAAGACACTCATACTAATTTTCCTCTTTGGAGTTACCACGACGCCTTTCCTTTAATGGCTGTTAGTAGACGACTTTATTCAGACTAGGAGGGGTGTGTGGAAGACCAGAGGGTTGATTGAAATAGTATTTACCCTCATAATTCACTCCGATCCTTCCTAAGCTGTATAAGATCGTCTAATGATAGCCAGAATAAACTGTTAATATGCGTCCTAATCGGGAGCCCACCTCGCTATTTTTCTCTTTCTCTCCCTCTCTCTTTGGCTTGTATCCATTTGGCCTCATTCAACCTACTGCTTTAAGACGTTTACCTCTATCCAGGTGTCAATATCTTCCCGGCGAGCGGTAGCAAGCCAGCATATATATTTTTTCGTTTTGATAGCAAGCTAATTTGTACATTTTTCGATAGAATTTTTTTTCCGGCAAAGCCGGATTTCTCCATACAATGCTGGCTCGCTGTCGCTCGCCAGGAAGAAATCTACACCTGGATGGGGATAAACGTCTTAGAACAGTTGGCTGAATGGAGCCGAATGGATACAAGCCAGGGAATGAGAGAAAAGGAGAGACAGATAAAAGAAGCTGGTGATCCCCCTTAAAGGGTTAGCACGCACGAGTTATTATGATTACAGTCTGGCTAAAACTAGACGTTTTTGGTATGCTTAAAAAAGGATCTCTCATGCTTAATCATTGGTGGTGATGGTGACTTAAAGCTGCACTACTCTTACAGCTCTCACAGTTGTCGGGATCTGTGTGTGTGTGTGTGTGTGTGTGCATGTGTGTGCAAGGGGGGGGGGGGGAGGGATCTGTTGATGTGTGTGTTGTGTGTATGGCTGTGTGTGTGTGTGTGTGTGTGCAAGAGGGAAGGGCCTGTGTATGTGTGTGTTGTGTATGTGTGCACAATTTTAGGAGATCCTTTTAACAGTGTGTGTGTGTGTGATATGGGTTGGTGTGTGTATGTGTTTGGGTGTTATGATGCATGTGTATCATGCGTGTGTTAGTCGGTAGGTTGTAGTGTGTGTGTGTAGGTTGGTGTGTGTGTGGGTAGGTTAGTGTGTGTGTGTGGGTAGGTTGGTGTGTGTGTGGGTAGGTTAGTGTGTGTGTGTGTGTAGGTTAGAGTGTGTGTGTGGGTAGGTTGGTGTGTGTGTTGGTAGGTTGGAGTTGTGGGTAGGTTAGAGTGTGTGTGGGTAGGTTAGGGTATGTGGGGGTAGGTTAGAGTGTGTGTGTGTAGGTTAAAGTGTGTGTGTGTAGGTTAGGGTGTGTGTGTGTGTAGGTTGGTGTGTGTGTGTTGGTAGGTTAATTGATGTGTGTGTTGGTAGGTTAGAGTGTGTGTGGGTAGGATAAGGTATGTGTGGGTAGGTTAGAGTGTGTATGGGTTTTTTTTTCTTTTCTATGTGAGTGAGGGAGACAAAAGGCAGAACTGCCTGTATCAAGTGCCTCCCCCAGAGTTGACAGAGTGACAGGGCCAAAATCAAGGGACGTTTGAGCCAAAATGCCTAGACACACGGAGTTTGAAGCAATTTAAGTCATAGGAAGAGGGAAATACTGATTCTGGGAGAGAGTTCCAGAGCTCAGCAGTTGAATAGAAGAAAGTCTGAGAATACCGTTTCACTCTTGGGTTGGAGAGTTGCACAGAGTAGGGGTGGGATTGTGTTGCAAGACGGGTACTACGTACCCTACGTAGAGGAGGTGGTATATATACTGAGAAAGCTCTGAGGAACCTTGATTATTATAGTAGCGATAGAATAGCGGGAGAAATGCAACATTGCGGCGAAGTGAGAGAGATTACAGAGAGTTGGTGAGTGAGTGGGAGTTAATGATACAAAAGGCTTTCCTTTCTACTTTGTCTAGGAGTGCAGTGTGAGAGGATCCTCCCCACACATGTGAACAATACTCAATATAAGCTAGACGAACTGTGCCCCTGTACAGAGCAAGAAGCTGTGCAGGGGTAAGGAACCCCTTGAGGCGGTTGAGCACACCCAGCTTTTGGGAGGCTGCCTTAGCAAGACTGGTAATATGGTCCTTCCAAGTGAGAGCAGAAGAAAAAGAGACACCGAGAATATTGAGAGAAGATGAAGGATTGATTTTTGTATTGTTGAATTGTAAGGGATAGTCCTCTGGGAGTTCTGAACGGGTAGTAAGGTGAAGAAATTGGGTTTTGGAAGCATTAAAGTCAACAAGGTGTTCTCTGCCCTAGTTGGAAATGGTAGTTAGATCAGAAGATAAGTCTTGCATGGCTTCATTACGTTTGTCTTTGAGGGATTGCTGGCTGGGGCATTCAGGAAAACTGATTGAATAGTGTAAGGTAGAGTCGTCTGTCTGCGTATGAATGGATGGGACTGGAGGTACAGTTGAGATCATTTATGAAAATTAGAAAGAGAATGGGAGATAAGACAGAGCCCTGAGGAACACCGGAGTTGATAGGATAAGGAAGTGGGCGATGGCCGTCCACAACCGCAGCTATGGATACGGCCGGTAAGGATATTAGAGAGAAAGGCACAGATGGAGGGATAGAAACCGAAGGAGGGTAATTTAAAAATTAAAGATTTGTGCCAGACTCTATCGAAGGCCTTCGATATGTCTAGGTTAGGTTAAGGTGCGTGTGGGTAGGTTAGGGTATGTGTGGGTAGGTTAGGGTATGTGTTGGTAGGTTGGAGTGTGTGTGGCTAGGTTAAGGTGTGTGTTGGTAGGTTAGGGTGTGTGTCTGGCTAGGTTAGGGTGTGTGTTTGGGTAGGTTAGGGTGTGTGTGGGTAGGTTATAGTGTGTGTGTGTTTGCCAGCTGTACAACAAGTGAATATAAATTATCTTACCTGCTGTCACATGAGCGTTTTCTAAGTAATTTTTTACGGGCAATGGTTTCTGGCAATTTGGAAATATAAATTCTTATGTGAATCAAACTAGCTAACATTTCTACCTTCGAAATAGTTGCCGATTTAAATGCGAGAGAGCCTCAATATAGTAAAGTAAATTAGTTGCTCGTCGAAAATTATCGGCAAATGCGCTCGTGTGACACCACCTGGGATACAAGATAGAGAGACAGACAAAATACCAAGGAAGGGTTTTGATATTGTGTTGTCGAAATTCTCCCTATGAATGATTCTGGGGCGAAGGGGTTTACACGCACATACAGATACATGCATCAGATTCGCACACACTAGGCAGGCAGCCAGACACACCAAACGTTCACAAACAGAAGCAAACATACATTCTAATATAACACTATGCACACACACACACACACACACACACGTACACATATCATCCTCATCACTAAACTTTTGCATCCCCTCCCACACACACACGAACACACATACAAACACACCTCCCTCATACACACACGAACGCACACACACATTGGATATTGTAGGCACCAATCGAACAGGGCTAGACCCAGGAGAGGTTATAGGCATTTGATAAGGAGTCGCTGGAAATCATGTTTCATTTGCTTGGCCTCTCTTACTGATTTACTTTGTGCCTCACTTACACTGAGAGTAATCCAGCTCGCTCTCACAAACAGCTCCTTCTCGTATTTATTTCACTACACTAAACATGCACACTACACCTTCTTCCACAATTATAATTTGCTATAATGATGAACAATAGCTCAGCCTCGGAGTCCCCATGGGGATGGGGGGGGGGGGGGGGGGAGCATAAATGCACCCACACCCGCCCACCTTCCCATGACGACCCATCAACATTCTCTGGACCTCGACCTGTTACTTTTACTATCAACTTTTGCAACATTCGCGGCATTTCCTCTAATTTTTGTATCTCTTTCTACAAACCTGATCTTCTTTTTCTCACTGAAACTCAGGTGTCTGAAGCAACTGCCAGCAGCCCTTTCTCTGTATCCTCCTACTTTCTCTATCCTAGTTTCAAAGCCAAAGGCGGATGTTGTGAATACGTGCCAGTGGTGGGCATCCTAATAATTATCCACTTTCGTAATCGCAATACCGTGTCTCGTAACCATTGTCCTCCGCATCCGCTCTTCCGTCAAATAATGAATTAATACGGTCCCGCTGAACGCTAAACGTAAACGCAATCCGGATTGGGATTGTTAATTAAAACAGTGCAAAGACGAGGGTAAATCATTTGGTAGTGTAGTAAAAAAATATCTGTCCTTTTTATTTATCACATGCTTAACCCTGACAGGTGTTATACCCCATACTTCACCTCAAGTCAGGCCTCACTCATTGTACCGTTTTATTTTAACCAATGTTTTTATTAGTTGGACCGGGATAGCCTAAATTAGTACAAATTGTATATATTATGGCCTTAAGGGCATGACTTTTGCTGTATTAAATAATTAAAAAAATTAATGAATACGGCTATGCTAGGAAGTGCAGTCGTTGGAGGTTAAATCGCCACGTTTTCGATCTATGCACAGGCAATATTTATGCATTTATATCTTTTTAGGCTTGGGGTGGGAGGGTATTTTGATATTAACCCCTTCTGTACAGGCGACGTCTTTTGTATTTTTTTCTAGCTATATTTAGACGAGTTTTTGCAGCTTAAGAAAGATGTGTGGTAGCGAAAAGGGATAATTAAGATTGTTTGAAGCCCTTTATTGCTGCAGGCCCTTCTTCAACTTTATCAAATCGTCTAAATACAGTAGAGCTAGAATAACATTTAAAAGACGTCTCTGGTACAGAAGGGATTAAACAAATAAATAATGCATTCCTCCAAGGCCTCGCTCCCCCAATGTAAACAAAAGGTAGCCCCCGGCCTAGCCACGGCCTGGACGCTCGATAAGTTAAATGCTGCATCGCCTATAGCATCACGTGGGATTCCTGTTTGAGTTTGTCTTTAAATAGTACCCGCATGGGGGTGGGGGGGGGGGGGGGGTGGAGAGGTACGTAGAGTACCACTGAAAGGCTTGTAAGTGATTGCAGAAACAGTTCCGCTTTTCTAATCCGTTAATATTCGCCGAATTTATTGCTAATATAAATCCGCTAATTAAGATAAGACTTCCGCTTCAGCGGAATTAGTGGTTTACGGAAATGATTATAGAAGTGCCCGCAGCCCACCTCTGATACATGCACAATAAACCCATTTGCTCTCGTGTTCCCGATTTCGACTCCTCTGAATTCTCAAATTTTATGGCTCAAACTATCCTGTCATTCTCATACTAAATATGTCTGTGCTGTCTATCTTTCCCCTAACTCCACCAACTTTCCCAAATTCTTTGACTATCTAAACTCTAAAGTGTAACACATTCTATTCATTTCTCCTTTCTCAGAAATCTCCATCTTAGATGTCAATGATCACCACCGCCAATGGCTCTCCTCTCTTACTACTGACCTACCTGGTGAACAAGACTATGTCTTTTCTATCCTACGTGATCTAGAGCAGTTGGTTCAGCAACCCACCCATATCCCGGATCGCTTCGGATATCGGCCCAACATTCTTGACTTGTTTCTAACTCCTAACCGTTCTTCTAATACTGTCTATCTTTTCTCTCCTTTGAGCTCTTGCGACAATAAACTCATTCAGATATTGTCCCGTAATAACTTCTGTATATATATATATATATATACTGTATATATATATATATATATATATATATATATATATATATATATATATATATATATGTTTCTAATCTCTCAGTGGGGTTCGAACCGCCGACCGTCAGGACGATAGCCGACGCTGTAATCAACTACACCACGGCAGTCTAAAAGACACTCAACCCTCTATCCCATTTATGTTAGGGAGAAGGGAAACCCACTACGCGAATATATTTCAATTCATACCTAGTCATAGGATCCATATTCCAGAATACCATACAAGGATTTCTGAGTGTCCCGACGCAACTCGGGCCGAAATTGATTTAATTTAATTCTAACCCACCAAGCATGAGAGTTACAAATATTGAGTATATATCACATATGCACGTGAGCCACTAAATGTTTCTAATCTCTCAGTGGGGTTCGACCCGCCGACCACTGAGAGATTAGAAACCCCCGCCATACGACCGCCACCTTCCCGCATCCAGTGCGCCTGCATGACGCAGATCTCTCTTTAACACTCCTAGAATACCCCTCCATCAATAGCAGACTTTTGCCCCCTGATTTTCGCCTCCTCTGATCCTCCACCCTCTATATAATATTATACCCTTCCTGTTTACCTTTTATATAATTCTATCTGTAATGCTCTCGAAAATGTCCCGCACCCACAATAATACTAACCCGAGTTGACGTCAGGTATAGCGTAAAATAGTCGTAGATGGTAAGTCCAATAAACTCGTCTCGAGAGACTATCACCGTGGTTCGAAAATAGTCGTAGATGGTAAGTCCAATAAACTCATCTCGAGAGACCATCACCGTGGTTCTTAAAAATCGGACTAAGATTGCTATACTTTTGTACGTCCGTGGTAGTACAGTGGGTTAGCGCACGGGCCTGGTGGTGATGGTGGTGCGTCACTAACCAGGGTTCGAACCCCACCCAAGGCATCTCAAAACCTGTGGGTTTTTAGGGGGGTTAAATTCCCTTCAGAGGTTCGTACCCCGCGCCAGGTACCAGGAAAGGTTGATCCTAAAGGTAGGCTGGGGAGAATTCCCATTCCTATTTAACCTGGAAAAACCTAGCATTTCATTGGTGGCAGCTAGGGAACATGACCAGGTAGCTACGTGGAGCACCCATCACGCGAACCCTATACCAAGAATTGAGATGGCTAAGGTAAAAAGGCTACGATACCCTACGACCTTACGAGGCTAGGGACTAGCCTAACTAAAAAGGAATGTGGTGTAATGCCCTCGAAAATGTCCCGCACACACAATAATACTAACCCGAGTTGACGTCAGGTATAGCGTAAAATAGTCGTAGATGGTAAGTCCAATAAACTCATCTCGAGAGACTATCACCGTGGTTCGAAAATAGTCGTAGATGGTAAGTCCAATAAACTCATCTCGAGAGACCATCACCGTGGTTCTTAAAAATCGGACTAAGGTTGCTATACTTTTGTACGTCCGTGGTAGTACAGTGGGTTAGCGCGCGGGCCTGGTGGTGATGGTGGTGCGTCACTAACCAGGGTTCGAACCCCACCCAAGGCATCTCAAAACCTGTGGGTTTTTAGGGGGGTTAAATTCCCTTCAGAGGTTCGTACCCCGCGCCAGGTACCAGGAAAAAGTTGATCCTAAAGGTAGCCTGGGGATAATTCCCATTCCTATTTAACCTGGAAAAACCTAGCATTTCACTATCCTTACTTGATAATGCTGGTTGTCCAGTGAAACGCGTCGTATATCCTGTATCATCTTGTACATTAATGTAACCCTGTACCACCATGAATTTTGCTAATATCATTCATCTACTTCCTGCCACCCAGCGAAAACTAATTAGAGACCTGGAAACTTTGAATAATAAAATTTCCAACGCAGAAATTGCCATTTCTTTCAATCTCATATGTATTAAAGAAAATTTATTACCTGGCTTTACTAACATATATATACTGTATATATATATATATATATATATATATATATATATATATATATATATATCACTTGTGTCAAACGGAAGGTCCGTGTTACGAAGGAGAAATGTTTCAGTGAATACTCGAGTTAGGTTTACACTATTATTGTAGAGGGGGACAGTAGGAGTTGAGTCTTATACATGGGGACAGTAGTCCTGGATCGATACTGAATTCATTATTTTTGTACAGGTAGTTGCATAACTTGCCTGAAGGACATCAACAAAGATTCTTGCATAAATAGAAGGCAATGTTATTAATATGGACTTATGCAGGTAACTTACATAACATGCCAGAAGGACATCAAGAATATTTACTTTCATAAGTAGAGGGCAATGTCATTAATATGGCTTTATACAGAATTTTCATGACATGCCCAAAGACTTGGATAACAAGTATAAACGACATAGATACATAGGGAATAAACGACATACAAAGAAATATAATATATATAAGGGTGATAAGGTGATTAACCCTAGCAGTGCTCGTGAGTGTGGTAAGCAATATAAGGGGACTTCACTCTAACATCAATTCTGTACACCAATTTCTTCAAGCAGAATCCACAACTCTCCTTTTTTTGACAGAGACTCAAGTAACATCCAGATCTGACACATCTAGATTTAATTTTCCAGGTTATCAACTGCTCCAAAATTTCAGACCTAAAGGAGGTTTTTCGCAAAATCTGAAATTGCCCTGGAGGAGGTTACTAGTTTCAATTGTCCCTATTTAGATTATTCTATATACAAATAAATTTCTGCTGGTAAATTTAAATACATATGTTGCATCTACCGTTCCCCAAATACTCCTCCAGAGCAAAGTCTTTTTGATTCTCTGTCCTCACAACTCAGTGTCTTCAACTTAAATGCTTCTTCTGAAATCACTGTGTTGGGTGATTTTACTGCCCATAATATTGAATGGCTCATTCATTCAGCCAGGACTGATGATGCTGGTCTGAATGTGAGCTATTTGCAGACTCATTTTATCTCACTCATCTAGTCAACCAACCCACCCGTGTACCAGATAATCCTGATCATAATTCCCACCTACTGGACTTATTTGTATCAACCTATTCAGAAAATTATGATGATACAGTGAGGTCCCCGCTTGGATCTTCTGATCACTGTCTGATACAGGCCACCTGTCTATCAACTACCACACCTTCCCACTCTGAACCTGTTTTGGTGACTAAATGGCATAACGATAGGGCAGACTGGGAGGGTCTTCAAGATTTCTTTATTGATATTCCCTGGACCTCTTTCTTTTCTAATGATGCACACTCCACCTTGAGCCACATACAAGATTTTATAAAAATTGGAATGGAAACTTTTATTCCTCATCAAAAGTACAGCAAAAATCTAATTCACCTAAATGGTTTGACCATAATTGTGCTAGAGTAACTGAACAAAAAGCAATAGCCTACAATGCATACACAATATAAAAAACACATGAAGCCTTTAATTACTTTAGAAACATCAGAAATCATGCCAAAATTGTATTAAATCTAACTAAATCAAACTTTCTCCACAAGCAGGCAAATAAACTTCTAAATAATCCAAATGATAACAAATATTTTGGTCTACTTTTAACTCATTCAAATCGAAATTCACTACTGTTTCATCCATTCCACCATTTAAATCTCCGACTGGCAATCTTGTAAGTTACCCACGAGGTAAAGCTAACCTTCTTGCGGATATTTTCTCCACCAACTCAACCTTAGATGAAATAAATCAAGATGTCCCTGTACTTAATTTTAATTCGCCTGAAATTCCCTCACTTAAGATCCACACCAGACATGTCAACACTATTTTGCAGAATCTCTCAGTAGAAAAAGCTCCTGGTCCAGATGTATTTCCTCCAATAGTATATACTTAAGAATTGCTCCTTGGTGCTCGCTCCTGTATTGGCAAAATGTTTCCGTCTGTGTACTCATACCTCATGCTTCCCAGTATCCTGGAAAGAAGCAAACATCCATCCAGTTCCTAAAAAAGGTGCCTCTTCAGATCCATCAAATTACAGACCAATAGCTATAACTTCCACTCTTGGTAAAGTCTTTGAAATTATATTAAATAATCACATAATTAAGAATCTTTAGAATAATAAATTAATCAGTGATAGGCAATATGGTTTTAGACGATGTCGATCAACTGCAGACATTCTTTGCCTTCTTACTCATCAAATCAACCAAGCTACAGACCAACATGGTGAAACACATACAATAGCACTGGATATATCAAAGGCATTTGATAGAGTCTGGCATCAATCCATATTGTCGAAGATGTCACACTACGGCCTTGCATCATTAGTTCCACTAATTTATTCTTATCTTCATAACAGAAAAATATGTGTAATAGTAGATGGCCTTTATTCTCAATTTCACTCAATAAATGCTGGTGTTCGCCAGGGATCAGTTTTGGCCCCAAATCTGTTCCTCATTCATATCAATGATCTCATATCTACCACTCATAATCCAATACATTCCTACGCAGATGACTCAACACTCCACAGTTCCTTCACAGTTACCAATTCTTTCACCCAACCCGATCTTATAAATTCAAATATAAACACTGCAATTTCTCTGAACCAGGACCTTTCTAGAATTAATGAATGGGGACAAAAGAATCTAGTTTCATTTAATGCACATTAAACCAAGTACATTCAATGTTCTAACCTACTCCCATATATTTGTTAATGATGTCAATATTCCCACTTCCCCTAGTGTTGACATTCTCGGTGAAACATTAACTACTAACCTGAGCTGGACACATTATGTTAGAAGCATTGCTAAGAATGCCTCTAAAAAACTGGGACTCCTGTACAGAGTTCGAGAATTCTTCACTGACGAGCAGTTGGCCGTAATATATAAAAGTCATGTGCGTTCTCAGATGGATTACTGTTCACCTCTGTGGAGTGGAAGTGGAGTGGTTGCATTGAGGCAGTTGGACAAAATTCAAAATAAAGCTATTAGATTAATCAATAACCCTGCAATCACATAGGACCTTCCTACATTATCCATACGAAGAAACGTTGCATCCCTTGCATTATTCTACAGATATTTTCACAGCAATTGTTCCGAGGAACTTGCTTCAATTGTGCCGCCTCTCCACATCTTTCCCCGTAGAACTAGGGCAGCTGAGAGTGCCCATGAATTTACACTTTCTCCTCCACAATGCAGAACTTCTGCTTATCAAAATTCATTTATCCCCAAAACTACTACTCTTTGGAATTCACTTCCCTCGAGTTGCTTTCCACAAACTTACAATCTACAACAGTTTAAATCCAGTTGTTGCAAACATGTTATGAATGGAGGATGTCTTTAGGCACATGGACCTTTTTCGTTTTATCTGTGTTTTTCCTTCCTCCGTTCATTGTCTCTTTAAAAAAATAAAACAAAAATAAAAGTGTGAGGGGCAAGCTAGCTTGACTTTAATGTGGTGTGGATGTAGGGCAGAGCAGGTCATCTATAGGTAAGTAAGTGGTCGAGCGGCGAAGTGGCCGGGCAACATGTAACAGTATACCTATAGATGGCTATTTACTTTACAGGTAGCGTGTAGAGGGTGCAAAAATCAAAGGCAAACTGGTTAAATTAAATTTTACGTTCTAGGCGGACTGACAGACAGACTACGGATAGTATATGCGTCAGCTAGCAGTATATCTTCAGTTAGGCTGACAGAAATGATAGGAGATCTTAGATACTCCTGACTAACACCTGTCGGGATTAGCCGTTTACAGGTAGTGTACTTACAACAAACAATTAGTTACCACACTGTGTTTAGGGTCACATAGAACACCTAGAGAGGTTATAAACACCCAGACTCTGGAGGGAAGGTGAGATACTTTCTCTAACCTGATATGAATTCCTATTAACTTTTTAAGTATTCCTCGGCCCTTTCTGACTGCAGGGAAAGAGGGCGGTCTTAGCCCTTCTCGCTGTCTACATAGGCCCCTGTCGCTCCGGCGAAGGGGGTAGTGGTAGGGCCCTTAGGATTCGTTTCCGGATCCCCTCCAGGGACCAATCAGCTGCAGGTGGTGGTAACGTCAGGTCCCCCGGGTTGGCTGAGGTGACCCGGGAGCTGGCAAATCCCAGGTCAGCCTGTGCCGATGATGTCACCTCCGGTGGCGTGGGGCCGTAGCACCGCCTTTTCGGTGACAATGTAGTCTGCGGGGGTCTGTTTTGGTTTGGACTATGGGGGGGGGGTGCCGCTCGATTTGTCGAGGGGACTATGTGGATTCTGAGCCCGTTTTCTCACACCCAGAACGGGCGAAGAGGAGACCCTGTTTTGTCGGGCCCCAATGAACGGTGCCACCCTTGGTTGGTGTTGGTCGAGGGGTGCGGTGTTGGTGTGGCTGGAGGAGGTGCTGGAAGGCCTGGGCTGGTTTCGGGCGAAGCAGGTGGTCCCCTCGAGAAAAGGTGCTGGAAGGAAGGGCGTCAGCATGGGGGCTCCTCTTGGGTGTTCTTTGTCTCTCAGGGCTCAGCACTGGCGTGGTAGAGCTGCTGGGGTGTCCGGTCAGGGGTAGGAGGCTCCCCTCGTGGTGGTATAAGTGCTCTGGTATGCTTCGGCAGCTGAGTGTCGAGGGCGGCTTGCCTCGGCGTAACACTAAGCTCTGTCACCTGTCCTATCTCTCCAGTACGGCCACCCGATCCTCCCAGTCGGCGTCACTTTTGGTACTTTGGCGCTGCCGACTGGGAGGCTCTCCGGCAGTACTTCTTTGATTTCCCATGGAAAGATTTTTGCTTCCGTGGCTGGGGACCCTCGGAGAGTGCTGAACGCATTATCGAGGTAATCCTATCAGGCATTTTCTTTCTCTCAGACTAATGCAAACAAATCTTGGTTTACTCACGCTTGTTCTACTACTGTCCGCAATAAGGAGAAAGCATTCGAATGGAACCGAAAGCTTAAAACTCAAGAATCTCATTCTTCCTATGTTTCTGCCTTGAATCAAGCCAAATCTGTTCTTCAATTGTCAAACACTCTTTCATCAATAATAAATGCACTGAACTATCCAACTCTAGCTCTTCCGTAGCTTTATGACATCTAGCAAAATAATTCTCCAACAATTATTTCTTCCTCGTCTTTTTCTCCCCTTTTCCACTCTGATGGCACAACCATCACTTCTTCCTCTAACAAAGCTGAACTCTTTGCTCAAACTTTTGCTAGAAACCTTGGGTGATTCTGGTGCTATTCCTCCCTCTCCACCCCCTCTCTCCTACTTATGCCTAATATCCTTTTATTTTCTAAAGATGTACTTTCTACCCTCTCTGGGCTTAATACTAATAAGGTGTACAGTCGGGATGGTGTTCCTCCTGTTGTACTAAAAAACTGTGGTTCCATGCTAACTAGCCAAACTCTTTCGTCTCTGTCTCTCCTCTAATGTCTTCCCTTCTTGCTGGAAGTTTGCTTTCATGCAACCTGTCCCAAAGAAGGGTGACCGCTCTCAACCCTCCAACTATTGTCCAATTGCTCTCATCTCTTGTATCTCTTAATTTTTGAAACTATTCTTACTTCCAAATTTCTTAAGTATTTCTCTTCTCATAATCCACTCTTAGATCGCCAGTATGGCTTCCTTAACCCCTCTTTGGGAGGGCCCGACTTAAGGTGGTCTAGAGAACCAAGGACTATGTGGCGGGGCCCGCCTTAAGTCGGTAGCAATTTTGAGCACATAATTGGCTCTGAGAGAGAGACGAGCGGTGGGAGGAGCGTAGGTTGGCTCTGACCATTCTGCACGGCTCCCGCGCCGCAACTGCCATCCCTCCACACACATCCACACCCACTACCTCACTACACAGGGAATTATGTAAGGAAATTACCGTATTTTAGCGATTTTTCCTTCGTGTTGCACAATCGTTGCAAGAGAACGCGTGGTCGTAGAAGGATGGTTCTGGTGTCATTGGAAAGCTCAATTATCGCCCTTTCACGGATACATAATTGTATTACGCTCTGGCTCTTGTTTATGCATGAAAAAGAGCACAGAAATAAGCTCGTTTAGGGTAAAACTACCTTCCTTGGCAGGTAGTAGAAGTTACCGACCTAGCCGCTCCTTGAGTGTTAAGGGTCGCTCTACTGGTGATCTTCTTTCATATCTTACTAACTCTTGGTCATCCTTCTTTTGGGACTTCGGTGAGACCTTTTCTATTGCGCTACACATATCGAAGGCCTTCGATAGAGTCTGGCACAAATCTCTAATTTCTAAACTACCCTTCTTCGCTTTCTATCCCTCCATCTGTGAATTTGTCTCTAATTTCCTTTCCGGCCGTTCCATAGCTTCGGTTGTGGATGGCCTTCGTTCACTTCCTCATCCTATCAACTTTGGTGTTCCTCAAGGTTCTATCTTATCTCCAATTCTCTTTATAATTTAGTGAGGGCAATCGGTACTAAATAGGACAAGAATTGCTCACAAGGTAATACAAGCATAAAACTTTCCACAATAGTTCACAAAGACCTATTTTACAATTTCAGGGCAGGAGCCACCGAGATTTCAGTGTTGCATAGCAACGGTTGCTAGGTAAATCATTTTCCTTAGCAACCGGCAGCAACAATGCAGTTTCTGGAAAACTGTGAGGTGCTATGGTTTTTTCTCAACTCCTTGTTCTAAAAAACATGTAGCATTGCATTTGGAGATCATATACAAGAATTATGTGGCATAAAATCCAATTTAGGGCAAGTCAGGCTATAAAAATGCCACTCCTAAAGCTTCAGACACTGTTGTCACAGTCACTTTTGCATTTGCAGTAGGCTGTGCATTTTAGATGCGCATCAACACATTTGCAGTCTGTGCATCCTCCTCGGCAAGAACACTTCAGTAGTTCTGGGCAGGTTGCACTGGCTTCGGGCAAGTTAGACCACAGAGGCCTCCACTTTTCTGGGCAAGTCCATCCCCACTCACTTGGAAAGGGCAACTGTCGTTCTGGCACCGTGGTGCAGCCCCAGTGGTGCCCACCTTGTAGTACTGCCCTCTTCATGTGTTGCTGTAGAGGAGCCTTGGTTGGAGGTAAACATGATATCTGACGTCCTTTGTGGATGAACAGATTCTTTCTGACTTCATTGATGGAACGAGAAGTTGCTGTCCTGTCATAGAGTCGAATGGTGAAGTACTCCAGAGAAGCCTCAGTCGCTTCACCAATTTGTTCAGGCGCATTGTGCAGCTCATAGAATGTCGCAGTAAATTCATCATGTGCCTCCCACACTTTCCATGCAGTCTTCTTTCCCACCTGGACCAGATGGGACACGGTATCACAACCTGTATAAGCATGGAACACAGGCAGTGCCAAGGATCTTTCTGTGCCAAGTGAAGCACATATTTCATGAGCTGGGATGTACCTAAAGTCCTTTCCACAACCAAAGGCAATCCAGAGTTCTATCTGCTGTCTCTGAGCCAGCTGCTGTACGACTGCCACTGCCAATACTACCACGTCAGTGTCCACAGTTCGAACAAGGATCTTGTGGAAGCCCTGCATAACAGCATCACTGACATGCACCATGATCCTCGAGTCTGCCTCCTCATGGTTGCAGGGAGCAATGTTGCTGGTGTCTCGTGTAGGTAAGCATAGCACATTGGCACCATCAGTAACAATGAGAGTCTGGTCTCCTGATGCATTTTCCAGCAGTTCCTTGTTCAGGAATGTAAACAGGTCTGTCTTGTTGTTGGCCAAGCGAAGGAACTGCTGCCAGTTCTTTGGTGTTGGGCTAGACGCCCCAACTCGTCTGCGCTGAATAGGACCAGTGACACGTTGTTCTCTTGTCTGTGACTTGAGGCTGTTATCGAAGTACTGGTCCCAGACAACATCCACTCTCAGAGCCTGACTTTGAGCATTGTTTATGTATGGAAGAAAGACCTTGGCAGCATAGTCTCCAAATGTTTTGCAGCCCTCAGGTCTAAGAAAGTGAACAAGTGCCGCACCATCCATGATTCGCACTTCAGTCTCTGGTGTCACATCATTTGATGACCCTACTTTCTTTTCAAGACATTCTATGAGATCAGACTTCTTCCCTGGACGTAGCTGCCCATAGGCAGACAGAGATGGAGGAAATGGGAGGTTTTCATGATTGAAGAAATTGTTCAAGTCACCTTTCCTTGTCTGACATGCAACATACAGACTTGCAAACAGCGAAGATTCATTTTTGAGGAGACTGACTTTGTCCCCTGATTTGTTTGATCGTTTGCCTTGGACATTGAACAGTACCACCTTGTTCCTGGTAATTGTTGCTGTGATGACTCAGCCAGTCATATTCCTTGTCCATGTCCTTGGTCAAAGGGGTGTTGGAAGAAGCCAGGTCTGCAGGGATGGGTGGGACAAAGACGTCATTTTTTGGCAACCGTGTTGGTTTCAGTTCAGTGTACGAAAGGGGCAAGTCGCTCATTTTCCTCAACCCCCTCTCTTGAGTTATTGAATTAGTGAATCCTTGGCCATTGTCTTCATCTTCACAGATATCTCGCGGAGTGAGATTCTGGAACAAGGACAAGCTGGTGCCATGGAATGAACTTGTAGATGTCGCAGAGCTAGGGTTGTGGTCGATGTTGTCTGCAGCACTGGTGATGAAATGCCCTTTGCGAAGTTGAGGAGGACAGACTGTGCCAATCTGATGGTAATAGTCACAGACGTTATTACACAATGATGTGATCAAGTCCAATGTGCAGTTTTATGATGCCGACATACCAAGAGTATATAGACTCTCAATCAACTTTCTATCTCTGGTTAGTGCATGAGCCTTAAGACCTACATAGACGGGTAGTGGCGTTTCACGATCTTTGCTGTGATATACTTGTGGATTTCTCACAGAATCCCTGCGTCTCTTGATGCTGTTGTACACCAACAGCTGAGCAATGGATAGTATTGGTTGGCTGATAGTTGTGTTGGATGTTTGATCTGTGATGTTTGAACCATTGATAAGCATGCTGACCAGTGACAAAAGGGACCGTGGAACAGACTCCACTTGGCTGTTATGGCCAAACGATCCAGAGAATGTTATTTTGTGTGCGAAGATGTCCTGTCGGATCATTTCAGCAATTTGGGTCATCATGACACTCTGCTCGTCTCGATCAGTCTGGTATCCTTCTCGGAGAATAGAGCCAACATCTTCTTCACAAGCCATGAACACATCTCGTCCTTCTTTGTAAGCTTTCATCCTTGGGAGATGCATGAGAATGCGGTCTTTCAGATGCTTACTGTTTACTCGTGCAGTAACATCCACTCCAAGTTGATTTAGCCTGTCAGTGTAGAGCTTCACAAGATCTGCAAGTCTGAACACCTTCACATCCTCATCTTGCCTCTTCTCCTCAATGTAGGAAATCAGCTGAGCCAAAGCAATTCCTTTACATGTCTGGTCATCTGAGGCATCCTGATCCTGTGATACCTTTGCACATGCTCTATTGTACAGGTTTGTAAGGCAGTTTGCATGATACTTTGCCTCCTGGGCAATAAGGTCTCCTGCACTTAATTTTGCAAGAAGATTTTCATCTTGTAGATCATGTGCGCATTTCCTCACACGAAAATCTAGTTGAAATGTACAGACTTCGCGGAGGTTCTCCTTTGTTTGCTGCTGGGAACAAAAGAAGCATTTGGGACAATTGCTGCCAACTGTTCCACTTGAGGCAGTATCACCACCACTGCTAGTGCTACGTGTGAAAATTCGTTTTGAAGCAGTCCCATCTTCCTCAGACTTGTGCTTTCGTTTTGTGCGTTCCAGTTTGGTATGTGAAAACTTCTGATAACAAGATTTGTGCTACTTTGCATTCTGTTCTTTCAATGTTAATTGAATACCATTCCCATGGTCAAGTCGTGCCAGATTGATTTTGATTGGCATTGAGTCAAGGTTACTAAACTGTGTGATGTTGTCTACTATGGTTTCATAGCCTCTGCCAGTTGGTGATATGAGAGACTCTTTGGTGTCCAGTTGACAAAAAACACAGATAGTCCAATCAGTTGCTTGAACAGATGAAGATGAGGCACTGGCCATTTCTGTGAATATTCAGTACGTCTTGACTATCACTGTGTGCAGATCAAATATATCAAACTTGCTGAAACTGGAAACAAAATATGATTAAGGCCGAGGGTTTATCCTTTTACCACCTTTATCAAATACATCTGTTGCACACATTCCTTTATGGGATACAACTAGGTTCAGTTTCCCTACACCTAGCCCGATCGTTCATCCAGTGCCATTTAAGTCCTGTGCGATCTGTACACCTTCTGGGTAATTCTTAAGCCCCGTTACCCTTGGCTCGGCTCTCCCGCGCTGGCACATCCTGTCAATTCAGGTGTGGCTATCTAACTACATCTACCAACTACAAACTACAGTTTAGTAGCTAGTGGATTTGGGGCTGTTAGATAGCATTTGGGACACTGATCTAGATATACTAGTACTTATTAAAGTACTAGTATATCTAGATCAGCTGGCACTGAACCCCATGCTGAGTTACACAGCAGTGATGTCACCAGTGTGCCCTGGTTGTGTGCTGACATTCACTCTATTATATAGATATATATGCTTTTATACATCTTTTGAACCATTTTAGGAGTGAATATAGGAAAATAAATAAAAGTACAAAGTCATAACACTTCATAGTAGTTCAGAAACTGCATCGTTGCTGCCGGTTGCTAAGGAAAATGCTTTGCCTAGCAACCGTTGCTATGCAATACAGAAATCTCGGTGGCTCCTGCTCTGAAATTGTAAAGTAGGTCCTTGTGAACATTTCCGGGAAGTTTCATGCTTGTATCACCTTGTGAGCAATTCTTGCACCCATTTCCTTGACTCTTCATCTTCTCTCAGTATTCTCAGTGTCTCTTTTTCCTCTGCTCTCTCTTGGAAGGACCATATTACCAGTCTTGGTAAGGTGGCCTCCCAGAAGTTGGGTGTGCTCAACCGCCTCCTGGGATTCTTTACCCCTGCACAACTTCTTGCTCTGTACAAGGGCACAGTGCATCCTTGTATTGAGTATTGCTCACATGTGTGGGGACGATCCTCTCACACAGCAGTTCTAGACAAAGTAGAAAGGAAAGCCTTTCGTATCATTAACTCCCGTCCACTCACTGACTCTCTGCAATCTCTCTTTCTTCGCCGCAATGTTGCATCTCTCTTGCTATTCTATCGCTACTACAATGATCAGTGTTCCTCAGAGCTCTCTCAGTGTATACCACCTCATTTACGTAGGATACATAGTACCCGTCTTGCAACAAAATCCCACCCCTACTCTGTGCAACTCTCCAACTCAAGAGTGAAACGATACTCCCAGTCTTTCTTTTATTCAACTGCTGAGCTCTGGAACCCTCTCCCTGAATCCATCTTTCCCTCATCCTATGACTTAAAATGCTTCAAACTCTGTGTGTCCAGACATTTTGGCTCGAACAATACTTGATTTTGGCCCTGTCACTCCTTCAACTCTGGGGGAGGCACTCACCACAGCCAGTTTTGCTGCCCTCATCCACATAGAAAAAATAAACACACACAAACCTACTTAACCTAACCTACTTAACCTAACCTAACCTACCTAACCTAACCTACTTAACCTAACCTAACCTACTTAGCCTAACCTAACCTACTTAACCTAACCTAACGTAACCTATTTAACCTAACCTTACCTACTGCATCAAACCTAATATAACCTAACCTACTTAATCTAACCTAACCTAACCTAACCTAACCTACTTAACCTAACCTATCCTAGTTAACCTAACATATAACTCTTAATCTAATTTATCCTACAGATATTACGAAATTTGTAACCATGAACCCACCATTGCTTGTACACATACACACACACTGAAGCACGAATACGCTTCAAAGCCACACTTTTAAAAGGGACCACACACACACACATACACACACAATCTCTCATACACAGTAACAGGTACACTCAAAGAGACAGTTACACTCCACACACCAAACGTTTTCATACCCCCCTCCCCCCCCCCCCCCTCCTCTCTGCCATATACACACACACACACACACACACAGCCCGTAGCCTAGTAGGTAGAGCTCTCGTCTCACAGACGAGAGGTCGGGGGTTCAATCCCCGGCCGGGCGGAGACAAATTGGGCTTGTCTCCTTTCATGTGTTAGTCTCAGTTCACCTAGCTGTAAATAGGTACAGTTGTGGACAGATGAAACAGATACAGCCTTGGTCTGTCCAAGACCTCAATAGAGGGCAGCACAATTAGTGCCCATAAATTATCTGGTAACAGTGATGGTGTGGGGGTAGGAGGTGAAGGTATGGTGTGGAGAGAGGGAGGCGAGGGAGGGGGAAGGAGGGTACAGGAGTGGGAGGGGTAACCAGCGGCAGGTGGGGGTGGAGGGAAGTGAGTTACCAAATACTTTACTGTGAAAGAACAAATAATTTTGTGTTTTGAACATTAGGCTATGTGGGATTATGATTGCCAAATATTGGAGTCGTGAAGTGTGTGTAGCATAATAAACGCGCTACAGGCTTCTAACCTGCTATTGCTCTCTCTCTCTCTCTCTCTCTCTCTCCATGTACAATATATATGTGACATAGTACAGCATAGGCATTCAAATATATGATATCTTAAATCTATAACGTAATACTACTTAATTTTTGTTCTCTGCTTAGAGCATCTACTGAGTTGATATCGGGAATGTGGTATTGTTCAAACATGGGAGCGTCAGATACAACTGAACTACCTGTTGGTTAGCCTACCTAACAAGGGGAAATATAGTAATTGTTATTATCTGTCAGTTGGTGAGTCAGTCAAACTTCAAATATTATAGTTAGTGTTTCAGCATAATGGTGAGTGTATAGGTCATAGTAGTAACGAAAGTATGTAATGCATATATGGTGTATATAATACGGTATCAATGACGCGCCAATTAAAGTGTTTTCCAAGTGTACTGGAGGTGTTATCAGTGTTGACATTGCCACGGGTATATAATCGCTTTTCATTATATACGTCCATAATAATTTAAACAATATAATATTATAAATGAATACAACATTATTCAATGTATCTATAAATAATCGATTTTTATTAATTTCACTCCAAAGCAGAAACCAGGAAACAAAGGATGACTAATTTATATTTACATGGCAATACACCTGTTCAAGAAAAGCAACTACAGGTATATACTGTATAGTGTGTCAATACAATCCTCAAAGTTTCGGTATAGAGGCGCAAAAGACCATGTTATAAAATAATATCCCCACATTGAAAACTAAGTTTTATCTATTGGTCAAACATCTTGGTAGATATGCTCAACAATAATGACGCAAGGGTGGTGTAAGCTTAATTAATATTAAATGAAAACACGATTATGCAGAACCTTTCCGGTATATCAGGTATTTTTTGTTACGTTTTGACGGCATCAGTAGAATTGTAAGCGTTAAATAGGATACGCTTCTTCACTTATTATGGCATATAGTAAATGACTTCATTAATTTTTGGCGGGACGTCTTGTAGTTGGAGGAGTAATTGAGATAGCCATTACCGATTTCATAGATATTAAAGTGAAACAGCTTACACGTATTAAGAAAAGGTTGGGAATACATTAAAATGAAAATACTGAATAGGATTGTAATAATTATGGTGAGCAAAGATGCATGGTATATACAACTAGCAAAACGAAAATAATGCATTGTGCTACTTTATGATACATAAATGTGTTTAAGATAATTAGAGAAATTCATAATATCATGACCTAGGCAAAAGTAGACTTAGAATGTTTGAGATATAGCTACTAACAATCTAGAGAAATATGAACCAGGAGAGATACATAAAGCTTGATAAATTAACTTTAGCAGATTACAGACAACAGGAAGAGATTAAAGGCGAAACAGATAAACGGGAGCAACGAATTATCAGTCCTCATTAATAATTTAATCCCGTTTAAAAACAAACAGGGTGAATTTTCATATATGTGAATATATGACCTGTGATTTCGTAATATATTTAACATTAAATTGTGAATAACATAAAGCTTCACAACAAGGTCAGTATCTAAACAAATATAGCAAAGGAGGAGTTGCAGCATTACCGTGTTTATTGTTGTCAGAATTGTTGTACGAAAAAACACACTTGGTATGGAATATATACACATATATTTCATTTATGGGGCTTTCAAACTATTGCACGTATCATAACATTTCTTAATTCAATATTTCCTTAGGTTACCAATAATACAATCTAGACAAATATTGCCAATCAATAATATAAGGTCCATTGATTTCTTAATATATTTAGTTACAAACCGACTTTTCAATAGCATTATTGGTAAATCTAGATTTTATACATCATTATTAACCAATAAAGAGGGTAATCTTAATCTTACTAAATAATTGACTCGCACAAAACCTGTAGAGCGAGACTAAAACAGAAGCATGGTCATATTATAGTTAGTAGATATATTTTTGTATGTGAGTTAGTGAGACAAAAGGCAGAACTGTCTGTGACGAATTCTTTCCCCATAGTTGAAAGAGTGACAGGGCCAAAATCAAGGAATGTTCGAGCCAAAATGCCTTGATACACGGAGTTTAAAGTAATTAAAGTCATAGGATGAGGGAAAAATGGATTCCGGGTAGACTGTTCCAGAGCTCAGCTGTTGAATAGGGGAAAGATTGGGAATATCGTTTCACTCTTGGGTTGGAGAGTTGCAAAGAGTAGGGGTGGGATTGTATTGGAAGACAGGTTCTACGTACTCTTCGTAGAGGAGGTGGTATACATTGAGAGAGGGTGAGGAACACTGATTATTGTAATATCAGTAGAATAGCGAGAGAGATGCAACTTTGTGGCGAAGAGAGAGAGAGAGAGAGATCGCAGAGAGTCAGGGAGTGGATATCAGTTAATGAGACGAAAGGTTTTCTTTTCGACTTTGTCAAAAAAATGCTGTGTGAAAAGACCTTCCCCACAAATGTGAACAATACTCAATACATGGACGCACTGTGCCTCTGTACAGAGCAAGAAGCTGTGCCGGGGTAAAGAACCCCCGGAGACGATTGACCATACCTAGCTTCTGGAAAGCTGTTTTAGCAAGGATGGTAATATGATCTCTCCAAGTGAGATCAGGAGAAAAGAAGACACCGAGAATACTGAGAGAAGATGAAGGGTTGATTTGTGTATTGTTGAAGTATAAGGGAAAGTCCTGTGGGAGTTCTTGATGGGTAGATAAATGGAGAAATGGGTTTTGGAAGCACCAAAAGCAACAATATATTTTCTGCCCCAAGTGGGAATTGTTGATATGTCAGAAGATAAGGCATCGTCACGTGACTTTTTGAGAGATTGCTTGCTGGGGGGTTCTGAAAAACTAGTTGAATAGTGTAAGGGTGAGTCATCAGCATATGCATGAATAGCTGATAGTTGATAGGTTGAGAAAGTGAAATATGGCCGTCCACAACTGCAGCCATGGAACAGCCAGGAAGGGAAATAGAGATAAAGGACCAATTTGAGGGACAAGAACTAAAGGTGGGTAGTTTAGAAGTTAGAGATTTGTGCCAGACTCTATTAAAGAACTTATAGATATGTCTAGCACCATAGAAAAGCTTTCACCGAAATCATGAAAGGAGAATTACCAAAAGTTAGTAAGATATGAATAAGATATGAAAGAAGATCACCAGTAGAGCGACCCTTTAGGAAGCCATACTGGCGATCTGAAAGTAGATTATATGGGCAGAGAGATGCTTAAGAAATTTTGAAGTAAGAATAGTTTCCAAAAACTTTGGAGATGCAAGAAATGAGAGCAATTGGACGATAGTTGGAGGGTTGAGAGCGATCATCCCTTCCGTGGGATAGGTTGAATGAGAGCAAACTTCCAGCAAGAAGGAAAGACATTAGAGGAGAGACAGAGATGAAAGAGTTTGCCTAGGCAGGGAGTTAGCACAGAAGCAAAGTTTTTTTTAGCACAGCAGGAGGAACACCATCACGCCTTCTTAGTATTAAGCCCAGAGAGGGTAGAGAGCACATATTTAAAAGAGATTAGGATATTAGGTATAAGTAGGAGAGAGGGGGTTGGAGAGGGAGGAATAACACCGGAATCATCCAAGGTGGAGTTTTTAGCGAAAATTTGGGTGAAGAGTTTAGCTTTGTCAGAGGAAGAAGTGACGGTAGTGCCGTCAGAGTGGAAAAAGGGAGGGAAAGACGAAGAAGATCAATTGGTGGAGAGGTTTTTGGCTAGATACCATAAAGCTTGGGAAGAGCTTAGAGTTGGATAGTTCAAAGAGAGGGGACCTGACCAAGATTCGAACCCACTCACTGCAAGTATATTTGGAAGAGCTGGGCACCATAACCACTCGGCCATGAGCATAGGGGTGAGTGCTTGTGGTGCTCAGTCCTTCCAAATATACCTGGAGTGATTGGGGTCGAATCCTGGTCAAGATACCTCTCTCCCAGCCTGTCCGACATTATCATTAGATATTGGATAGTTCAGTGCATTTAATCTAGAATCGATGAAAGAGTGTTTGGTGAGTCAAAGAACAGATTTGGCTTGATTCTGGCCAGAAACATAGGAAGAATAAGATTCTTGAGTTTGAAGGTGTCGGTACCGTTTGAATGCTTCATCCTTATTGCGGACAGAAGTTGAACAAGCGTGAGTAAACCAATTTTTGTTTACATTAGTCTGAGGGAAAGAAAATGGAATGTATGCCTCCATGCCCGAGAGGATTACCTCGGTAATGAGTTCAGCACTCTCCGAGGGTCCCCGGCAACGGAAGGAAAAGTAATTCCATGGGAAATCAAAGAAGTACTACCGAAGAGCCTCCCAGTCGGCAGTGCCAAAGTGCTACAAGTGCCGCCGGCTGGCTAGTTCGGCTCAATCAGGTGGCCGTATTTGAGAGATAGGACAGGTAAGAGAGATAGGTAAGAGGAGCCCAAATGAGGAAAAAGATCGACAGTATAAGAAGAAGGGTTAGAAGTTAGAAACAAGTCAAGAATGTTAGGTCGATCTCCGAAGCTATCTGGGATACGGGTGGGTTGCTGAACCAACTGCTGTAGGTCATTTAGGATAGAAAATATATAGGATTGTTCACCAGGTTAGTCAGTGGAATGAGAGGAGAGCAATTGGTGGTGGTGAGGGTTAAAATCTCCGAAGATGGTGATTTCTGAGAAAGGAGAGATGGCTAGGATGTGTTCCAGTAAAGAGTTTAGATACTCAAAGAATTTGGGAAAGTCAGTAGAGTTAAGGGAAAGATAGACAAAACAGAAGTATTTAATATGAGAATGACAGGATAACTTGAGCCATAAAGTGGAGAATTCAGAGGAATAAAAATCGGCAACATGAGATCCTGTGAGTTTGCTGCATCCGCCTTTGGCTTTGAAAGTAGGATGATACAGAGAAGGGGCTGCTGTCAGTTGCATACAATTATGTCTAAAAACATATGGTAGTATATATTAAACAACATCAAGGAACTGCACTGCAAATATAAACAGTGTTGTGTGTAAATATTATCACGGTCGACCCAGTTTGCTATAACAGTAAAACTGCAGACTAAAACATATAATATATATAGCAAAGATAAATAGGTAGATAAAGCTTGCTTCATTTACTGTAATACTGTATATATATATATATATATATATATATATATATATATATATATATATATATATATATATATATCTATATATATATATATATATATATATATATATATATATATATATATATATATATATATATATATATATATATAGAATGTTTCAAAGTAAATTAGATATACAACCGACAAACGGTATGTGGTTATGTTCCAATAGAGAGAGAGAGAGAGAAAGAGAGAGAGCTAGCGACAGCAAGTTGCCTATAGCGCGTTTATCATGCTACACACACCTCTACCTAATCTTATCAAGGCTTATGGTATTATGAGGCTCTGCGAAGATGGTTTTCATAGTTGAATATTTAATGCATAAGAATTCGTTATATTACTATCACAATCGAAGGTGGGTAAGTGAGATGTTAGACAACTTATTTATTATGCCATTACCAAAGTTTAAATTAATTGTTCTTCATAAAATAATTCACGCTCCGGAGCAGCTACAGGTTTCTTTGTAATCCACCACCACCTACCCCTATCCTGCACTACTGCTAGTTGCCCTCTATAGTTTGTCACTCCGCACTTTGTATCTGGATCTCTTTATGCATTTTCTGTCTCGTGCTCGTCTTTTACTTTTCTGTAACGTTTTTTTTTCTCATAGCTTTGTATCTTTCTTGAATTCGCCTAGCTTACCTCTGCCGTTTTAATCATAAGTTTTAGTGCCACATAGTTTTCATGGGCTTGGTGCTAGTCTTTATAATAAAAATACCTTCTCCCCTCCCCCATCTATGATTCTCGAGGTAGAAACACACAGTTTCTTATTGGAGGGTGTATGTTTCAATGTGCTACAACTTTAGCAGTATTATATGTTTCATTAATACCAGCAATCCAATATTTTGCAATCATAATACCACATAATGATCAAAATACAAAATTAATCATTCTTTCACAGTAAAGTATTTGGTCACTCACTTCCCTCCACCCCCACCTGCCGCTGGTTACCCCTCCCACTCCTGTACCCTCCTTCCCCCTCCCTCGCCTCCCTCTCTCCTCACCATACCTTCACCTCCTACCCCCACACCATCACTATTACCAGATAATGTATGGGCACTAATTGTGCTGCCCTCTATTGAGGTCTTGGACAGACCAAGGCTGTATCTGTTTCATCTGTTCACAATTGTACCTGGAATAAGTGGACGACGTTGTGACGTCCCATCTGGGGTTGGCAAAAATGGTACAAGGCGAGATGGGTATCATATGGTTCACCTAAGCTGATGGTACCATCTATAGTGAGAATGGTACCATACAGATCCACCCTAAGCCTTCGTTTCCGATGTCGCCAATTGGCTAAAATACAGACTACACACACATCCACAACCATTCCAACAGTACATAAAACACTTAACATGCATTTCACGCAATACTTTTCCAGTTAAGGAGGCGCGATGATAATAATGAGCTTAGCTCGCATTGCGTGGATTCCCCTTGACGAACAAGTAACTGAGTAACTCTCCCTCACACACGCACACAAACACTCACACACACACGCATTCGTACACTCCCACGCGCATTCTCACACACACACACTCAAGGAATATCGAAAAGTCGTGTCGCAATTCTTTCTCCCAAGTTTCATTTTTCCTGCCATTCTCTTCAACTTTCACATTCGAGTATCTGAGGTCTAAAAGTACCGTAGAGTCTTGTGTAAAAATCCTGTCCGTACGTATTTTATTTAGTTTATATATTTAATTATATCTATTTAGTTTATTTGTTCTATTTATTCTGTTTTGGTTTGATCGTTATGCAAGTTGTAAATATTAATTACTATAATGGAAAATATACACCTCGATGAAAAATACATTTAAGTTATATTTTTACCCAGAAAATCTAGTAGACCATTTCAAGGAGTACACTTTTAACCCTTTGAAGTTTATGAAGCAATTTAACAGTTTATTCTGGTTATCATTACACGATGCTATACAATCTAGGAAGGATCTGTGGGAATTGTAAGGGCAAAGGCTACTTCAATTAACCCTCTTACTTCCATTAATATAGGGGAGGTGTGGTGGAGTGGTCTTGCCACTGGCCTGGTAATCCAAAGGTCCCAGGTTCAAATCCTGGTGTATCAATGGGAAGATATTATTGGAATGGAATTTGTGCTGTACCTAGTATCAGTGCATTACCACAAGCCCACCGAAACGTCAATACAATACCCTCATTGTTCCCTGATTAAATAGCACTGTATGAATATTCCCATATTCAAAATATGCTATAGGGGTGCAATGCCTGATGAGTTATCTGCTCAACAGGTGGCGTTGTGTGTGTGTAAATGTGAGAGTCCGAGTGTAGGGGGTGAGACAGTGAAGCACGGGAACGAGGTGGCTTCAGAGATGGGGTCGTTTCGGGCCATGAGTGAGCACCGTGCCTCATGTGAAGGCAAGATGGCAGGTGCTCGTTGTACTCTACATGCTTCACATGTCTCACTCCCTAGACTGGAACAAGACCTCACAGGCTTCACTGTTCATTGTAAAGCGGTGAATGTTAAGGCTCTCAGCCTATGCCTGAGAGGAAGTAAATTGGAATATAGAAAAAAAAAATAAAAAAAAAATAGGCCTATACCCTTCCTAATCTGAATAAAATTGTCTAGTAATAGCAAGAAAACATAAAGTAAATGCGTCCCGGTATCTCCAAAGGGTTAATTCGGTTGTTCAGAAGTAAGGAAACGAAACACATGATAACGTTTCCATAATTTCCGGCTATAAATTATAACACATTAAAGGGGGATGGGAGAAAATATGTTTGCATTTATATTCGTTTTATCATTATCTTAGTTTTCTCCCTAAACCTCAATCAAACTTTAAAAAAAAAAACCCAAAACCCACCTTCACGATTAATTTGTAAAAAATTTCGATAGAAAAAGGTACCGGCCTATCGCTATCAATCGTCAGGAAAAAATCGATACCTAAATGACACAAAAAGTCTTAATATTGACAATGAAATGGGACGAAAGGACTTACAATCGCCAAACTAATGGGCCGAAAGTCAAAACTCTGAAAACAATTTGGGCTAAACATGAGGAAGACGAGGCACCAGAAAAATGACGCATCTCCCCTTAACCCTTAGAAGGCACGTACGGTGATGCATTTGTGTCTGCTTTTATTCAGACTAGGAAAGGTATATGGAAGGGAAGCCGTTAACCCCTTCAGTACGAGAACGCTTGGTTTATCTGTCACTGTGGCCATCTGGAGCTGTGGCCGTTTTGGTTATGGCCATTTTGAGGTATGGCCGTATAACCTTCACTTTTAACCCCATATCTAATTCTTAATATTTCTATAAACTTCCACCAGTAACTACAGTATTTGATTTATGTATGTAATCATAACTTCATATGTATTTATATATATTGAACAGTTACCCTATAGGTGTGATTCAACTATTTTATATAGAATATAACTCATTCAATATAGCACCCAACCATATTTAATTAAAATCGTTGCAGCCTATTCCTGAGGACAAGAAAATATAATGAGCGAAGGATTTTTGCTCGTGTAATTGGGGTGATTCCATTCCAACTTATTTTTTTGTTAAAGTTGGAAGTTTTAGATTAAGCTTCCACAGCAACAAGATTATGTTGCCGATTTTCCCACGACAGGGTCCTCTATACTGTACTGTATATCTAACTATCATGAGAGAGAGAGAGAGAGAGAGAGAGAGAGAGAGAAAGAGAGAGAGAGAGAGAGAGAGAGAGAGAGAGAGAGAGAGAGAGAGAGAGAGAGAGAGAGAGAGAGAGAGAGAGAGAGAGAGAGAGAGAGAGAGAGAGAGAGAGAGAGACAAGGGGGAGGGGAATCAATAGAGTATTATAGGAACATAAAAACACATGAACATAAGAAAACGAGAGTCTGCAGAGAGCCAATTGGTCCACACAAGTCAGATCCCTTTAACATCCAACCCATCTCGTCATATATCATACCTTACTATAAAATAAACCGGTATATGATTCCTGATCCATCCATTCCCTGTTTTTTGTGAGTTAAGAGGCCCTAGGGTGTGGTGTGTGTGCGTGTGTGTATGGGTGTGGGTGGGTGTGTTTATGTATGTGTGTGTGTCCAGGGTCTTTCATCAGTGACACATCCATCTCTCTCTCTCACACACACACACACACACACACATAAATAGTGGAATAAAGAGATTGCAGACTGTTTGCTTGGGAAGATAATTGTTCATTAAAGATTTAAAACTTCGGAAAATTATGAAGAACAAATATAATTCATAGCTCTACGACGTAAAGCCAAAACGTTAATTAATGAAAGTAAAAAGACCCTGGAGTTACATTTTGCGAATCAAAGTAAAACGAACCCGAAATAATTCTATAGATACATCAGAAAGAAGAAAGTAGTCACTTCAACTATTGGACCGTTAGTAAATGAGAACGGAGATTACAACAAAGACGAAGAACAGATGAGTAATGTCCTCAATACCTTTTTTGCATAAGTTTTTACAACAGAAGACCTTAGTGATATCCCTACAGCACCGCCATTTCAGTTAGACAACTCTGATGCTCTAAGCAATATCAACATTACAGAGAGAGAAGTACTGAAATGTTTGGAGAAACTTAAATCAAACAAATCACCTGGACCCGACATAATATCACCTAGATTTCTAAAAGACGCTAAATGTGAGCTTTCCAAACCACTGACATTGCTTTTTAACCCTGGAGGGGATTTGGTGGGTTATTTACGGGACGCGAAAATTCGCCTTTGTCGATGTTTGCCTGTCACGTGACCGCGGGAGCCAATAGGAGGCTGAGGTTCCTGGTGATGACAGCCAACCCTCACTAGGAGCTGGGACACCACCAAAGACAGACCTGCGCCACTCGCTGCTCCCGCCACAGCCTTTTCAACCCTTTTCCGGTGCCACTAATTACCAAGTAATCCCCGTAAGTTTTTGTACCATATTTGTTGAAAGTTACAGTTATCATGTATTGCACCCTTTGTATTAGACATAGGATTTTCAGTCTATTACACATGATGGCTAGAGTGTGTGACGTCGTGTCCTGACTGTTGCCAGATATCTGAATTGCCATATGCCGCCACAATTTTTTTCCCGATTTTTTTTTTTATTTTTTTTTTTTTCTGATTTCGCTATGGGTGTTTTTGCTGATTGATTGGTATCAAGTACTTACCTGTCATGCCCCCAGTGACTACCTACCCATTTACTTACATTTTTACCTGTTTTTGCTGATTGATTGGTATCAAGTACTTACCTGTCATGTGCCCAGTGACTACCTACCCATTTACTTAAATTTGTACCTGTTTTTGCTGATTGATTGGTATCAAGTACTTACCTGTCATGCCCCCAGGGACTACCTACCCCTTTGCTTTCATTTTTACCTGTTTGTGCTGATTGATTGGTATCAAGTACTTACCTGTCATGCCCCCAGGGACTACCTACCCATTTACTTACCTTTTTACCTGTTTTTGCTGATTGAATTTTTACCGAGTACTTACCTGTGATGCCCCCAGGGACTACTTACCCATTTACTTACATTTTTACTTGTTTCTAATGCATTATTTTTTCAGGGTTTTTCATGGTTCGCAAGGTCTTATCCCCGGAGGACATCTCAAACATCCTGCTGGAGGACTGGGATGGTGATGCTGACGATGCTGACGATGATGAGGTGTTCGAAGATCAAGTGGAGGCGGATGACATCCAAGACGACATGATAAGCCACGCACCACATGACAACTCTCCCAAACGTTAGGATCTCACCACCCCTCCCTACACTACACCAACACTCCCTCGCCCTCGCACACAACCTCACATTGCCACCACCTCGTCTGCCACGAGGAGTACCAGCACCTTAGCGACACTGAGGCGCGATTTCTCCTTCCGTGGGAGGGAGGAAAGGAATACCAGGGCCACCCACAACACCTCTGCACCCACTGTCACTGTCGCCAGGTCTCCACCCATCGCTACCTCCACTGTCACTGTCGCTAGGTCTCCACCCATCGCTACCCCCACTGTCACTGTCGCCAGGTCTCTACCCATCGCAACCCCCAGAAATTCCAGGACAGGCTTGCCTAGGCGAAGGATAAGGGTTCTCTCCAATGATGCTGACGACGATACTGACGAAGGAGGAGTTGACGACACCCTACCAAATATCTTGCCGCCTCCAAACGCCACTCCGCGGAGCATGTCAGCCAGTCCACAGAGGGAGGAATGAGGAATCCCTCAGCCCTACAGAGCTGAGAAGTCGTAAGAGGAGACGAGAGATACTTCAGCCTGAAGGACAATCTTTGAAGCTTTATAACCAGGCTGTTGTCAAGGCGAGAGACAGAACTGTGTGGCACCGTGACCCTAATCCTGCCTTACCCAAAATATTAGACTGCTACAGCACCCCAGGACAGCCTACTGCAGCCACTTCCGCAACAAGAACACCAGAGCAGTACCTGGGATTATTCCTGGATGACATCATGTTGGCTAGGATATGCGTCCATACCAATGAAAGAATGCAGATACTGAAGCTGAAGTATAAAAACAAGGACGCTTACACCTTCTCACCTATTGAAATAATGGAATTGAAGGCACTCCTGGGTATACTCGTCATGAGCGGAGTAAAGAAGGATAACCATGTCAAAACTACTAAAATGTGGGATAAGGCGGTTGGTTGTCCTCTGTACAGGTGTACCATGGGCGAGAGAAGATTTGCATTCATCATTATGTGTCTACGCTTCGACGATGCTGCCACTCGCCAGGAGAGGGTGAAGGACGACAGGCTGGCACCGATCCGACTCACCTGGGACACCCTCATCCGGCACTGCAAGGAGTTCTACCAGCCTGGCCCTCACCTGACAGTGGATGAGCAGTTGGTGGCCTTCCGCGGAAATTTTAGTTTCCGCATGTACATCCCCAACACACCTGCCAAGTAAGTGACCTGAGAAATGTTTTTTGTAACAATTTATTTTCGAATAACATTGCCAGGCTAGCACATAGTATATTTAGGTATCTTATCATTACTTACCTGTCATTGCCGAGAGTTACCTGTCTAGTAAACCTTACCTGCCATAACATTCATCAACTCATTATCAAGGAATATTTCTTACCTGTGATGCCCCCAGTTTTTGCCGAGTACTTACCTGTGATGCCCCCAGTTACCAGCTACCCATTTACTGACATTTTTTACTTGTTTCTAATGCATTATTCCGACTCCTCAGATATGGGTTGAAGCTGGTGATGGCGTGTGATGCAGACTCCCACTACATGCTGAATGCCTTGCCCTACCTGGGGAAGGGGACAGTGACCCTCCAGAAGCCACTCGGTATGGGGGAGTTCTTCACGGTGAAGCTCACTGAACCCTACGCACACCTGGGAAGGACAGTCACCACCGATAACTGGTTCACCAGCTTGCCCTTGGCACTTTCCCTGCGGAAGGATGGCCTGGAACTCGTGGGGACAATCCGCCAAAAGCCTTACCTGCCCCGCCAAGTCCTGGACTACAAGATGGAGGTCGGGGAGTCGGTTGGTGTTTACAACTACGAGGACAAGGTCACCCTTCAGGTCCACCGAGCCAGCAAGACCAAAAGGATGCAGCTTCTGGCCACCATTCACCACAAGCCCAGCTATATCGAACGGCAGAAGTCAGACATCCAAATGTTTTATAATGCCACCAAGGGCTGTGTAGATACGTTTGACCAGCTCTGCAGCATCGCCAATATTGGCCGGAAGACTCGACGGTGGCCCATGTGCCTTTTTTTTGGTATGTTAAATATAGCATTGGTGAACAGCTATATCATCTACTCTCAATCTGGCAATGGGACCATTATGAACAGGCGCGACTTCTACAAGGACCTCTCCATCAGGTTGTGCGACAACCGGGTCAGAAAACGTTACAAGGACCAGGTATCTATATCGTGGGAGCTCAAACATCTCATCTCCAACAACTTCAACCTACCAATACCAAACACCATGGAAGGGGACAGATCCGAGAAGAGGAAGAGATGCTACATGTGCCCAACCAAGTCTCACCACAGGACGCGCCTGCTGTGCCAACGATGCAAGAGGTCTGTCTGTAGTCACCATGTGTCACACACCTGCTTGAACTGCATAACATAAAGGTAAGGGATTCTACATTATTATTATACATTTTTATTGTGTTTATAAGTTTATATAAAGTAAATAAGGTTAATAATTGCCAACCTCATTTCTTCAACAAGTTTTCCCTTGCAATGTAACGTAATTTTTTTTTTTTTGGCATTTATGTTATGCCTATTTAATTTTTTAGGGTGTAGTATGTATTTGTCAAGCAGTATTCATCATTCACGTGAGTTGTGATCAAAATCCATGCGTTTATAGTCATCCTATACATTGTGGAAAGTGTGGTCTACTTTCAGAGGGTTGCAGCCGGAGTGGTGCTGGGAGATAAGGTTAACCCTTTCAGTGCTGTGTGTGTATAACTACTCCAAACCCCCATTATTCATACTGATATTGTTCATAGGTTGTTTAGGAATGTCCATGGTGATTTATAGGCAGATTCATAAACAATTTGTTCAGTTATGAATTTTTTTTTCTCAAATGTTTGCCGAAAGTTGTCGGACGTCTCAGAGTTAAGTGTACACAATGCTATGTCATTGCTATTTACTAGTTCTGATCTCAATATTTAGGGTTTTCCTGTGTTCCAGTGTTACTTGGCATTATTCTGACAACATTTCAGCTAAATCCATCAATATTTAGGCACCCTAATGATTTTTGTAAACCATTGATAATTTGTTTGAGTTTTCGAAATTAACCCCTTTTTATTCTTTGCACAGATCGCGCCCTATGGGACCCAGGTCGACAAGACTGCAGCTGATGAGGTCCACACCATCCCCCTACAAGTCACCAGAGTGCCAGTATCCTCAGGGAACTTTAATTTTTTTTTTTTTTTTTTAGTAAGCTTAGTAATTTTCTTAAATTATTTTTCTACAATAATCATTAAAAATATAAAAATCACTCTGATTTTCAATTCCACTTCACATAAGATTAAGCATTCCTTAACCCTTAATTAGCGGCTCACCACATAAGTCGTATTTAATAAAGCTGGACTATGTGGCGGCGCTCGACATAGGTCGAGTGGCAATTTCAGCACGTAATGTTGCTGAGAGAGAGAGACAAGTGGTGGCAGGAGAGTAGCGAGCGTATGACTGCTCCAGACCACCGCGGCGAACATACTGACATGAATCCCAGCTCCCTCCTCCCTCTCTCACTCGCTATATAAGGAATTGTATCGGGAAAGTGGCTAATTACATGCTTTTTGCACTCGCGTTGCACGGTCATTGCAAGAAAACTAGCCATCATAAACGGATCGTTATGGTGTCATTCGAAAGCTCTGTTTATGCCCTTTCAGGGATAGATACTTGTTTTACGTTCTGGATCTTATTTAGGCATGAAAATGATCACGTAAACAGCCCTATTTTGGCTAAAAACACCCCGCTGGGCGGTACATATAAATAAACCGCATAGGCCGCTCTTAAGGTGTTAAATTACATGTACAAATTTAGACAAAAAATCTATCTCAATTACCTGATTTTTGGCAAATATTTTAGTGCGGTGTGCCATTTTCGACCCACGGTTACCTTTATAGTACGCTTAGGAATGCGAATCCTCTCCAGGGTTTTTAATAAATCCTTGCAGTCCGGGACTATGCCTGATGAGAAGCTCGCTAACGTAACACCGGCATTAAAAAAAGGCAGCAAACCTTTACCTAATAACTATCGTCCCATTTTAAGTTTAACCTTAACCTCAGTTGTCTGTAAAATGCTAGAAACACTCATAAGATAAAGACTTGTAAATCACTTAGAGGAAAATTACATACTCAAAGATACCCATCATGGCTTCCGTAACAAACGTTCCTGCTTGACAAACCTCTTCGACTTCTTCCACGACATCAACCTATATGACGAGAGTAAAGCTGTAGATATTATATACCTTGATTTTCAAAAGGCTTTTGGCAAAGTACCCCACAAACGTTTATTGATAAAATTAAAAGCGCATGGAATACAAGGAGGAGTGTTGAGATGGGTGGAAAATTGGCTCAGTGAAACAAAGTAAAAGGTAGTCATAAATGGTAAAGCATAGAAATGGACCAATGTAACTAGCTTGGTACCCCAGGGATCGGTTCTAGGGCCAATTCTCTTCCTAGTTTATATAAATGACATCGATGAGGGCCTCACCTGTACAATCTCAAAGTTTGCAGACGATACAAAAATTGCAAATACTGTACTCTCAAACGAACATGTAGAAGATATGCAAAATAGCATAGATAAGCTGTCATGTTGTGCTCAAATTTGGCAAATGAGTTGTAATGCAGATAAATGTAAAGTACTCCATATTCGGACCAGAAATGAGAAAGCAAACTATTCAATGAATGGCACTCAGCTTAAGAGTGTACTCAGAAACTGATTTGGGAGTAACATTATCAAGTAATCTAAAACCCAATCAACAATGTTCAGAAGTTGTTAAGAAGGCAAATAAAATATTTGGCTTTATAGGCAGGTCATTCGAGCATAAATCCAAAGATGTAATCCTCACACTTTACAATTCCCTAGTCCGTCCTCTTCTGGGATATTGCGTTCAATCCTGGTGCCCATACTACCTAAAAAGATATCGATAAACTTGAACGAGTTCGAGTTCAACGTAGAGTTACCAAAATTATACCTAATCTAAGAAACAAACCATATGAGGAGCGTCTAAGAAAATTAAGTTTATTTCCGTTAACCCAGCACAGATTAAGAGGTGACCTAATTCAACTCTTCAAAATCATCAACGGCATCGACAATATGAACTGTAATAAGTACTTTACGATCGACCAGTCAAACTACGCACAAGGAAATGGTTGCAAAATTATTGGTAAATCTTTTAACTCGCACGAGTCTAAAGGGTACTTCACACAGTCAGAAATGCGAGTTAGAACCCCTAGGAGTAGCCAAAAATTCGGATTCCTGGGCCTATTCGCGGTGAAAATCGATACTCCTAGTGACTCTACCGATATCCTAGTGATTCCTGTTAGACTCCCAGTGACTCCAAACCAGTCCCGGCCGATTGGCCCTGTCCGACAAAATGTTCACCGTGTTTAACCCTCTCACATCCTGACGCAATTTTTTAGCCTATTAGGGATACTTTAAAGCCTTTGTTACCGTCAGGGGTATCTATAAACCTTTAGTTTATTTACTTCAACCTCTGCAGTTGTCTTTGAGTTAGCTGTGGGCAGAAAACTAATTTTGGAGAGGTAATTATAAGAGTGAGAGTAATCTATTTATTATTCCTAATCTGGCAACCTCTGCGTCAAAAGGATGTGAGAGGGTTAAGGTTCTCGCCGCAAATCGGACCACTCCCAGTGATTCCCAGTGATACCCCAGTGACTCCCAGTGAGTCCTGGTGATTCTGGTATGAACTGGAACTGAAACCAAAAGCTGTCCGCGAATCAGATACGAAACACCGAGCATCACCAGGACCCACTGGGAGTCACTGGGGAATCACTGGGGATCACTGGGAATCAACTGGGAGTCACTGGGAATGGTCCGATTCGTGGCTAGAACATTAAACACGGTAAACATTTTGTCGGACAGGGCCAATCGGCCACGAGTGGTTTGGAGTCACTGGGAGTCTAACAGGAATCACTAGGATATCGCTAGAGTCACTAGGGTATCGCTAGAGTCACTAGGAGTCATCGAATTTTCACCGCGAATAGGCCCAGGAATCCGAATTTTCAGCTACTCCTAGTGATTCTAGCTCGCATTCCTGACTGTGTGAAGTACCCTTTAATAAATATATTATTCATATAAACCTGTAATACTTCTCACGTGAAAGTATAATATACAGTATACAGGTAGTTAAGTTTTCATGGTCAAACATTATAAATAGGCCTAGTATTAATCTGTGTAAGTACAATTTCCCACAAAATATTGTATTCACCCAGTGATTGTGTGTAGAGAAGGAAATTACGGTAGTTGAGGTAATTAAATAATGTGAACAATGTATGGTCAATGTTACAATACCCTACTTGTAGTCTACAAGTTTTGCAACTCCCCTTACCTAACCTAACGAGAATGGTGGATACGTGTTTGTATGTGTTTTGAAATGTCAAGTTCGTTTGGTGGTGGACAGTGGAGTTTGGATTACTACTGCGAGGGATATTGTAGTTGCCGGGGTAAAGTTTGAGCCAGCGTAATCATGGCTTGGTTGTTTAGGGGCCGTTGTAGTCGCCTGTGAGTACTCTAAGAAGTTCAAACAAGCACAACCTATAAGTGTTACCTGTATTAGGTAATCGTATGAAATATTACAGAACTCGGTAACGAATGAAAAGAAGAAGGTGGAAAGGATAAACTATCCACTCTTTAGACAATAGATTAAATATATTTGTTTCGTAAAGTATAGTAAGCATTGATATCATGACCTAACGGTACATAATAATACAGACTTATCGTATTATATTAATGTCTGTAATGATGTCTGCATACAGTCATTGTACTTAATGATGATATTAGAGGACTGTAGTTATAGCCTTCAAGAGACATACTTGAGGACTAATTAATTTCAATTATAGGGTCAAACACACAATAGGGGCCATGCCTGGCATACTCGCATCTCATTCCTAAGAAATCCCAATGATGCTCGGTGACTCCCAGTGACTCCTATCTAATTCCCAGTGATTCCTATAATACTCCTATCGACTCGTATATTACAGTAATCCGAAATTTTCAAATTTTCAATTACTCGCATGCACTTCATCCTGGTTTTATGCAGGTGATTCCTGGTGATTCCCAGTGACTCCCAGTAATTCGCAGGTACACTCCCACTGGTTCCTACGGTGTTGTGAGTCCACGGGGAATTGCAGACATTCGCGGTGTATTCCCAGGAATCACCAAGAATCATTACTCCTAGTGATTCTAGCTCACATTCCTGACTGTGTGAAGTAACCCTAAGGAATGCGAGCTAGAATCACTAGGCGTAATGATTCCTGGTGATTCCTGGGAATACGACCGCGAATGTCTGCAATTCCCCGTGCACTCACAACACCGTAGGAACCAGTGGGAGTGTACCTGCAAATCACTGGGAGTCACTGGGAATCACCAGGAATCACCGGCATAAAACTAGGAATGAAGTGCGAGTTATTGAAAAGTTGAAAATTTCGGATTACTGTAATATATGAGTCGATAGGAGTAATATAGGAATCACTGGGAATTAGATAGGAGTCACTGGGAGTCACCGAGCATCACTGGGATTTGTTAGGAATGAGATGCCAGTATGTCAGGAATGGCCCCCATTGTGCACAGCCCCTATATAAGGGGCCCCCAAGCTGTGCCAAGCCACATGCACACTCACCACCGACCCCCGGACACTATAACTACAGTCTTTAATATCATTATTAACCCTTCCTCCCCGGGCTGTCTTACCAAATGACGGTCGCCCCTACCCGGGCGATATGGCTGAAAAACGTCTAGGCCTAGGCTACCGTATTTATGTTTATTTTCACTGCTAGAACTTTGCCACTCATCTATAATCGTAGTGTGGTTTTCAATCTGTATTTTGGCATTGAGTAGAGCTCTGTAAGTCAACTGGTTCAGTTGTGATGACGATTTCAGTGGAGCCAATATTGCAGAGATGTTGCCAATATGGGGGCTTTTTAGACACTAATTTCGTCATGACGTCAGAACAATAACATTGAGGAGTCTTCTCCTTCTTGTTTTCGGAGGTCGGGTGACGAACGCTTGGGTTTGTTGACATACGTCGTACGCACGGCGTTCGGACCAAGCTTAATTAGGCTATTAAGCTCATGCCTTAGATAAGGCATACCAGGTAGCGGCCCTTCTTTCGTGCTGTCCTTACCTAAGGCAGACCGGGTAGGAAGGGTTAAGTATTATGACTGTATTCATACATCATTACAGACATTAATATAATAAGATAAGTCTGTATTATTATGTACCGTAAGGTCATAATATCAATGCTTACTATACTTTAGAAACAAATATATTTAAACTATTGTCTAAATAGTGAATAGTTAATCCTTCCCACTTTCTTGTTTTCTTTCGTTACCGAGTTCTGTAATAGTTCATACGATTACCTAATATAGGTAACACTTATACTGTAGGTTGTGTTAGTTTGCTTAGGTTAGGTCAGGGGAGTTGCAGAACTTCTAGATTATTACCAGGCAACTACAACGGCCCCTAAACAACCAAGCCATGATTCCGCTGGCTCAAAGTTTACCCCGGCGACTACAACGACCCTCGAAGTAGTAATACAAACTCCACCACCAAACGAACTTGACAATTCAAATCACATACAAACACGTCTCCACCACTCTCGTTATGTTAGGTAAGGGGAGTTGCAGAACTTGTAGACTACAAGTAGGGTGATGTAACATTGACCATACATTGTTCACATTATTAATTACCTCATCTACCGTAATTTCCTTCTCTACACACAATCACTGGGTGAATACAATGTCTTGTGGGAAATTGTACATCCACTGTGAGGCTCCAGGCATGTGTTTGACCCTATAATTGAAATTAATTTGTCCTCAAGTATCTCTCTTGTAGGCTATAACTACAGTCCTCTAATATCATCATTAAGTACAATGACTGTATTCATACATCATTACAGACATTAACCCTTGTCTGGCGGGGGTGGACTTAAGTCGGGCTAGAGAACACATGCCCAAAGAGCGGGGACTGACTTGAGTCTGTGTGCAATTTTTGAGCAATAATGGCTCTGAGAGAGAGACGAGCGACGGGAGGAGCGTAGGTCGGCTCATGACCGCTCAGCACGGGTACCGCGCGACTACTGACATCTACTCCACACACACCCACACCCACTGCCTCTCTACACAGGGAATTATGTAAGGCAATTACCGTATTTTAGGGATTTTGCACTCGTCTTGCACGATCGTTGCAAGAGAACGCGTGGTCGTAGAAGGATGATTCTGGTGTCATTGGGAAGCTCAATTATCGCCCTTTCAGGGATACAAAATTGTATTACGCTCTAGCTGTTGTTTATGCATGAAAAAGAGCACGGAAACAAGTTTGTTTAGGGTAAAACCCCCCGCTTGTCAGGTAGTAGAAGTTACTGACGGGGCCGCTCGTAAGGGGTTAATATAATACGATAAGTCTGTATTATTATGTACCGTAAGGCCTTGATATCAATGCTTACTATACTTTACGAAACAAATATATTTACTACAATTATGCCACTACCGAATTGCTTTTTGCACTCGCGTTGCACGGTTATTGCAAGAAAACTATCCATCATACAAGGATCGTTATGGTGTCATTCGAAAGCTCTGTTTATGCCCTTTCAGGGATAGGTACTTGTTTTACGTTCTGGGTCTTATTTAGGCATGAAAATGATCACGTAAACCTATTTGGCTAAAAACACCCCGCTGTGCGGTACATATAAATAAACCGCATAGGCCGCTCGTAAGGTGTTAATCATTCTCACCTTCTTCTTTTCATTCGTTACCGAGTTCTGTAATTTTTCATACGATTACCTAAAATAGGTAACACTTTTAGGTTGTGTTAGTTTGCTTAAGTTAGGTCAGGGGAGTTGCAGAACTTCTAGATTATTAACCGGCGACTACAACGGCCCCTAAACAACCAAGCCATGATTACGCTGGCTCAAAGTCTACCCCGGCGACTACAACGCCCCTCGAAGTAGTAATCCAAACTCCAATCTCCACCACCAAACGAACTTGACATTTCAAAACACATACAAACACGTATCCACCACTCTCATTATGTTAGGTAAGTGGAGCTGCAGAACTTGTAGACTACAAGTAGGGTATTGTAACATTGACTATACATTGTTCACATTAATAATTACCTAAATTACCGTAATTTCCTTCTCTACACACAATCACTGGGTGAATACAATGTCTTGTGGGAAATTATACTTACACAGGTTAATACTAGGCCTATTTATAATGTTTGACCAAGACAAGTTAACTACCTGTATACTGTATATTGTACTTTCACGTGAGAAGTATTACAGGTTTATATGAATAATATATTTATTAAAGGGTACTTCACACAGTCAGGAATGCGAGCTAGAATCACTATGAGTAGCTGAAAATTTGGATTCCTGGGCCTATTCGCGGTGAAAAATCGATGACTCCTAGTGACTCTAGCGATATCCTAGTGATTCCTGTTAGACTCCCAGTGACTCCAAACCACTCGCGGGCGATTGGCCCTGTCCGACAAAATGTTCACCAAGTTTAAAGTTCTCGCCACGAATCGGACCATTCCCAGTGACTCCCAGTTGATCCCCTGTGACTCCCAGTTAGTCCTGGTGATTCTCGGTGATTCGTATCTGATTCGCGGACAGGTTTCGGTTTCAGTTTCAGTTCTCACCAGAATCACCAGGACTGACTGGGAGTCACTGGGGAATGACTGGGAATCACTGGGAATGGTCCGATTCGCGGCGAGAACCTTAAACACGGTGAACATTTTGTCGGACAGGGCCAATCGGCCCGGGCTGGTTTTTAGTCACTAGGAGTCTAACAGGAATCACTAGGATATCGCTCGTCACTAGGAGTCATCGATTTTCACCGCGAATAGGCCCAGGAATCCGAATTTTCAGCTACTCCTAGTAATTCTAGCTCGCATTCCTGACTGTGTGAAGTACCCTTAAGAATGTCTTCTTCAATCGAGCTGTGAACTTGTGGAATAGGCTTCCTCGAGATGTTATAGACTGCAGCACTGTTGATTCCTTTAAACATCGCCTAGACAAGCACCTCGCCTTAACCCCTCTTTGGCGGTGCCCGCCTTATGTCAGTTAGAGAACCAAGGCCTAAAAAGCGGGGCCCGCCTTATGTCGTATGCGATTTTTAGCACATAATCGGCTCTGAGAGAGAGTTCGAGCGGTGGGAGGAGCGCGGGTGGGCTCTGACTGTTCAGCATGGACCCAGTCACGCCACTGATGGTTACATCACATCCCACCACATCCCTGGTCCAGCAATACAAGATAAAAACTGACGAAATTACTATATTTTAGGGATTTTCCCTTCGTGTTGCACGATCGTTGCAAGAGAACCCTTGGTCGTACAAGGATGGTTCAGGTGTCATTGGAAAGCTCAATTATCGCCCTTTCATGGATACATAATTGTATTACGATCTGGCTCTTCTTTATGCATGAAAAACAGCATGGAATTAAGCTCGTTTAGGGTAAAACTACCCGCTGGGCAGGTAGTACGGTAGCGTCACAAAACTAGCCGCTCGTTGAGTGTTAAACCCGCGACTGATTGCATTTGTAAATGAATTACCTTTTTCTCAGATACATCGTGTTGTGTTATTAACCCACGTTGTTTCCTAGTAGTATCTCCTAACCCTGCCAAGGACGTTGGTCTAAAGGCAGCGCTTCCCATTCCAATTGTCCCATACCCACTCTGAACCACTGTTGGAGACTTTGAACAACAGTGATTTAGTAGGTAATCAACCTCGAGATGTCGCTAGATCTGTTGTTGCTTGACTTCCTTTGTACACCTTTGTACACACACGCACGCACACACAGACACATACAACACATCCATCTCTCTCTCTCTCTCCCTCTCTCTCACACACACACAGACCTATACAACACATCCATCTCTAACACACAGGACAAACAACGCAGTTAGGAAAACACTCAGACCCAAACAAAACACATTATTCTCACACATATTGGGGAGATAGTAGGCACCAATCGAGCAGGACAGTACCCAGGAGAGGCTACATAGGCATATGATAAAGATTTGCTGGAACTCCTGTTTTATTTGCCTAATTTCCCCCACTGTTTCTTGTTGTGCCTTACCTACGCAGAGAGTAATCCAGTATATCTCACAAACTCCTCCTCCTTCTATTCACGTCACTACACACTACACTTCTTTTCAACACACCTAAATTACCTCTAACGTACCTTGATATATGCTCTCTATCACTCTTTCAACCTTGGGGGGACACTTGTTACAGGCACCTTTGCCATTTGTCTCCTTCATACACATAGACAAAAAAACACACACAGGACAAAGAACACATCCATCTCTCACACACAGGACAAACAACGCAGCAAGGAAAACAACAGGCCAAAAAAACACATTAGTCTCACACACAGGACAAATATCACATCCATCTCACTAACACAAACACACACACACACACACACACACACACAGCGCATGTCTCACTCACTTTCTCTCTCTAACACACACACACACACAGGACAAAGGACAAACAACACATAACTTGGGATACTGGTATCCTCACCAGGATTCGAACCCACTCATTCAAGGTATTTTTGGAAGAGTTGGAATTGAGGGGGGAGGGTTGCAGAAATGGTGGGGGATGGGGGGGTTTGTAGAATTGAGGGGGGTTGTAGAATTGGGGGGGGAGGGTTTCAGAATTGGTGGGGGGAGGGTTGCAGAATTGGGGGGGGGGGGAAGGTTGCATAATTGGGGGGGGGGGAGGGTTGCATAATTGGTGGGGGGAGGGTTGCATAATTGGTGGGGGGAGGGTTGCAGAATTGGGGGCGGGAGAGTTGCATAATTGGTGGGGCGAGGGATGCAGAATTGGTGGGGGGAGGGTTGCAGAATTGGTGGGAGGAGGGTTGCAGAATTGGTTGGTGGAGGGTTGCAGAATTGGAGGGGGAGAGGGTTGCAAAATTGGGGGAGGGGCAGAATTGGGGGGGAGGGTTGAAGAAATGGGGGAGTTGCAGAATTGGGGGCAGGGTTGGAAAGCTTGAGGGGGGGGGGGGGGGGGGTGAGGTAATAACAGTTCGGGGTAATCTGTTGCAATTATGGCGTTATCAACTTTTATGGTATTGTGGATGTGCCAAAACCTGACTAATTGATTGATTTACTCTCTCTCTCTCTCTCTCTCATAAAATTAAGCCTTGTACACATGTAAACAATATTTAGGTCTACATATATATTGTAACATGCTTTTCAACACACACACAAGTGAACTGAACAAGAAAGTCATGGGAACGTTGATGTATGTGAATCGTATGAATTATTATGTTTTTTCTACCAACCATCTTCACCTCTAAACACAATTAATGAAATAAACAAATATATGAGGCACTCTAAGGACTCGAACCTAGGATACTCACATCGAAATTCCGCGCACTTATGCATTACGCTATTTTAACAAAGCTACTAGGCCGGGCCATTGTGATCCAATCGCTCATTTTGAGCCTGATAAATTATTGCATATTGATATGGGGCTCAACTAATTGCACCTTATTAAATGATGGACACAAAAATGCAGAATTTTGCTGCAAAGGTAGCAGTGGGTGGAGCAAAAAAATGCGACCATATAACTCCGATAATAAAGGAATTAGAGTGGCTAAACATAAAGCAAAAATATACATATGATACAGTTATTGCAGTGTATAACGAAAGGGATAATCTAATTCCAAACTGGCTAAAAAGCTATCCTATTGTTAATGAAATAATAAATAGTAACACAAGACAGCAAGACCATTTATATGTAGAGAGAACAAATACATTTTATGGTGAACGATCTCTTTTGGTAGCAGGACCTAAAATATGGTATTAGTTGCCGAGGTCAGTAAAAGACACAAATAATCTAAACACGTTTAAGCATATATGTAAAAGATCATCTTCTGAAACATTTCACAAAACAGTACAAACCTTCAGCAACAGCAAAGTCATCGTGATATATTTAACAAAGTATCAACTCCAGTAATATACTGTATATAACTAGGAATAAAAAAGTGAATTAATTAGAAGCACACTCTAACAAATTACTTATTATTTGGCTTACTGGAAAAAAATAAAAAAATCTCTCTCTCTCTCTCTCTATATATATATATATATATATATATATATAGTAATAGTTATATATATATATATATATATATATAATATATATTATATATATATATATATATATATATATATATATATATATATATATAGATAATATATATATATATATATATATATATATATATATATAGTAATACTTATATATATATATATATACCTGGTATATACAGTATATATAAACCTATAACTTTATTTCAGCAATTACATTCCCCCTCTTCCCTTAATTTCATTAAACTTATTTGGTATAGGTAATTTCGTCTGTAAGCCAGGTCGACCACGAGGTAATTTCGTCCACAAGCCGTTTCATCCACAGGTTATCTCGCCAGTAAATCAGTTTTATCCCAAGCTAGTTAATTAACTCTTTCTGTACCGATGACGTCACTTTGTATTTGATTTCAGCTACATTTAGACGATTTCATGAAGCTAAGGAAGGATTTAGGGTAGCTAAATGGATTAACTGAGATAATATGTATCCTATTAATGGTTAGACGTCTTTCCTAAGCTGAGAAGAACTGTCTAATAGTTGCCAGAATATAATGCAAAGGATATCACCGGTACTGAATGGGTTAACGTATCAGATGGTGTCAGTCCACCCACAAGTGAGTTCACCCATAGCTCACACACTCTTCCTATCACTTACCACTTCTACACATTCTTCCTAACACTTATCCCTTCTTCACATTCTTCCTAACACTTACCACTTCTACACATTCATCCTACCACTTACCACTTCTACACATTCTTCCTATCACTTACCACTTCTACACATTCTTCCTATCACTTACCACTTCTACACATTCTTCCTGTCACTTATCCCTTCTACACATTCTTCCTATTACTTACCACTTCAACACATTCATCCTACCACTTACCACTTCTACACATTCTTCCTATCACTTACCACTTCTACACACTCTTCCTATTACTTACCACTTCAACACATTCTTCCTATCACTTTTCCCTTCTACACACTCTTCCTATCACTTACCACTTCTACACATTCTTCCTAACACTTATCCCTTCTACACATTCTTCCTAACACTTTCCACTTCTACACATTCACCCTACCACTTACCACTTCTACACATTCTTCCTATCACTTACCACTTATACACATTCTTCCTATCACTTACCACTTCTACACATTCTTCCTGTCACTTATCCCTTCTACACATTCTTCCTATTACTTACCACTTCAACACATTCTTCCTATCACTTACCACTTCAACACATTCTTTCTATCACTTACCACTTCAACACATTCTTCCTACCACTTGTACTGTAACTTTGGTAACATTCACCTATGTCACCATGTAACTTAGTAGCTTTCCACTGGTAGCCACCATGTAACCTTATACTTGTAATAACGGTAACTTTGGTAACATTCACCTATGTCACCATGTAACTTAGTAGCTTTCCACTGGTAGCCACCATGTAACCTTATACTTGTAATAATGGTAACTTTGCTAACATTCACCTATGTCACCATATAACTTAGTAGCTTTCCACTGGTAGCCACCATGTAACCTTATACTTGTAATAACGGTACGTTATCTCTTGCCACCACCAAATGATATTGAATGACATAATTGGAAGTCCAAATAAATATACAAGTCAATCAGCCTGGTAATTATAATAAATACACAAGTCAATCAGCCTGGTAATTATAATAAATACACAAGTCAATCAGCCTGGTAATTATAATAAATACACAAGTCAATCAGCCTGGTAATTATAATAAATACACAAGTCAATCAGCCTGGTAATTATAATAAATACACAAGTCAATCAGCCTGGTAATTATAATAAATACACAAGTCAATCAGCCTGGTAATTATAATAAATACACAAGTCAATCAGCCTGGTAATTATAATAAAATACACAAGTCAATCAGCCTGGTAATTATAATAAATACACAAGTCAATCAGCCTGGTAATTATAATAAATACACAAGTCAATCAGCCTGGTAATTATCAAGAGTAGTAGGTGTAGAATCAACAGTAGTATAGCGGGTGCCCAATCCCGAAAGTGGATGAAATAGGGGAGCTGTCACCAGGCAAAGGCGGCTTTCTAGGGCCTTTCCAAGCTGATGCTGAGAGGGTTGGGTTCTAGTCATGTGGTGATGGGCTGGTCTATCAGAGTGAGAGTTCAGCATTCTCTGCCATACCCATAGCTTACTCTGACTGTTCCTTTAGCTTTTCCCTAGGTAGTAGGGGTAGGCAGCCCCGCCCAGGGAAGTACTACCGCCAAGGTTTCGGGAGACTCAGGGAATAGCCTGAATTCCATGTTCTCTCCCAGGCCTTGGTAGCTGGATACATATCTTTCTGCCTCACACATCAGGGGTATCAGGAAAACCCTCTTTATATAACATACACATCCAACTTCACGACATTGCCCTACATTGCTATCCTCTATCCATAAAACACTGCTCTTCCCACTACATATCATACATGCAACACTATACATACTATACCTAATAAATCATGGCAGTACAATTGTTAAGAGCAAACCTGGTGATCCCTCGGATATCCACCCCCGGCAGGGTTGGGTCATCGACACAGGGCCCTCCCGGTCGTCATCATGCGACTGTGTCAACAGCATTGCAACGTCCCAAAGCTGCTCGTCGGTGCAACTTTTTCTTTGGCAATATAAGGGGACTTCTACCTAACATCAATTCTGTACACCAATTTCTTCAAGCAGAATCCCCAACTCTCCTTTTTTTGACAAAGACTCAAGTAACATCCACATCTGACACATCTAGATTTAATTTTCCAGGTTATCAACTGCTCCAAAATTTCTGACCTAAAGGAGGTGTATGTTGCTTCGCAAAATCTGAAATTGCCCTGGAGGAGGTTATTAGATTCAATTGTCCCTATTTTGATTATTCTATTTACAAATTCATTTCTGCTGGTAAATTTAGATACATATGTTACATCTACCGTTCCCCAAATACTCCTCCAGAGCAAAGTCTTTTCGATTATCTGTCCTCACAACTCGGTGTCCTCAACTTAAATGCTTCTTCTGAAATCACTGTGTTGGGTGATTTTAATTTCCATAATGTTGAATGTCTCACTCATTCAGCCAGGACTGATGATGCTGGTCTTGAATGTGAGCTATTTGCAGATTCACTTACTCACACTCAACTAGTCAACAAACCCACCCGTGTACCAGATAATCCTGATCATAATTGCCACCTACTGGACTTATTTTTAACAACCAATTCAGAAAATTATGATGTTACAGCGAGGTCCCCGCTTGGATCTTCTGATCACTGTCTGATACAAGCCACCTGTCTATCACCTACCACACCTTCCCACTCTGAACCTGTTTTGGTGACTAAATGGCATTACGATAGGGCAGATTGGGTGGGTCTTCAAGATGTCTTTATTGATATTCCCTGGACCTCTTTTTTTTCTAATGATGCACACTCCACCTTGAGCCACATACAAGATTTTATAAAAATTGGAATGGACACTTTTATTCCTCATCAAAAGTACAGTAAAAGATCTAATTCACTTAAATGGTTTGACCATAATTGTGCTAGAGTAACTGAACAAAAAGCAATAGCCTACAATGCATACACAAGATCAAAAACACATGAAGCCTTTAACTTTTTTTTTTTTTTTTTTTTTTTTTTTCTATGTGATTGAGGGAGGCAAAAGGCATAACTGCCTATAGCGAGTGCCTCCCCCATAGTTGAAAGAGTGACAGGGCCAAAATCAAGGGACGTTCGAGCCAAAATGCCTGGACACACGGAGTTTGAAGCAATTTAAGCCATAGGAAGAGGGAAAGACTGATTCTGGGAGAGAGTTCCAGAGCTCAGATATTGAGTAGAAGAAAGTTTGAGAGTAATGTTTCACTCTTGGGTTGGAGAGTTGCACAGAGTAGGGGTGGGATTGAGTTGAAAGACGGGTACCACGTGCCCTACGTAAAGGAGGTGGTATGCACTGGGATAGCTCTGAGGAACACTGATTATTATAGTAGCGATAGAATAGCGAGAGAGATGCAACATTGCGGCGGAGAGAGAGAGATTGCAGAGAGTTGGTGAGTGGACGGGAGTTAATGATACGAAAGGCCTTCCTTTCAACTTTGTCAAGGAGAGCGGTTGTGAGAGGAACCTCCCCACACATGTGAACAATACTCAATACAAGGGCGCACTATGCCCCTGTACAGAGCAAGAAGCTGTGCAGGGGAAAAGAACCCCCTAAGGCGGTTGAGCACACCCAGCTTCTGGGAGGCTGCCTTAGCAAGACTGGTAATATGGTCCTTCCAAATGAGAGCAGAAGAAAAAGAGACACCAAGAATATTGAGAGAAGATGAAGGGTTGATTTTTGTATTGTTGAAGAACAAGGGATAGTCCGCTGGGAGATCCTGACGGGTAGATAGATGGAGAAATTGGGTTTTGGAAGCATTAAAGTTAACAAGGTTTTCTCTGCCCCAATTGGAAATAGTATTTAGATCAGAATTTAAGAGTTCTATGGCTTCATTACGTTTGTCGTTGAGGGATTGCTGGCTGGGGCGTTCTGAAAAACTAATGGAGTAGTGTAAGGTTGAGTCGTCTGCGTATGAATGGATGGGAATTAAGGTACAGTTAAGGAGATCATTTATAAAAATTAGAAAGAGAATAGGAGATAGGACAGAGCCCTGAGGAACACCGGAGTTTATAAGGTGAGGAATGTGAACAATGGCCGTCCACAACCGCAGCTATGGAACGGCCGGAAAGGAAATTAGAGACAAAGGCACAGATGGAGGGATAGAAACCGAAGGAGGGTAGTTTAGAAATTAAAGATTTATGCCAGACTCTATCGAAGGCTTTCGATATGTCTAGTGCAATAGAAAAAGTCTCACCGAAGTCCCGAAAGGAGGATGACCAAGAGTTAGTAAGATATGAAAGAAGATCACCAGTAGAGCGACCCTTAAGGAAGCCATACTGGCGATCTGCGAGCAGATTATGAGAAGAGAAATGCTTAAGAAATTTGGAAGCAAGAATAGTTTCAAAAACTTTAGAAAGACAAGAGATAAGAGCAATTGGACGATAGTTGGAGGGTTGAGAGCGGTCACCCTTCTTTGGGACAGGTTGAATGTGAGCAAACTTCCAGCATGAAGGGAAGACGTTAGAGGATAGACAGAGACGAAAGAGTTTGCCTAGGCAGGGAGTCAGCACGGAAGCACAGTTTTTGAGAACAACAGGAGGAACACCGTCCGGACCGTACGCCTTATTAGTGTTAAGCCCAGAGAGGGTAGAAAGTACATCTTTAGAAGAGATTAGGATATTAGGCATAAGTAAGAGAGAGGAGGGCGGAGAGGGAGGAATAGCACCGGAATCATCCAAAGGTGGAGTTTCTAGCAAAAGTTTGAGCGAAGAGTTTAGCTTTGTCAGAGGAAGAAGTGATGGTTGTGCCATCAGAGTGGGAAAGGGAGGGAAAGACGAGGAAGAGAAATTGTTGGAGAGGTTTTTGGCTAGATGCCAGAAAGCTTGGGAAGAGCTAGAGTTGGATAGTTCAGTGCATTTATTATTGATGAAAGAGTGTTTGGCAAGTCGAAGAACAGATTTGGCTTGATTCCGGGCAGAAACATATGAAGAATGAGAGTCTTGAGTTTTAAGGCGTCGGTTACCGTTTGAATGATTCCTCCTTATTGCGGACAGCAGTAGAACAGGCGTGAGTAAACCAAGATTTTTTAGCATTAGTCTGAGAGAAAGAGAATGGAATGTATGCTTCCATGCCCGATAGGATTACCTCGGTAATGCGTTCAGCACTCTCCGAGGGTCCTCGGCCATGGAAGCAGAAATAATTCCATGGGAAATCAAAGAAGTACTGCCGAAGAGCCTCCCAGTCGGCAGCGCCAAAGTGCCACAAGCGCCGCCGGCTAGGAGGATCGGGTGGCTGTACTGGAGAGATAGGACAGGTGACAGAGATAAGTTTATGGTCGGAGGAGCCCAAAGGAGAGAAAAGATCGACAGTATAAGAAGAAGGGTTAGAAGTTAGAAACAGGTCAAGAATGTTGGGCCGATCTCCGATGCGATCCGGGATACGGGTGGGTTGCTGAACTAACTGCTCTAGGTCATTTAGGATAGAAAAGACGTAGGCTTGTTCACCAGGTGGATCAGTAGTGTGAGAGGAGAGCCATTGGCGGTGGTGAACGTTGAAATCTCCTAAGATGGAGATTTCTGAGAAAGGAGAAATGGATAGAATGTGTTCCACTGTAGAGTTTAGATAGTCAAAGAATTTAGGAAAGTTGGTAGAGTTAGGGGAAAGATAGACAGCACAGAAATATTTAGTAAGAGAATGACAGGAAAGTTTGAGCCATAAAGTTGAGAATTCAGAGGAGTCGAAATCGGGAACACGAGAGCAAGTGAGTTTGTTGTGCACATATGCACAACATCCGCCTTTGGCTTTGAACTAGGATAGAGAAAGTAGGAGGATACAGAGAAGGGGTTGCTGGATGTTGCTACAGACACCTGGGTTTCGGTGAGGAAGAGAAGATCAGGTTTGTAGGAGGAGAGATGGTGCTCAACAGAGTGAAAGTTAGAGGAAAGTCCGCGAATGTTGCAGAAATTAATAGAAGAGTAAAACAGGCCGAGGTCCAGGTAATTGTGTGGGGTCGTCAGGGGATGGTCGGTCGGGTGAGGGGGCATTTATGGTCCCCCCCCCTGGGGACTCCGAGGCTGGGCTAAAATTCATCATTTTGTGTTTTTTTAATTTTGGTGTGGAGGAATGAAGTGTGGTGTGCATGTTTAGTGTAGTGAAGTGGATAGGAGGAGGAGGTGTTTGTGAGAGCTAGCTGGATTGCTCTCAGTGTAAATGAGGCACAAAGAAAATCAGTAAGAGAGGCCAAGCAAATGAAACAGGAGTTCCAGCGACTCTTTATCACATGCCTATAACCTCACCTGGGTCTAGCCCTGATCGATTGGTGCCTACAATCTCCCCACCACTACTACTTTAACTACTTTAGAAACATCAGAAATCATGCCAAAATTGTATTAAATCTAACTAAATCAAACTTTCTCCACAAGCAGGCAAATAAACTTATAAATAATCCAAATGATAACAAAATATTTTGGTCTACTCTTAACTCATTAAAATCCAACTTCACTACTGTTTCATCAATTCCACCATTAAAATCTCCGACTGGCAATCTTGTAAGTGACCCACGAGGTAAAGCTAACCTTCTTGCGGATATTTTCTCCACCAACTCAACCTTAGATGAATTAAATCAAGATGTCCCTCCACTAAATTTTAATCCCTCTGAAAATCCTCACAATCCACACCAGACATGTCAAAACTATTTTGCAGAATCTCTCGGTAGATAAAGCTCCTGGTCCAGATGAAATTCCTCCAATAGTACTTAAGAATTTCTCCTTGGTGCTCGCTCCTGTATTGGCAAAAATGTTCCGTCTGTGTACTCATACCTCATGCTTCCCAGTATCCTGGAAGAAGCAACATCCATCCAGTTCCTAAAAAGGTGCCTCTTCAGATCCATCAAACTACAGACCAATAGCTATAACTTCCACTCTGGTAAAGTCTATGAATTTATTAAATACTCACATAATTAAGCATCTTGAGAATAATAAATTAATCAGTGATAGGCATTTTTAGACGATGTCGATCAACTGTAGACATTCTTTGCCTTCTTACTCATCAATCAACCAACTACAGACCAACATGGTAAAACACATACAATAGCACTGGATATATCAAAGGCATTTGATAGAGTCTGGCATCAATCCTTATTGTTGAAGATGTCACACTACGGCCTTGCATCATTAGTTCCACTAATTTCTTCTTATCTTCATAACAGAAAAATATGTGTAATGGTAGATGGCATTTATTCTCAATTTCACTCAATAAATGCTGGTGTTCCCCAGGGATCAGTTTTGGCCCCAACTCTGTTCCTCATTCATATCAATGATCTCATATCTACCACTCACAATCCAATACATTCCTACGCGGATGACTCAACACAGCCCGTAGCCTAGTAGGTAGAGCTCTCGTCTCACACACGAGGGGTCGGGGGTTCAATCCCCGGCCGGGCGGAGACAAATTGGGCTTGTCTCCTTTCATGTGTTAGCCTCAGTTGACCTAGCTGTAAATAGGTACCTGGAATAAGTGAACGACGTTGTGACGTTCCATCTGGGGTTGGCAAAAATGGTACAAGGCGAGATGGGTATCATATGGTTCACCTAAGCTGATGGCTACCTAAGCCTTCGGGCGAGACGGTACCGTCTATAGTGAGAATGGTACCATACAGATCCACCCTAAGCCTTCGTTTCCGATGTCGCCAATTGGCTAAATACAGACTACACACACATCCACAGCCATTCCAACAGTACATAAAACACTTAACATGCATTTCACGCAATACATTCCCAGTTAAGGAGGCGCGATAATAATGAGCTTAGATCGCATTGCGTGGATTCCCCTTGACGAACAAGTAACTGAGTAACTGAGTAACTCCACAGTTCCTTCACATTTACCAATTCTTTCACCCAACCCGATCTTATAAATTCAAAAATAAACACTGCAATTTCTCTGAACCAGGACCTTTCTAGAATTAATGAATGGGGACAAAAGAATCTAGTTTCCTTCAATGCACAGAAAACCAAGTACATTCAATATTCTAACCGACAGAATCTCACTGACTCCCATATATTTTTTAATGATGTAAGTATTCCCACTTCCCCTAGTATTGACATTCTCGGTGTAACATTAACCTAAGACGTGCGCACAGGGGGTTTTCTACAGGGTAAGACTGTGCGCACCTATGATGATTTTGGGACCCATTGCCAATTTCGATAAAAAGTACATCATCGTGTAGGGAATGTTTGCGTGCATCGGCCCATATATATTTGACCCCCCAAAAATGTCTGGGGGGGGTGGGGGAACGGTCCGTAGTTGAAAAATGTGGAGCGAATGGCACCGCGCGGCTAGATTGTCATCGAGCGGCGAGATTTCCCTGCCGAATTTTCACGCGCCCAGGGGATAGAAGGAGAGGGAGGAGGGGGTGGGTTACCGCGTATTATAACGTATATCTCCTTTTTTGAGCCCTTTTAGGCTATGTAGAGTATGTATACGTGTGTAGGCCACCCATATAACAATGAATATGCCTCATAGTGACCAAAAATTGCAATATATAAGGGAATTATAAGATAATTTTTAGGCGGGAATGAAGATGTGTTGGAGGTTTGGCGGCAATTTATGAGCTGAGAGTGTGGTTTATGCCATACATATCACTCACATCTTGTACTTAGAGCACTGTCATGCTATAATACAGACTTGTACGTATGTAGACGTGCCATATATCAAAATATATACCGCATATAGACCAATTCATGCGATATTTACGCACATTATCAATGAGATTCTATGCGTGAACCAAGGTGTGAGTGAGTTGTGCTGGGAATGAAAGGGGGAGAGGGTGTGTTATGCCATAAATATCACTTATATCTTGTACTTAGAGCACTGTCATGCTATAATACAGACTTGTACGTATGTAGACGTGCCATATATCAAAATATATACCTCATATAGACCAATTCATGCGATATTTATGCACATTATCAATGAGTTTCTAGCAGACGGAAGCCTGAAAGGGTAGGTGGGGGTGGGTGGGTGGGAGGGAGGCATGCAGGGAGTGAGTGAGTGAGTCGTGGAGAGAGGGAAGGCAGGCAGGGAGATCTCTAGATAGATAGCCAGCTTTGTGATAATTGTGGAGGCACCCGAGGCGTATGGATGTCTTGGTATTTTGAACCTTATGTCTACCAGGTGTCTGGTGTTCGTTGCCACCAAGAGGTCTACAATAACATGAGTCAGGAATGGAGAGAGAGAGAGAGAAACTGAGACATGCGTATGTCGTACGTATAAATGGACTTCAGAATTGCATTTTTATGCAAGCAGACATTGCATTTTAGACACATGTGAATTACCACAGAAACATGTAGGCCATTGACTGTAAATAAAGTACTATATTATAGACCAGCAACGAGGGTGGTCAGTAAACACAGGGAGATTGCCTTTTGTGATAGAGAGCTAAATATTGACTGGTGTCTCCTTACACTTGCGAAAGGGTAGATTGCCACCAGAGAAACTTATATTTATTTATTTCCAAGTAATATGCAATCTAAATGTATATTCGAGACCTACTGCAAGTATTTGTATGACAGTCATGACTATGTATAATCCAATATACGCGCGTAGGCGAGACATAAGAAAGCTGGTTGAGCAATTTTCGACACCCACACAGTTATTATTCATTTTTATTTACAGTATTATACAATACAAATGTATTTGTGAAGAGTATTTTATTGATTATTGTATTTATACATATTTTGTTCCCAGACAGAGCTGCTGTGTCTGGAGCATCAAGGAGCGGCAAGGGTCACCCCGTGACCGCTTGACCGTGTGAAAATGAGTGGAGTCACACTGAGAGGGGCAATTTTGCTGAGTGTTTGGGCAATTTTTGACAGAATAAAGTTATATAATTACTAATTCTTGACAGAGACAAACTTTTATAAACCTTTGCATGATATAATTGATAATCCCATCAATTTACAAACGTAAATTGGTGGGATAATTCATTTTTTTTTGTATATTGTCATTTCGATTGTAGACACGAAGTTTTGAGTGATATTTGGTATGAGCTCCTGTGGCATGGTTGGTAAGGTCGCGGACTGGAAAACTCAAAGTGTGGTAGGGTAGTGGGATCGAATCCAGGAGGGGGTTATGGGGAAGGTGTTATACTGTCTAGAAATTTTTTGATAAAATTTTTTTTTACAAGATCATGCCATTGTATTCAAACAATATGAAATATTCATAGAATATATCATATTGTAAGAATACAATGACATGACCTTGTTTTTTTGTTTTTTTTATTGTTTTATTTTATTATCTTAGTAGGTTTGACAGGATTTATTGAAACATATTTATTTTTTTACAATTCATTTGAGGTAAGAAAATAATTATATACACATTACTTAGGCTAATAACAAACATATATATTGATATACTAAAAAAGAAGGCATATTACATGTAAATCTTTGAAACTTATAAACTAAATAATGAAACATACAATTATATAATGTAAAAGCTATATCACAGGGACATCTTTGGAACTTATACATTATAATATATATGTTACATTATGAGGTAGCGTGATCAATTAGGTCAGGTCAGGTAAGGTAGGGCCCGAGTCCAGGGCAGGGCAGGGCAGGGGGCGAGTCCAGGGCAGGGCACGGGGCGAGTCCAGGGCAGGGCAGGGCAGGGGGCGACACTCAATAATTCTTGAAGGTGTGGTAGTCCCTGAAGCAGTCACCCAGGCAGAGTGGAACTTTGCACTCGGCGCACATTGAGGTGACTCTTTTGGTGACATGGGGTTTCCTGACACTGGAGCTGCAGACGGTGCACTGCGCCTGTCTGTGACGAGTGCCAATCAGCTCGGTGTTGGTTGGGTAGTGTCTTTCGACACCCAGCTGGATGCGGTCAGGAACGTGATCCCCACGCCATGCCGTACGTCTGTGAGTGGTGGTGCCATACTTCTCCAGGAGTTGGTATGAGACGTTGTAGACGAACTCCCGGAATTTCAGCTTCTGGTTTGGGGACATATCCTTCTTCACCAACCACAAGTTGTAGGCGTTGAGCATCGTGATATCAACTAGGTGGAGGAAGAGCTTGTGATACTACTTCACAGTCTTCCTCAGACACTCAACGCCTGACAGCTGACAGTCAGACTTGTCCACCAGGCGCATGTTCTTGGTATAGTCCACTACCATGTCGGGCTTGTAGATGGTCTTCCTGGTTCGGTAGTGGATTATGCCAAAATCCACCTGGGCACCTGTGTGGACGGTGGAAAGCAGGTGGACGTCTCATTTATCCTTCCACTTCAGGGCTATCACTTTCCCACACTTCTCGAGCTGCTTGTATTTCTGCCCTTTCGTCGCCTTCTTCGCACATGCCTCTCGCGGTGTTCCTGGGCCAGGTCGTCTTCTGAAGGTGTGTCACTGGAGGAGGCATCTGTAAGAGGAATGACATTACCGGTGAACTTAGGCATAAACTTTCTTGTCTTTCTGACAGTCCCACATGACCCCATTTGGTTGTCATGAAGAAACTGGCAGAGAGCAGGAGAAGTATACCAGTTGTCAGTGTAGATGATGTGGCCTTTGCCCAGGTAAGGTGCCAACATTTTCCTGACGATGGCACCTGACATGCCCATGGGTTCATTGGCAGCGGCTTTCGGTATGTCAATGTCAGTGCCTGTATACACGATCATGTCAAGCACTATTCCAGTTTCACAGTCACACAAAACGAAGAGCTTGATTCCGAACCTATGCCTTTTCAAGGGGATATACTGCTTGAAAACAAGACATCCTTTGAAGAGCACGAGCGACTCATCAATCACCAAATTGAGGAAGGGGTAAAAGTATTTCCTATACCTCTCCAACAACATGGTGAACACATCCCGAACTTTCCATATTCTGTCAATCCTGTTAGGATTGTCGTTGTCTGCAAAGTGCATAAATCTTGTCAGCAACAAAAATCTGTCACGAGTCATGAACTTATTGAAAGTTGGGGTGGCGATGAGAGGGTCGTGCTTCCAATAGTGTTGCAACACATGCTTCTTGATCAGAGGCATGAGGAACAACAAGGCAAAGAACGTCATAAATTCTTCCACCGTCGTATCCACCCAGCCTCGTATTCTCGCTTTTGGAGAAATGACGTCCAATCTGCCAAACACCCACCTGTAGTAGGCGTTTGTTTGGGCAACGATGTACGTCATTACCTCCATATCGAAAAAAGCGAGGAAGAAGTCGCTTTTGTTCGCTTGATCGTCACAGGGCCAGTCGTCAGTTGTTCCTGACGTCCCAGGATTGAACTGGGGCACGTCAGGTACAAAATTGACCCCGTCAGACCAATCGAACGAAGGCAGCCCAGGGATCGGAATGTCGTTGTCGTCTGCGTCTCCTTCAGCGTCTGAAATATCGCTTCCATGGTCGCGATACAGCACTGTATCATCATCACCCTCCTCTTCACTTGACAGACGATGCCCTTCCTCATTCTCGTCACCGACGTCGAACTCACTCCCACTGTCCACTCCCAAATCTCCCCACCCTTGGTCCCGTGCTAGGGCTTCGTCGTCGAAACCCGGGCTGCCAATGCCCTGCGAATCACCATCAAACAGCAGGGCGGCATACTTTGATGGTGTCAGAGTTTTCCGGGTCACTTTAGCACGTACGGGAGTCTTATGGACAGGGACAGCAGAGGCGGTGGCAGAGGCGGTGGCAGGGGCGACGGCAGGGGCAGCAGTGGTGCGTGGTCTTGTGGCATGGAGGCAGGCAAGATGATGGTGGTGCCTGTCGCCCTTCTCTCTGTTCCTTGGGCAGGGGCGGCAGGGGCAGCAGGGGCAGCAGGGCCGGCAGGGACACCAGGGCCAGCAGGGCCAGCAGTCGCTTTCCCTCTCCCTTTCCTTTTCCTTGGGCAGGGGCAGCATGGCGGCAGGGGCAGCAGGGGCAGCAGGGGTGGCAGGGGCAGCAGGGGCAGCCGGGCCAGGGGTGGCTGGTGGTGGTGGTGGTGGTAGGGTCACTGTGGCTGGCGTACGGGTTCTCTTCCCTACGCCCGTGCCTTTAATTTTTCCTGCCCCCGCAGGTTCTGCAGCCCTAGGGCGGCCTCCTGCGTCGCTGGTACCGGTGGCAAGGGTGGCAGGGGTGGCAGTGGTGGTGGTAGTGGTTGTTGCAGTGGCCTGGGTCGTGGTGGCAGTGTCCAGAAACACCAATGACCTCTGTACCTTTGCTGTGCTTGCATGTGTTTTTCGTGCTTTGGGTGCTGGTGTTTCGTCCTCCGATGCTGTAGGGCATGTCGTACTGGTAGCTAGGGTCTTTAGCAGCCACCCTCTGCCTTCCACGGTGGCTAACACCACCAGAAAGAGGGCTGGTTGTGTCATCAGGGAGCGAGCGTGAGGGACGTGTGGGCTTCATGACTAGTGCTTGGTTACAGGCGCGGTGTGCTTGCACGAGTACGGGGCGAGCGTTTGGCAGGGTGGTGTCGAGAGTTGACATGTAGTACTATACCCACACCAATTTTCAGCCGCCTGGCTATAAACGCGCGGTTTTGGTACGCGCTCAAAAGCTCTGCTCTTAAGAGTCTTCCCGCAGTCCGCCGGGGGAACTCTTAAGAGTCTCCCTGCAGCTCCCGGGTTAACTACTAACCTGAGCTGGACACATTATATTAGAAGCATTGCTAAGAATGCCTCTAAAAAAATGGGACTCCTGTACAGAGTTCGAGAATTCTTCACTGACGAGCAGTTGGCTGTAATATATAAAAGTCATGTGCGTTATCAGATGGATTACTGTTCACCTCTGTGGAGTGGAGGTGGAGTGGTTGCATTGAGGTAGCTGGACAAAATTCAAAATAAAGGTATTAGATTAATAAATAACCCTGCTATCACACAGGACCTTCCTACATTATCCATACGAAGAAACGTTGCATCCCTTGCATTATTCTACAGATATTTTCACAGCAATTGTTCCGAGGAACTTACTTCAATTGTGCCGCCTCTCCACATCTTTCCCCGTAGAACTAGGGCAGCTGGAAGCGTCCATGAATTTACACTTTCTCCTCCACAATGCAGAACTTCTGCTTATCAAAATTTATTTATCCCCACAACTACTACTCTTTGGAATTCACTTCCCTCGAGTTGTTTTCCACAAACTTACAACCTACAACAGTTTAAATCTAGTTGTTACAAACATTTTATGAATGGAGGATGCCTTTAGGCACATGGACCTTTTTTGTTTTATCTGTGTTTTTCCTTCCTCCGTTCATTGTCTCTTTAAAAAAAAATATATATATATATATATTCTAGATCTCAAGTGGCGGCATCTCTTTCGTGGATTGACATCTCTACTGCCAACCTTGAGGCTGGCAGACTGGGAGCCAAAGAGTCACATATTTCGTTTGCCCCTCAAGTTTCTCTTCATAGTTTACGGAGCACAGTGCCTTGGGTGGGGCTTTGGTGTCCCGGGCGTTTCCGCAGCCTACTCAGCCCCTCGTCTGGGAGCGGCTTTGGTCACCTGGGCTTTCTTAGTGATAAAGCTGGAAGGGTTATGTGTGGGCACTTGGTTATGGCCTTTGTCTTGCTTGGGACCTTGGGGCTGCTCGGCCAGACAGCCTGGGGAACAACAACAGCAACAACAACAACAAAAGTAGTAATCAGCAGTAGTAATCAATAGTAGTAATCAGCAGCAACAGAACAGCAATTATCTCTTGAGTTAAACAGGAACAATGATAAATCAGCATCAGTAGCAATTCAATGGGTGGATATAGTGAAATGGTGAGTGTTTCTATCGAAGTCTCAATCTGTGGACAGTCTGAATTGTGGTTGATTAGGTGCCCAAGAAGTGAAGCAGGACACCTCTTGATGCGGGAGTGGTGTGTGCAAGAGTCTCTGAATGTAACTCCAGTATTGTGGAAGAACCACGCTCTATTCAGGCGGCCAGTAAGACCAGCGGCTGATATGACCGGAACTTCTCTACTTCCTTGGCCGTTTCAGCTTGAGTGTGAATTATGCAGAACATGCCAGACCAAAGGTGGTGGTGTGAGGTATATATGAATCAGAAGTACAGTAATCGGTAGAATACCGATAAGTCAGCGTAGAACATCCGGGTAGCCACAGTCAGTACCAGTGTACAGTCGTATATCAATAGTCATGTTACCAATAGGAAAACTAGGATATATCTGTATAAAATTAATGAGGGAACTTAAATATCATCATACTAATATATTATATGACACTACACATTCTTCCTATCACTTACCACTTCTACACATTCTTCCTAACACTTACCACTTCTACACACTCTTCCTATCACTTCTACACACTCTTCCTATCACTTATCACTTCTACACACTCTTCCTATCACTTCTACACACTCTTCCAATCACTTCTACACACTCTTCCTATCACTTCTACACACTCTTCCAATCACTTCTACACACTCTTCCTATCACTTCTACATATTCTTCCAATCACTTCTACACACTCTTCCTATCACTTCTACATATTCTTCCTATCACTTCTACACACTCTTCCTATCACTTCTACACATTTTCCCTATCACTCACCACTTTTTTACATTGAATATTTCCTTGGTTTTCTCCTCGGTGTACATATATTATCTTTGCTTGTTTTGTATCTATCTCTTTGCTTCCTTCCTCCTCTCTCCCGGGTTTTCTCTCCTTCCTGTCATAGTCCTCTTGTCCTGACCCTCGTACTCCTTCTCTTCCTTCTGTTCCTTGTTCTATGCTTTATTCCTTCCTTCTCTTCCTTATTCTCCTCTTCTTTCTGTTCCTTGTTCTATGTTTTATTCCTTCCTCTTCCTTAGTCTCTTCTTGTTTCTGTTCCCTGTTCTATGCTTTATTCCCTCCTTCTCTTCCTTATTCTCCTCTTCTTTCTGTTCCCTGTTCTATGCTTTATTCCCTCCTTCTCTTCCTTATTCTCCTCTTCTTTCTGTTCCCTGTTCTATGCTTTATTCCCTCCGTCTCTTACTTATTCTCCTCTTCTAACTCCTCTCCCTCGTAATTCTGTGTTTCGTTTTCTGCTTTATCCTCTCTTGTTCTTCCTCCTCCTGACCCTCGTACTCCTCCTCTTCTTTCTGTTCCTTGTGATATGCTTTATTCCTTCCTTCTCTTACTTATTCTCCTCTTCTAACTCCTCTTCCTTGTTCTCTGCTATAATCTCTCTTGCTCTTCCTCCTCCTCCTCCTCCTCTTCCTCGTTGTCCTCCTTCTGTTCCTTGTTCTATGCTTTATTCCCTCCTCTTCATCTTCTAACTCCTTTTCCTCTTCCTCTTCCTCGTCCTTCTGTTCTTCGTTCTCTTCTGTATCCTCGTCGTACTCCGTCTGTTCCTTGTTCTATGCTTTATTCCCTCCTTCTCATCGATCCTCCTCTTTCTCTTCTAACTCCCTTTTCTCGTCATGCTGTTTCGTGTTCTCTCCTTTATCCCCCCCCCCCACCTTCTCCTCCTTATCCCTCTGTTTCTTGTGTTCTTCTATATTATCTCTCTCTCTCTGTTTATTGTTATCTCCTATAGTTCCTCCTTCTCCTCCATATCCCTCGATTTCTTGTTATCTTCTTTATTCCCTTCTACATCTCCTTCTCCCTCTGTTTCTTGTTATCCTCAATATTCCCTCCTCTTTACTCTCTCTCTCTCTCCTCCCCTCCTAGCACCTCCTTATCCCCGTCTTAGTGTTCATCAATTACGCCCCCCCCCCCCCCCCCCCACACACACACACACACCGAGTCAGTATAGGTATTGGGTGTAGTCAGCCACCAAACTGACAGTCCTGGGCCCCGGTTGGTTGGAAGGCTATACTAGTAAACTTTTATTTTTTTAGTTTTTTTTTCTGGACCACCTACTCCATCATGTTTAGCCCCATTAATTTTGAAAAGATGTTTGTTACATTAGCATTAGTTTGGCGATGTCAAGATTTTTTGCCCCATTTGTTTGTCAATTCTAAGACTTTTCGTGCCATTTAGGTGTCGGTTATTTCCTGGCGAGCGATAGCGAGCCTGCAATTTGGGAAGAACCGGCCATCGGCCGAGACATTTTTCTACCGAAAAATTTACAAATTTATCTCGAGTGGGGATTTCTGGGGGTATTTTCTTGTAAGCTTGATGGAGGTCTTGGGAGCAAATTACAAACCTCCCCTTCACCCCTTCAGCACGATGACGTACTTTTCATCATACCGGTATTTTGTTTATATTTGTTCTTCTTCCCCTTTCCTTTCTAATTCCATTTCTACTTCTTTCAAATACATATGTGTGTAAATACATAAATGTTATGCTTTAGACTGGACTGTAACCAACGATACTGGTAATAAATGTCAGCTATCTACCCGCTAGAAGGCAGCCTACTTCCAGCGACTGTCATGGTTTGCTACTAAGGTCCTCCGGGGTCAACAGAGCATCCGTGTCACTCCGAGGCTTCCTGGTCACTAATTTGTACAGGTTTTACTATCGTGGTGGGGGGCTTGTCCATCCATCAACCTATATAATTCAATTTAATAATTGTATTTAAATTAAGTTTCCTTTATTTCGTAAGAAAGTACATATACAGTATGCATAGCATGTACATTTAAATACATAATAATTACATAAACATTTACGTTCAAACCGATTTTTTACAAAGTGGCTAATGTCAGTCAGTATATAGGGTACCTACAATATTATTATATAGCGAAGGACCATACAATGATATAGTGTACGACTGTACGAGTATATAGATAGATAGACAGATAGATATAGGTATATGAAACGCGCCTCCCTCTCCACTAACTCCCAGGACGTGGCGGTGTGAAACCAATCCGATTATGTCCCTCCCCTCCCTCCACCCGCACCCCCAGTCCCACCAACCCTTTCCCTACAGTATACGGCCTCCCCCTGGTCTCAACACACCCCACCCCCCTATAGCCAACCCTTTCCCTACAGTATACGGCCTCCCCCTGGTCTCAACACACCCCACCCCCCTATAGCCAACCCTTTCCCTACAGAATATGGCCTCCCCCCTGGTCTCAACACGCCCCACCCCCCTATAGCCAACCCTTTCCCTACAGAATATGGCCTCCCCCCTGGTCTCAACACACCCCCACCCCCCATAGCCAACCCTTTCCCTACAGAATATGGCCTCCCCCCTGGTCTCAACACGCCCCACCCCCCTATTGCCAACCCTTTCCCTACAGTATACAGCCTCCCCCTGGTCTCAACACACCCCACCACTCTATAGCCAACCCTTTTCCTACAGTATACGGGCTACCCCCTGGTCTCAATACACCCCACCCCCCTATTGCCAACCCTTTCCCTACAGTACAGCCTCCCCCCTGGTCTCAACACACCCCAACCCCCTATAGCCAACCCTTTCCCTACAGTATACGGCCTCCCCCTGGCCTCAACACACCCCACCCCCTTATAGCCAACCCTTTATTTACAGTACAGAACCTCCTCCCTGGTCTCGACACCCCCCACAGGCCAGGCACTCCCCCATGCCCTATAGACCGGCTGGAGACCCAAAACAGGATGGCTGGATTAATTTTGTGTGAATGGCCAGCGGGGAGGGGGGGGGGGGGTCATATGATTCTTGATCAAATATAATTTATTACAGTTCTCTCTCTCTCTCTCTTCAACTCCGACGTTCACAACACCATCAAGAAGCATCTAGAAAAATGGTACAACAATGAAGCCCCTAACACCACCGGCCCCGGAGACATCAAAATCTACTACAGAAACTACATGTCCTCCAACCATAAAACAGATGAAGCCGTCATAAGGGACATCATCCTTAAAAACGTCCAGCCCACCAACCCCGACAACAAAATCAAACTTATTATATTCTATAAATCCCCTAAAACCTCCCAACTCGTCCTACGTAATCGCCCTGCCAACGACAAAAAACAACTGAGTCTGGACCATGTAATATACCAACACTTCTGTAGCCAGTGGGACTGTGGACCCCGCACTGTGTATATTGGCATGACCTAGACCCGCTTGAGCCGCCGCCATACCCTCCACCTACAATCCGGCTCTATCAAAACTCACTACAACACCCCAGACCACCCCAAACTAAATCGCAAAGACCAAGAAGCCAGCACCTCAATCGTAGATCATGAACCAGACCCCAGACGCCTGCCCATTCTTGAAGCCATCTACATAGAGACCCTCAACCCTACTCTAAATAACCAGACCTCCGACCTACAAGTTCTCCCCACAGCAAGGAGAACCTACCCCTACAGATGTCAAGAAGAAAATGGCGACACCAATAGCAAGCACCACACATCCTCCCGTCATTGCCCAACCGAGGATGCCCGGGTGCCCAACCAGCCAATCAACAGGCGAAGCGCGAGGTTAGCAGCAGCTAGCCAATCACAACCGCAGACCACCGACTAGCCCCGCCCACCTGAGCAGAACAGCAATGCGTGATCTGGGTAACCCTTATAAAATCCCCCCTCAACACATATGCTAAACCATCCAAAATTGCCAGGCCACCTTTCAGACCATTTCCATCCAAAATTGCCACTTTTTTTTTGCAAACTTTTACCACCCTAAATTAATACTCCTTTTGCCTTTACCACCCAAAATTTAGTCTCCCCTCCTTCCATGCATGCCATCCTGAAGCATTCCAAAAATTTACTCTCAATAATATCAACAATAATGTCACAACCCTCCACCAACCCAAATTGAAAAACTCACGCACGTTGGGCCAAGCCCCGACAATCTTAATCCTCCTACTTTAACACTTTCTCTACTACTACACCAATAAACTTCCTTTCTTTCACTTTCACCCACCTTTTCTATATTCATTCATTCATCATAATGTTAATCATAATCAACTGTGTGATCATGGCTAACGAAGTAGCCGAAACGGTACAACAAACTACCACAACTCAAGAACCCTCTGAAAACTACGGTACTCTCCTGCACCAACTTAATGAACAACAACGAAAGATTGCGAGAAACATTAAATCTTTATATACAAAATATACTAATGCACAACATGCTGTATTATTTAATCTCACCTGCCTTCAAGAAAATATATATATATAAATTATATATCTATATAATAATTTTGATTGTCTGTCTGCCTGTCTGTTCTTTATAGGCGGCCGCAGTTTTTAAGCCAGAGCGTTCATACTTGGTATGCATATAGTAGGGTCATTTGCTTGGAATCCGTGACCATTTCGTTCCTGCCTTTTTCTCTCGATGGATTTGACAACCTGAACCATTTAAATGGAAAATTAGCTCCTATGCCCCTCTGAAAAATGACGGCTAACTCTGCTAGGGCCCAATATTCAAAATGGCCGCCAACGCCATCTTGAAAAACATGAAATGTAATATCTCTGGCATCAAGGACAAGAATGAGCTACAAGGACGAATGAGGTGTCCTTTTTCACTAATTCTGGCATTACAAATCCACTGGAATGGTTATTGTATTGTATTGTATATTGTATTGTTATTGTATTGTATTATACTAATTGTACATACAAATCTGCCACTTTACTGTCACTACATGATTCACTGTATGAGCCACTATCAGAATCACTGTCCTCACTTTCGCTGCTATCATCACTGTTGTTCTCTGCCTGCGGTGTATATCTAATATTACTTTTTTACTGTTTCAAATGGATCGCATGCCCATCTGATGAAAATCGCCGACTTGTGAAGTGACCGAAATAATGGATAATAGAAGAGAGAGTGAAGAGTTACCAGACAAGACATTAAATGAATACGAGTGCATTTTACTCTGTGGTAAGCGATGTACCACAGATGATCGATTGGAAAACATTACACCTGAGAAGTGGGAATCCATCCGGGAAATGTTTTTACAATGGAAAGAACTTGATAAGTTTCAACATATACATGAAAATGTGGATTGGGAGAAGGGACCAAAGGGTCACCACATGCATAGCACTTGTTACGCATCATTATCCAGCAAGCGCAAGCTCTCTCAAGCCGAAAAACGCAAACACAAATCCGAGGAACGTCTTGAAAGAGATGAAGCATCAGATCAACAAGACCCTTCCCCAGAGGCCAGTGCACCTGGTCCACCATGTCATAGACAAACGTTTGGAAGATTCCCCTCTATCTGAAGAAGTAAAGGCATCCCTTGCCAAGCTTCGACATCCGATTGATGCACAGGAACTTGCAGATGAACATGCAGAGCTAGAGAGAAATGCTGAGCTGAAGGTCCTCGTTGATGCTCTCTTCAAGGACTTTGAGGGTGCCCCACAAGCAGAATACTGGATGTCATTCATGGAAATGGTTGAGGTTCTAACTCAAAATATCCATGCAATCAGAACAAGCAACTGGACTGAGTTCAAGTCCTCACTCAAGCTCATGCTTCCTTTGATGCAAATCTATGATAATGACAAGTATGGTCGGCATCTCTCCGATTTCACCGCAGTGCTTGATACCCTTCCTGTCGATCAGGCTGCATTCATGGAGAGTGGTATGTTTGCACAGTCAATGACAGGAAAACCATATTCGTGTGTCGCCCTCGACATATGGATAGAGTGAACAATGAATAAGGGCTCTAAGCTGAAGTCTGGTTGGTTGGCCATTCCGAACAATGAAAAGCAGCTCCTTTCAAACACTCGGAATGTGAATAACATCAATCGGGTGAGAACAAAGGTCCATCGCCATGCTAATCGCAAGAAACAAGGAAAAGGGAAGCATGCTGATTACTCGTCGAGTAAAATGAACAAGCTGTACAGGATATAAGCGCATGTCTCACTGAATTCAAGTGTGATCCATTTGACCATACAAACAAGACACTTCGATCCCTACAGTCAGGAATCCCAGCCTCAGACGCTCTTGCTGCTGACTTGAAATCGGCAAAGGAGGATGGCACAAGCAAACTGAAGCAGTTCTTGAATGAGAGAGTGTATTCCAAGACAAAGTCTCTCAACGACAGAGTTCCCCGTAGCAAGCGTTTGAACTTGTCAACTCAGGAATTGAAGAAAGCAGATGGTGAGAACCTGAAGGGAAAGACTGAGGAAATGGAGCGTAATGCCTTGGCATCTGTTCTCGGACTGGTTGAAACGAGTGGTGCCCTCAAACTTCAAGAAGTCCTGCAGCATCGTGTTACAGCCGAGTGCCTTTCCATCTTCAACGTCAATGGAACCATCCGTAAGGCACAGAAAAGCAAGCTTCAACAAAATCTAACTATGACTGTCATTCCAGAGCCTGATGTATACACATCTATTATTGATATGGGCCTCATCTGGCGCCTAACAACTCCTACCATTGAAGACAGAGAGAAGGGAGACGGTACCAAGTATACCTGGGGAGATTATGCAGATAATTTGGTGCACTTCGTTCTAACGAGACACAAGCATGCTTAGCGCATCATTTGTGTCAATGATTCATATGATCAGAATTACACGATCAAGGACAGTGAGAGAATACTGCGCCAAAAAAACCTGCCAATCAGCAATGTCTTCATGAAGACAGAAGATAAATTTCCTTCTAGTAAAGTTTTCCATGCTCTCCTGGGTAAACCTGAGAACAAAATCCGCCTTCAGGCATTTTTTCAAACGGAATTCCAGAGAACAGCAGCAACAACTAGCACCGAGATCATCTACTGTGTAGTTGGCAGCACTGCAAAGAATCTCACCACAGGCAAGCTTGTGCCAGAGCTCACATGCTCCCATGCAGAGGCAGACACGGCAATGCTCACCATATATAGTGTGCTCCGGTCAGACAGCTACACAGCAGCTGTCGTTCTTGACACAGAGGACACAGACAACTACATGCAAGCGGCATATGTTGCTCAGAAGACAACAGGAATCCTGCGTGTGAAACGCAAACGTCAGCTTATCGATGCCCGATGTTTGTGCAGCGAGGCAATGGCTGCATCCATCATACCACTTCATGTCCTCACTGGGTGTGACCACAACTCTGGCTTCTATGGAGCAAGCAAGAAGCTCATCGCAGATCGTCTGGAGAAGTCTAAAGAGGCACACGACCTGCTAGCAGCATGTGGTACACAGCTCCTAGTCACAGAACAGGTCATCAGTGATTTGGAGGGGTTTGTCATTCGATATGTCTATGGTGATACCAAAAGCAAGACCCTGGGAGATGCGAGGGCAGCGAAATGGAGAGCTCAGAAGAAAAAAAGCACTATCCGACTTGTGCCTGACTTGGACAGTCTCCGTCCACACTTGGAGCGTGCAAACTATCTTGCATATTTGCAAAAGCATTACCAGCTCCAAAGTCACCCCTCACCGATCGGCCATTGATGGCATCTTGTAAATGGCCTATGTCTGCCTGTCCGTTCAACCCAGCCCCCACTTCCCCCATCCATACCACTACCTACAAATCCGCAGGCAGAGAACAACAGTGATGATAGCAGCGAAAGTGAGGACAGTGATTCTGATAGTGGTCATACAGTGAATCATGTAGTGACAGTGAAGTGGCAGATTAGTATGTACAATTAGTATAATACAATACAATAACAATACAATATACAATACAATACAATACAATAACCATTCCAGTGGATTTGTAATGTCAGAATTAGTGAAAAAGGACACCTCATTCGTCCTTGTAGCTCATCTGATGCCAGAGATATTACATTTCATGTTTTTCAAGATGGCGTTGGCGGCCATTTTGAATATTGGGCTCTAGCAGAGTTAGCCGTCATTTTTCAGAGGGGCATAGGAGCTAATTTTCCTATAAAATGGTTCAGGTTGTCAAATCCATCGAGAGAAAAAGGTAGGAACAAAATGGTCACGGATTCCAAGCAAATGACCCTACTATTGGGGGTTGCCGAGTACTGCCACTGTTTGGTAATATCATAAGGTATAATAATAATTATCCAATACAAATTTGAACCCTTTAGCTACCATAGAACAAGAGTCAATATGGTTGAAAGTGCCGACGCAGGTGCTGCGGCGCTGGGGTTTATCGTTACATACATTGCCGACGCATATGCTGCGGCGCTGGTACCCAGTGGGTTAATCGCACGAAACGGGTTTAAACCTAACTGCAGTAAACATTATGCAAGGGATGTGGGTATTGAACATTACCCAGGTCTTCATCTTAATTAACGCCTATTCCGTTACGTGCCTGAACATAACATAGTCGATACCTAACTACAACCGTCTCTACAGTAAATAACATTAAATTTATAACTTGGCATACCTACGATATATAACGTCAAATTGGCACTCTATTCGGGGCTTAATGTATATTTGGCTTATACACAATATTTTTCAAAACATATAATGAAGAGTTTGTGGGTGTCTAAACCAATTATATTATGTTTTCTGCCAACTGACTGGTGACCCAGTAGTGGGCGGGGCCTGGCAGTATAAACTATCCAGTTTCACCGAGTGTAGACTGTCTTCAGATGCGATACATGTGCGTGGTGTCTAGAAAGGGGTTCATCCCCTGGTCTACAATTTACCGCCATGACTGTACCTTAAAAGCTGTGTAAGAATCTCCAGCAACTCCACTAGGATCACTGAATCATGTAAAAAGTTAAAATCAATGTTCTTGAGATTGCCGACTGATTTATGGCCATTACAACATGCTCCCTTGCACACTCTTCATCCTTGAGAATTTCAAAATGAAAACTTTTCGGGTAACAATTACAGATTTCTACTATTTTTTAATGCGCAGCCAGAGTGTAGCAACAACGAGCCTATAGTCGGTAGCAAAGAAGTCCTGAACACACAACAATTGTAAAGGGTTTTCCATTGAATGCTTACAAGAATGTGGTCAATCTCTTTTATAGCATTGCCAGCATTTTAAGTCCAGCATTGCAGATCTTGTCTCAGATTCTTGCAATCCCGGACTTCATTAACTTGTGAAGTTAAGGAATAGAACTATTGACATTTTTGTTACCAGAGCCATGAGGATCTACATAGCTCTCATAGCCAGCCCTGTCAGTAACAATAACTGTATTAAAGTTTCCAAGGACAACATGTCTCCCGAGCGTGGAGCTGGTCCTCAATGCAGTCCAGTTTGGTATAGAACTCTTTGTCTTCTAAATCACTCTTCTCAATTAAAGCGTACACTGCTATGAAAGATATTATTAAGTCTAACATATGCTTCAGTCTCTCAAGCAGTATATGCTCATCAACTGGAGTAACCCCCACCACTGAGGGAACAAGGGAGGATGGGATTATCACAGCCACTGCCATTATCTGATAGTATTGTTAACTAGACCAGTAGAACATATGACCATCACTACTGATCTCACCATTGCATGGTCACCTCAATTAGAAGATGACCTCTATGTCAATCCAAAGTCTCAACAGTTCTCCAAATAGGAAGTGCAGTCAGTCATCATCCAATAGTATTAGGATGTTCCAAACCCAGACCCAGAGATCTCCTTCGAGAATAAATCAGTAAGAGGGGCTTCAGGGTCATGAAACGTCTGTGTCATTAGCGATGATTTAGTCCATTGGGCAAGGTTAACAATAGGAGGTTGGTGGGTCAGGTTCCCAGAACACTGATATCCAGGAAGAGGATCACCCATCAAGGCTATGCTGGAGTCATTCTCATGACCCTTGGATCACCCATCAAGGCTATGCCGGAGTCATTCTCGTGACCCTTGGTTCACTTTCTTCTTTTGGCTTTAGTGTCAAACATTGTCTTTTATAACTGGAATCCATGATATGAGGGGAAGGTTCTTGTACAGAGTTTTCCTTCCCTTAGTCAGGTTGCCGGCCAAGGCTATAAACGCGGTTCACCTTCCCCATTTTAGTCGCCTTCTTTCACAGGTAATTGGGATACGGAGGGAATATTATTTGTGCACTCTGCTCCGTATTAGGGTAGAGGGCCCCTTACCTCTGGGGTGTGTGTGTGTGTGTGAGTGTCTGTGTGTGTGTGTGTGTGTGTGTGTGTGTGTGTGTATGTGTGTGTGTGTGTGTGTGTGTGTGTGTGTGTTTGTTTCTGTATGTGTATGGAAAGCTACAGAGTCGAATTCAATTAGGTGGAGTTATTGTGCTCACTGGGAGAGGGACCCGAAAAAGATATTAACACCTTACGAGCGGCCTATGCGGTTTATTTATATGTACCGCACAGCGGGGTGTTTTTAGCCAAAATAGGGCTGTTTACGTGATCATTTTCATGCCTAAATAAGACCCAGAACGTAAAACAAGTACCTATCCCTGAAAGGGCATAAACAGAGCTTTCGAATGACACCATAACGATCCTTTTATGATGGCTAGTTTTCTTGCAATAACCGTGCAACGCGAGTGCAAAAAGCATGTAATTCGGTACTTTCCCCATATAATTCAGTATGTAGCGAGTGAGAGAGGGAGGAGGGAGCTGAGATTCGTGTCAGTAGGTTCGCCGCGGTGGTCTGGAGCAGTCATACGCTCGCTAGTCTCCTGCCACCACTTGTCTCTCTCTCTCAGCAACATTACGTGCTGAAATTGCCACTCGAGTTATGTCGAGCGCCGCCACATAGTCCAGCTTTATTTAACTCGACTTATGTGGTGAGCCGCTAATTAAGGGTTAAAAGAAAGGCAACGGAAAATTGGAGAATACAAAGAGGAAGCTACACAGGTAGTGGGCTATGCGATATATACGTCCCGGTATATATATATATATATATATATATATACTGTATATATATATATATATATATATATATATAGATATATATATATATATATATATATATATATATATATATATATATATATATATATATATATATATATATATATATATATATATATATATATATATATATATATATATATATATATATATATATATATATATATATATATATATATATATATATATATATATATATATATATATATATATATGTATGTATATAATTATATATATATATATATATATATATATATATATATATATATATATTCTCTTTTAAACAGACAAGGTTAAAGGCAACAGCAGTTTCAGCATTCAGTATTTTATTGTTACAGCTTTCAATAGTTCTAACAATTTTCCTCTGGGGTTCAGAGATGAGACAAAAACGTCCTCCCCACCAACCCTGACAATAAAATAAAACTCATTATTTACTACAAATCTCCTAAGACCTCCAACCTTGTCCTCCGTAACCGCCCCATTTCCACCAACCAACCGAAAGACGATCATGTCATATACCAGCATATTTGCACCTCTGGGGACTGTGGACCCCTATCCTATGTTGGAATGACACAGACTCTCCTTTCCCGTCGACTAACCCTCCACCTTCAATCTGGCGCTATAAAAGATCACTATCAAGCCCCCCACCATCTTGCCCTAACTCGCGCCGACCTAGACAAACAAACTACCATACTCGACAAAGAATCAGACCCCAGAAGACTAGCTATTTTAGAAGCTCTATATATCCAAACGCTCAACCCCAGCATCAACAACCAAACACAAGACCTTCAAATTCTTCCTTCAGGCAAGCGCTACAGGCATACTGCCCTCCTTCCTCTCGCCCTGTGCCCCCCTCCCTTACCTTTCCGCGCTCAGCACACAACTGACAACACCAACCAATCACAGCCACCCACAGCCAACAACCAACCACCGATAAGATTTAGTGCCCGTCTCGCGAATAGACTGCCTTCCACCAATGAACAGCCACCCCACACCCAGTAGCTCCGCCCACCTACCTATTCTTGATCCTCGAATTTTGTATAAATATGTTGCTTTGTCCTTAGGTGGTACTTGGTGACGCTCTGGTCTCTCTCACAGGCCTGTAGCCCCCCCCCATCTACAAGCGGAAGAAGAAAGAAGGAAGGAGAAAGAAGAAAGAAGGAAGAAGAAAGAAGAAAGGAGATCTTCAAGCAGCAGTAGAAGAAGAAGATGGACGAGTTGAGGACCAGAAAAACCTAGCCCCAACGCTTCCTCCATCAGTTCTCTCTCCTCCTCCAATCGACCCTCGATCTGCGCTCGCCCGGCCAATCAGCTCACTGCATCTCACCTCATATCTCATCATCATCCTTGTCCATTCTCATTACTTTCCTATACTCTTATCTTTTCCCCAAAACCTTTCCCACTACTTTTCCTTTTCTAAATTATTAAATATTACCCACTACCGCCCATTAGAAGCCCACTTGTAGTACGACGCCGAACCCTGAAGGCATTGCCATGAAGGGGGGGGTTTAGCCCCTGGTTATAGGAGGCAAGTGGGTAGGGTTTATACTTCAAGTAGGTTAGGGTCTGGTGACATAGGCTTGCCTACAGTCCAAGGACATAGGTAGGAGTTAGGTTTTTTCTGGGGACATCCCATAGGGGTGCCCCCTGGGTACAGTTTTAAAATTCTCCATAAAAATGTTCAATTAACTCTACCTCCCTAACTTGTTATTTTCCCCATTCATTTTCACTTTTCTTATAGTTAGAAATTAAACTTTTCTCCCAATGATTCAGTATGGCACTGTATGTTAAATTTAAATGCATTAACAATCCCCCTGATGACCCAGGCTCTCACATATTTAGTATCACTCAAACCCAAATAGTCAGAGTTTTCAAAAATCTCAATGTAATCAAAATAAGACTTGCTTCACAAAAAGATCTTGATGCATATCTCAACCCCGCCACTCTAAAGAAACTCCAATCTGCTGGTTATGAACTAGTCCTCTCCCCAGAACTAAAAGCTGCCTGTACAGTCAAAATTCTGCACCCTGACAAGAACATCTTCAACAAAGACGAAGATGAGATTGCCAGGGAAATTTCCAAGAAAAACTCCATCACTGTCTGTGAAGTATATAAAACCCAACGTCAAGCCCTCAAAATTCGATGTGCCTCCCCTCAGGAGGCCAGTAAGCTTCTAAAAACAGGTCTCAAGGCATTTCATGTGATTTTGCCGCCTGATTTTCTGACCCCTGAGTCCTGGATCAATCTCAGGCAGTGCTATAACTGTTATGCTTACGGACATCCCACAGCCCAATGTCAAAAAACAGTAACTTGCTCTCGTTGTGCTGAGTCAGGGCACTCATTTACCACCTGCTCTTCAATCACTCTGAAATGCTCAAACTGCAATGGCCCTCACATTGCAATCAGTGCCGAATGTCCCTTCCGTCTCAATGTCTTAAAAGACACTAGAAAAAACGCAAAGGCCACTCCAACCAATCCCAACCAAACACGTCCTTTATTCTCATCCCACCCAGTCACTGCCAAATCATATGCTTCAGCGAGCACCTCACACATCCCTCAATCCTCCCCCCCTACCCCACCCAACATCAATCCTCCCGGCCCATTGTTCAACGCGAAATATTCGCCCAAACTTCAGTCCTTGTTAATGTTGCACTCCACCTCACGAACCAAAAAGTCACCCCACAGTTTAACAAGCTACTAAATGATGGCCTGACTGCCCACAATCTCCCTGCCATCATGATCCCTGAGTCTTGGTTCCAGCATAGCAAGAACTCTCATAATCCATCTCTCTCAGCCACTCCTCTTCCTATTCCACTACCCTCAACCTCAACCTCCAACTCATCCTCCACTACCCCTATTCCTCAACCCCCAAGCACCAACGAAATCCCTGAAATGTCAATCCCTCTCACCACTGAAAATGAACCTCAAGATCTCCCTACCCAAACCCCCCCCCCTCACAAATGTCACTGACCCAACTCTCAATGCATCTGACCCTGACCTTCCTAACCTTACTACCCCAACATCCTTCATGCCTCCCCCACCCCCTCCTACACCAAAAACGCCCACCATTCCTCCCCAATCTCCTCTAAAACGAAAAACCACCAGTCCAGCTGAGATATCCTCCCCTGAATTAAACCGTTCTCGGTCAAAGTCACGTAAAGTCGAAACCCCAAGAAAAAACACCAAATCTACCTCCAAATCTCCATCTTTTGGAGGAGTCCGCTCCTTATCCTCTCCCTCTCCAACCCGGGCCCCACCATCCCCCCACTTCCCCACACATAGCTCACTTCACGATACCCCATCATGTTAAGAGTCATCCAATTCAACATAAGACACTACTACAATAACAGACACCTACTCACACAATTAATTTTAGATAATGACCCAGACATAATACTAATTAACAGCACCTGTACGTACAACACACATAAAATTAGATTCTTTGGTTACACAACACGACAGACCGACGGCGATGCCAACGATGGAGTTGCAATCATGATAAAAAGCACCATTCAACACGAATTCATCACAGACTGGACATACAAGCATTTCCTTGCAGTTAAAACACACACAACACTCGGACCCCTCATAGTTGCCACCACATATGTCAGACCCAATACCTACATCCCTTACACAGACTTAAATACCTTATTCAATAACAATGCACCTACACTTATACTTGCAGACTTTAACGCTAGACACCAAGCTTTCCAACATAATACCATTAATCAACGTGGAATTCAACTATTAGCACTACACAACCACAAAAGATTAACTTTTCAAGGCCCAGATTTCAACACAGTTTTCACACCAAACGGTAATGGTAAACCTGACTTAATTTTTTCAAACCAAGCTTTTAATATATTCCATCATGATATTTCCCCAGGGCCACTTTCAGGATCAGATCACATCCCAGTTTTCATGTCAATTTCTTCAAACCCAATTCAAGTCCCATGTCAATCTCATTTTAACTACTCACAAGCAAACTGGGAAGAATTCAAAAACATTTTATCAGAAGACAACTACATACACGACTATGAGGGACAACACTACACACACATAGACCAACAAATTGAGAACCTACAGAACAAAATCATAAATGCAGCCAACACAACCATCCCAAAAACTACATACAAAATCAAACACACTTTCAGACCCTCCATCAGAACACAACGACTCCTAGTGTGCTATCGTCGTCGATTCGAACAGAACAAACACAACCACATACCAGGCCGAGTACGATACGATCTCTCCAACCTCAGAACTCACATCCTCAACAGCCTGCAATCTGATCATGATGCTCACTGGACTCACCTAGTACACTCAGCAGAACAAAACAGGAAAACTAAGCCCTGGGAATTCTGGCAACATATAAAACGTTTAAAAGGTAATACCACTCCCAGAACATCCTCCCTCACTGTTAATGGCAACAAAATTACTGATCCTAGGGCTATCACAGATACATTTAAACAGACATGGCAACAAGTATACCACCCACACCCCATTGAAAGGCCTGCCGAACAACACATCCGCAATATAGAACAACATCTCACTACCATCCCTGACAACATCTCCCATGACACACACATTAACCTAAACACACTTGACCCTCAAAACATACTCACTGCTCCCATTGTGCCAGACGAAGTCAAATTCATCCTGTCTAAAGCACGGAGAAAGGCGCCTGGTGCCACGGGTATTAATCACCACCTTGTAAAGCACCTACCTAACACTTTCATAACAGCACTCACTCGCCTCTACAACGCCATCCTGGCATCAGGCTACTTTCCCGTCTGCTTCAAGACAGCGACCATTATCCTCATTCCCAAGAAAAACCAAGACAAGACTAATCCACTAAACTACAGACCCATTAGTCTACTTGAGACTCTTGGGAAGACTCTAGAACGTATCATAAACCACCGACTCAGACTATTTCTCGAAGACGAAGGACTCCTCACGAACATGCAATTTGGTTTTAGACAACACAGATCGACACAAGAAGCACTAAACATTATCACAAACTACCTTCACATAAACAAACAGTCCAGACGAAAAAACAAGACAGCCTTAATTACAAAAGACATAAAACGAGCTTTTGACACAGTGTGGCACGAAGGCTTGAAGTACAAAATCTGCGAAAATTTCAACTTCCCATTAATTACTCAGAAACTTCTCTGCAACTTTTTGGATAATAGAACAGCCAAAATTAAGTTTTCTAATCTTTATTCAGATTCATTTCCACTAAACGCAGGCGTACCTCAAGGCTCAGTGCTCGCTCCTACCCTCTACATCCTATACACAAATGACTTTCCCAACCCCACTCACAATGACTCTCTCACAGTAATGTACGCAGACGATGTGACGCAAATAATAAGAGCAGACACAATAGACGCATTGACAAACAAAGCTCAAAGAGAACTTGACAAAGTAGCACAATGGGAGCAAAAATGGCGGATTCAGGCTCATCCTCAAAAATCACACGTCACATACTTTGCCAAGGGACATCTCCGCCCAAGACCCTTATTCCAGAACTCCCGAGCACCTGTCCGTAACCGCACACAAATAAATGTCTCTCCCACAAACAAAGTACTCGGCCTCACATTCGACAAAAACATCCGATTCCACAAACAAGCACAAACTTCCATTGCCATTGCATCAAAATCACTACAAACCATCTATCGTTTCAGAAATGCCTCAATAAAAACCAAGCTTCACTTATACAAAGCACTTATAAGACCTCTTTTGTGCTACGTCCCACTCAGCATTTCACTTTCGGCCCCTACCAACCAACTAAAATATCAAAGATTACAAAATAAAGCACTGAGGTGGATGTTCGGGACTCAGTGGTATGAGTTCCAGACGGCACAACATCTTCACAATCTAGCCCACATCCCCCCTCTAAATACTTATTGGCAGCAATTAGCAGAAAAACAAATTATAAAACTTGAGACCTTTCATGATAACTTCATCCAAATTTTCAACATAATTTTACACCGCCCCATGTCAAACCTCCTTCACCCCAACAACAGAGAGGCACCCATTCCAATATTCACTTAAAATCAGGATTGGTAGAGGAGGTGGGTCATGCCGGCTCGTCCACAGTCCAGCCTCCCTACCACTCCTGACCTAGATTCCTAGCTTCACTTCCCATTAAAATGTATAATTTCACAGACAAAGTACAAGACAACAACCTTTTAACGTAACTCCTATAATAATAACAGTACAGCCTTCTTACAGGTTCTGCCACTGACAGACTTCCCCAGCAGTACCCCTTTTGACTCAATGCCACCCAAAATTACCTCCCCCTATACCATTTTCGAATACTACCACCCAAAAATACAACCCCAAAACATGCAAGCACTTTCGATCTTATACCATCCAAAATTAACTTGCTCCCCATCCATTGCCCCCTTCTTGGCAAGCCATCCTGAATCACTAAAGTAACTTCTCCAACTAAATCAACTCAACCCCAGCTCAATTATTCAACTCACGCACGTTGGGTCAAGCCCCGACACCCTATTTCTCCCACTATTATCACTGTCTCTCCTACTTAACCAATAAAAACTTCCCTTCTTTCACCCTCACCCACCTTTTCTATATTCATTCATTCATTCATTTATTCTAATCATACCTGCCCATTCCCTGAAGATGCAAGATGTTTACTTGTGAAACGTTGGATCCACCATGAATTTTGCTAACCTGTTGTACCTCATCTCTGAACCCCAGAGGAAAATTGTTAGAACTATTGAAAGCTGTAACAATAAAATACTGAATGCTGAAACTGCTGTTGCCTTTAACCTCGTCTGTTTAAAAAAGAATCTATTACCTGGCTATACTAACACATATATATATATATATATATATATATATATATATATATATATATATATATATATATATATATATATATATATATATATATATTATTAATATATATGACACATTTAATTGTTGATTCTGATCTCAGTTGTATACATTACTTTATAGGGTAAATAAGCATTTTGAAAGTTTATTCTGGAGTTATTGGAGTAAAGATTATCTCAATCAACTCTCTGACTTCCATATATTCTTCCTGATCTTAATAAAGTCGTCTAATAACAGCCAGAGAACATAAAGAAGTGCGTCATTGTAGCTTGAAAGGTTTATCCCCTTCACCTCCATTACGTTATTTTCATCATATTCGGGTTACCATTACACGATTGTCTTTAGTTCATCATCTACCTCTACGACTCAAATGGGTAAATACTACCTCAATAAATCCTCTTAAAGGGACAGTGGCTGTTTGTTTGGTCTATTAATTAATTTATTCATATTTGTTTTTAGTTTCCTCCCTAGACCTCCATTAAGCTTAGAAAAACACCCCTATAGATTTTTACATTTTTCGGTAGAAAAATGTCCCAGCCAAAGGCTGATTCCTCCTAAAATTACAGGCTTGCTATCGCTCGCCAGGAAAAAATCGACACCTAAATGGCATGAAGGGTCCTAATATTGACAAAGAAATGGGGTGAAAGGTCATAAAATCCCCAAACTAATGGAACCAACGTACTACAGTCTCACAACTAGTGGGGCTAAACATTAGGGAGAAGGGGGCCAGAAAAATGGTCTGTCTCCCCTTAATAAGTTAGGTCGTTCTTAATCTGCATAAAGTCATCTAAATGTTGCCAGAATCAAAGGCCAAATTTAAGGCGTCATGGTGCTGAAGGGGTTAACAGTCACACATTATGTAAATGGATTTATTGAAAATGTTCCATTCTTTCTGACAATCACATTATGGTGCCTTTATTCCACTATATTCTGGCTAACAATAGACGATTATAATTAGCTTTAGAAGGCCCTCCAGGAAGCGAAGGTGTAATGTATATCTTAATTAACCTTCTGGTTATACGCTGGCTCCCCCTATCCCTTTTTAAGGGGAGGCAGACCGTTTTTCTGGACCCCCTTCTCCCTAATGTTTAACCCAACTAGTTTTCAGAATTTAAGACGTTGGTTCCATTAGCTTGGGGATTTTATGACCTTTCGCCCCATTTCGTTGTCAATTATAAGACCTTTCGTGCCATTTAGGTGTCGATTATTTCATGGCGAGCGATAGCGAGCCTGTAATTTTAAGAGGAACCGGCCTTCGGCCGGTAAATTTTTCTACCGAAAAATTTACAAATTTATCTTGAATGAATTAATAGACCAAACAAACGGTCTGCCTCCCCTTAAGCTGATTGAAATCGTCTAATGATAACCAAAGATAAATGAAAGAATGCACCATAGTATACTGAAAGGGTTTTGCTTAACCCCTTCAGCATGATGACGCCTTTTTATCTTTGATTGTGGTTAAGATTTGCTTAAACAGGTTGTATGTTATTCGGAGAGTTTATTGAGATCCAATTTACCGCTTTGAGTCCCAGAGGTAGATTATATGCTGAAGAAAATAGTCTACTGGTAACCAGAATATGATGAAAATAACACCATCACCTTGTCCAATGTCCTGCCTTTATATTGACACAGAGCCAGATAACGATATGTGTACCGGTAGAAAATAACACCATCACCTTGTCCAATGTCCTGCCTTTATATGTACACAGAGCCAGATAACGATATGTGTACCGGTAGAAAATAACACCATCACCTTGTCAAATGTCCTGCCTTTATATTGACACAGAGCCAGATAACGATATGTGTACAGGTAGAAAATAACACCATCACCTTGTCAAATGTCCTGCCTTTATATGTACACAGAGCCAGATAACGATATGTGTACCGGTAATGTCCAATTAGTTCACTTCTCGTCAATAATTCAGAGAAATGTTAGATTTAAGAGATTACCTGGTAAGGGGAGGCAGACCGTTTTTCTGGACCTCCTTCTCCCTCATGTTTAGCCCCATTATTGTTTAGATTATAAGACGCTCGGTCCATTAGTTTGGCGATTTTAACACCTTTCGCCCCATTTCGTTGTCAATGTTAGGACTTTTCGTACCATTTAGGTGTCGATTATTTTCTGGCGAGCGAGAGCGAGCCTGAAATTTTAAGAAGAAACGGCCTTCGGCCGGGACATTTTTCTACCGAAAAATGTACAAATTCATCTTGAAAGGGGTTCTAGCGGGGTTTTTTTCAAAGCTTGATGGAGGTCTAGCGAGAAAACTAAGGAATATATGAATTGATAGACCAAAACAAAAAAAACACAAACCGGTGTGTCTCCCCCGTAAGGTGATCTATCAAAGGACGTCTATTCCTGTCATTCCGGGAACTCCAGGGATTGCCACTCGGACATTATCAGTCTTATCCGTCATGTTGATTTATATATTGGGTATTTTTTATTTTGTTTTCTTAGCTGACGGTAAATGTTCTCTCTTAGTAATTGAGTTATCGATGAATAATGGAAACGTATGAAACCCCACATCTTGCAACCGTATGTTAAAGCCGCTGTCACATGAGCGATTTTTCCGTCAATTTTCCATAACAATTTTGTTATATTTCGGGATTTGTTTGCTCTGGTATCGGTAACTAGACTGAAGGTAGAGTATGTTAGGAAGCGGAATTCTGATCAAGTGAAATTTTTGAAGCTGCTAGACCATAATTGCCCGTAAAAATTGCTCGAAAAACGGCTCGTGTGACTCGGGCTTTAAAATGGGCGTTATCATAGAATCAAACAGTTCCAACTGTAAATCAATAGGTCAATTTTGCTTACTCCATTAGCCTATCATGCTATACATCGCTCTCATTACCGATTGTATTGGTTCCTCTTGTGCTCTTGTAAATTGACCATTAAAGTTTAGTGCTAAGGGAGCCCACTTCGCCTTTTTTCTCTTTTTCTCCCTTTCCCTTTAGCTTGTATCCATTCGGCCCCATTCAGCTACTGTTTTAAGACGCTTATCACCATCCAGGTGTCAATATCTTCCTGGCGAGCGGTAGCGAGCCACCATATACATATATTTGTTTTGACAGCAAGTTAAATGTGTACAATATTAGATAGAAAAATGTCTCCGGCGAATCTGGATTTCTCCAAACAATGCTGGCTCGCTATCGCTCGCCAGGAAGAAATCGACACCTGGATGGGGATAAACGTCATAAAACAGTTGGCTGAATGGGGCCAAATGGATACAAGCCAGGGAAAGAGAAAAAAGGAGAGAGAGATAAAACAAAACGGTGACCCCCCTTAAACCTCAGTATTTATAATTATGAACAACCTTTACCTTTTCACCCATGCACCGGAAATTACAGTATGTCTATCTACTTTATAATTACAGTATGTCTATCTACTTTATAATTACAGTATGTCTATCTACTTTATAATAAATTATGTTCCTCTTCCTAGGATGGTTATTTTGGTTTGACTACAGTTTAAGGGTAGGCAGACCGTTTTTCTGGACCCCCTTCTCCCTAATGTTTAGCCCCCCTAGTTTTGAGATTATAAGAAGTTCGGCCTATTAGTTTGGGGATTTTAACACCTTTCGCCCCATTTCGTTGTCAATTTTAAGACCTTTCGTGCCATTTAGGTGTCCATTATTTCCAGGCGAGCAATAGTGGGCCTGCAATTTTAAGAGGAACCGGCCTTCGGCCGGGTATTTTTTCTACCGAAAATTTACAAATTTATCTTTAAGGGGGGTCTAGGGGGTTGTTTTTCTAAGCTTGATGGAGGTCTAGCGAGGAAACTGAACAAATATATGAATACATTAATTAATAGACCAAACAAACGGTCAGACTCCCTTTAAGTTTAGCTTCCATTCTTGACAATAATTTTCCATTGTTTTGAGTGCATTATGTAACCCTGTTTCATCATTATCCAGACTAACAGTATGTTAGATGATATCGTCTGTTTTGTAAGTGTATTGTTTTGGCTTCCTCCCTGTTCGCCTTCCTCCCGCTCTTGATATTTGCACGAGGACAATCTCTCGCCCTTTCTCCTCACCAGCCGTTTGTACTTTCTCTTCCTCCGCCGTTGTCCCTTTTAGAAGTTGCTTGCTTTCGCTCTTGCTCTCTCTCTCTCTCTCTCTCTCTCTCTCTCTCTCTCTCTCTCTCTCTCTCTCTCTCTCTCTCTCTCTTTAACCTCTATGATGAAAGTAAAGCTGTAGATATTATATGCCTTGATTTTCAAAAGGCCTTTGACAAAGTTCCCCACAAACGTGTACTGCTAAAAACTAAAAGCGCATGGAATAAAAGACGGTGTGTTGAAATGGATAGAAAATTGGCTCAGCGACAGAAAGCAAAGAGTAGTCAAAAACGGGAAGGCGTCGAAATGGACCAATGTAAGTAGCGGGGTACCCCAGGGATCGGTACTAGGACCAATTCTCTTGCTAATTTACATCAACGGCATAGATGAGGGTCTCACCTGTACAATCTCAAAATTTGCTGACGATAAAAAAATTGCAAATAGCGTACTCTCAAAAGAACAAGTTGACGATATGCAACATAATCTAGATAAGTTGTCATGTTGGGCCCAAATTTGGCAAATGAGTTTCAATGCGGATAAATGTAAAGTACTACATATCGGATACCAAAATGAGAAAGCAAACTATTCGATGAATGGCACTCAGCTTAAGAATGTAAACAGAGAAACCGATCTGGGAGTAACAATATCGAGTACCGGTAACCTAAAACCGAGTCAACAATGTTCAGCAGTTGTTAAGAAAGCAAACAAAATAATTGGCTTTATAGGCAGGTCATTTGAGCATAACTCCAAAGAAGTTATCCTAACCCTTTACAATTACTTAGTCCGCCCTCTTCTGGAATACTGCGTTCAATCCTGGTGCCCTTATTACCAAAAATATATAGACAAGCTAGAACGAGTTCAACGTAGAGTTACCAAAATTATACCTAGCCTAAAGAACAAACCATACGAGGAGCGTTTTAGAGAATTAAATCTATTTCCTTTAACCCAGCGCAGATTAAGAGGTGACTTAATTCAAGTGTTCAAAATCATCAAAGGCATCGACAATATGAACTGTAGTAAGTGACCTAGATGTGTGTGAATTTGTGTTTTTATCTGTGGTTGTTCGTTGTTTTATGTTGTTTTTATGTTTTCCCTGTTCTTACTCTGTCTTGAGTCGGCCACCCCCAAGAAAAAAGGAAAAACAAATAATAAAATAGAGTGAAGTAGAAAATAAAAATAAAAATAGGAAAAATGGGGGTTGGGCCTGAGCATATAGATAGATAGATAGATAGATAGATAGATAATTACACGCGGGGAAACGGTTGCAAAATTATTGGTAAATCTTTTAACTCACACAAATCTAAGAATTTCTTCTTCAATCGAGTTGTCAACTTGTGGAATGGGCTTCCCCAAGATGGTATGGACTGCAGCACCGTTGATTCATTTAAACTTCGCCTAGACAAATATCTCGCATCAAACCCGCAACTGACTGCGTTTGTAAATGAATAACTTTATTTTATCCCCCCCTCAGTTACTAACCCATCTGACCCCTACTAACTTCCTAATCCTGCCACGGACATTAGTTCCAGGGCAGTAGTTCTCTTTCCAATGTTCCCTTACGCACTCTAAATCACTGTTTGGACACTTGATCCTCAGTGTTTTGGAGGACAAGCAGCCTAAAAGGGTCACTAGATTTGTTTTTGCTTGATTTCCTTTGTACTCCTTTGTACACCTTTGTACTCTCTCTCTCTCTCTCATTTACACATTTTCTCTCTCCTCTCTTCACATAATTATAAGATCTGTTTTACTTGGAACATACTTCCCACAAGTTGTAAACAGTTCTTCAGTAGAGCAGTTCAAGAAGAGAGTAGATAGTAAATTGCACACCATGTATCGAGTGTAATGCACTACGGAATCTCCCTCTCTTTCCCCTTCGAATATCTCCCCAGAATGGACCACAGGGTCTTTGAGATACTAAGTATATATTCCTTATAACTCCTTGTAACTCTTCCACACACACACACACACACACACACACATACCCACACCAACACACACAGACACCCACCCACCCACACCCACACCCACCAACACACACACACACCCACACCCACACCACTCACACACACACACAACCCACACCTTGACATCGCTAGTATATTGGTGGTGGTGATGTCTAGCAGTAGTATTGATAGGCTAAGGGGACGTTATATTATTTGATTTGTTTGTTTTATATTACTACCGGTACATGTAATTGTTTTGTTTGCTCCCTAGACCTCTATCAAGCTTTAAAACAAATACCACCAAGACCATCCTTCGAGATAAATTTGTAAATTTTTCGGTAGAAATATTTCTCGGCCAAAGGCCGGTTCCTTGTAAATTACAGGCTCGTTATCGCTCGCCAGGAATAAATCTATACCTAGATAGATGTAATTTTGTCCTGGTGATAATTCTACATTATACGCCATCTAAAGTATTTACCCGCTGATTATGAACGCTTTTCCCTTCTGTATTTGTATGTATCTAATTGTATTTGTCTGTCTGTTCACCCTGGCTGTATTTCCTTCTTTCTTCCTGTCTGTCTGTGTGCCTACCCCTCCTTCCTGTGCGGCTGTATGTGCCTTCTGTTTGTGTCTGTGTATCTGCGTATCAGAGGAAATGCGTTTGAGTGTATGTGTTGGTGTGCTTTGCGAGTGTATGTGTGTGTTTGTATTTTGCGTATGTTTTTTTTCTCTGTATTCCAAGTACCCTCTCGGGCATAGGCTGAGAGCCTGTACATTCTACCGCTGAACACGGTGAAGCCTGTGAGGTCTTGTTCCAGTCTAGGGAGTGAGCCATGTGAAGCACCAACCCACAGCTTGAAGCAGCCCCATCTCTGAAGCCGCTTCACCTTTGTGCCTCACTGTCTCACCCTCCAGGCTCAGACACTCACTCTCAAAACGCAACCTATTGAGAAATTAACTCACCAGGCATTGCCCCCCCCCCCCCCTAGCTGTAGCTTATTTTGAATATAGGAATATTCACACAGTGCTATTTAATATAGGAATATTCACACAGTGCTATTTAATATAGGAATATTCACACAGTGCTATTTATTCAGGGAACAATGAGGGTATTTTTGTGGCGTTTCGGTGAGCTTTGTGGTAATTATTAATGCACTGATACTAGATACAGCACAGATTCCATCCTAATAATATATTCCCATTGACATATCGGGATTCGAACCTGGGTCCATTGAATTACCAGTCAAGTTCATCATCTACCTCTACGACTCAAAATGGTAAATACTATCTCAATAAATCCTCTTAAAGGGACAGTGGCTGTTTGTTTGGTCTATTAATTCATTTAATCATATTTGTTTTTAGTTTCCTCCCTTAACCTCCATTAAGCTTAGACAAAAAAAACTATAGATTTTTACATTTTTTGGTAGAAAAATGTCCCGGCCAAAGGCTGATTCCTCCTAAAATTACAGGCTTGCTATCGCTCGCCAGGAAAAAATCGACACCTAAATGGCATGAGGGGTCCAAATATTGACAAAGAAATGGGGTGAAAGGTCATAAAATCCCCAAACTAATGGAACCAACGTACTACAATCTCAAAACTAGTGGGGCTAAACATTAGGGAGAAGGGGGTCCAGAAAAATGGTCTGTTTCCCCTTAATAAGTTAGGTCGTTCTTAAACTGCATAAAGTCATCTAAATGTTGCCAGAATCAAAGGCCAAATTTAAGGCGTCATGGTGCTGAAGGGGTTAACAGTCATACATTATGTAAATGCATTTATTGAAAATGTTCCATTCTTTCTGACAATCACATTATGGCGCCTTTATTCCACTATATTCTGGCTAACAATAGACGATTTTAATTAGCTTTAGAAGGCCCTCCAGGAAGCGAAGGTGTAATGTATATCTTAATTAACCTTCCGATTAACCTTCTGGGGAGCTGAAACTTTGCATGTGGGTGTCAATTGACCTGGGTCAGGTCATAGAGGGGGCGAGGCCACGATCGGAGGTCATTTCGAGGCCGAAATTGAAAAAAAAAAATGAAAAAAAAAAATGGCCGTTAGGGGCAGAAGGAGGCCTCCGATCGAAAAGGTGTATGGAACGAAAGTTGTTCGCAGCCCCCCATAATGGGAGTACGGATGAGGTCAGATCCAAAATCGGAGGTCATTAAGCGGCCGAAATCGAGGTCGCCGTTTAATGAGGCACAGGGAGGTCGAGGCCTGTGATTATGGTAGTAGTAGTATTGTGATGATTGTGGTAGTAGTGATTGATGATGGTGATTATGGTAGTATTAGTGGTGGTAGTAGTGATGGTGATTATGGTAGAATTTAAACCCAGGCAACGCCGGGTACCCCTGCTAGTACATATATATATATTGATTGTAATTACTATAGCCATGTAAATGTTTACAATTTCCACATTACAAAGTAAGTCACACCGGAAATGTATGATACTATGGTACAACAATGTACAGTAAGTGTCATTTTCCAATTCACCATATGTGTTCTATCTGTATGAGGGAGACAAAAGGGGAAAACTGCCTGTAACAAATGTCTCCCTCATACAGATAGAACATAATATTATATGATGAATTGGAAAATGACACTTACTGTACATTGTTGTACCATAGTAAACATACATTACCGGTGTGACTTACTTTGTAATGTGGAAATTGTAAACATTTACATGGCTATAGTAATTACAATCAATATATACTATATATATATATATATATATATATATATATATATATATATATATATATATATATATATATATATATATATATATATATATATATACTAGCAGGGGTACCCGGCGTTGCCCGGGTTTAAATTCTACCATAATCACCATCACTACTACTACCATAATCACCATCATCAATCACTACTACCACAATCATCACAATACTACTACTACCATAATCACCGGCCTCGACCTCCCTGTGCCTCAGTAAACGGCGACCTCGATTTCAGCCGCTAAATGACATCTGATTTTGGATCTGACCTCATCCGTACCCATATTTTGGGGGGCTGCGATCAACTTTCGTTCCATACACCTTTTCGATCGAAGGCCTCCTTCTGCCCCAAACGGCCATTTTTGTCAATTTGTTTTCAATTTCGGCCTCGAAACGACCTCCGATCGTGGCCTCGCCCCGTCTATGACCTGACCCAGGTCAATTGACACCCACATACAAAGTTTCAGCTCCCCAGGTCCAAAACTGCTGCCGCCTATTAAGAACACACAGACAAACAGACACACAAACTGATTTAATAATATATATATATATATACTAGCAGGGGTACCCGGCGTTGCCCGGGTAATCACCATAATCACCATCACTACTACCACCACTACTACTACCATAATCACCATCATCAATCACTACTACCACAATCATCATAATACTACTACTACCATAATCACAGGCCTCGACCTCCCTGTGCCTCATTAAACGGCGACCTCGATTTCGGCCACTAAATTACCTCCGATTTTGGATCTGACCTCATCGGTACCCCCATTTTGGGGGGCTGCGAACAACTTTCGTTCCATACACCTTTTCGATCGGAGGCCTCCTTCTGCCCCAAACGGCCACTTTTTTTTAAACCAAAAGCGATTTTTCCGATTTCGCTCCCATTTTCTCCGTCCCTTTTACCCTGGGGAATTCTATTTTGTCACTAAAACCTGCCTAGGGACCCCCTTACTATGCATACCAAGTATGAACGCTCTAGCTTAAAATATGTGGCCATGCATAAAGAACAGACACACACATACACACACAGACAATCGAAAATATTATATAGATATCCATTGCATCTCTTGTATCTATTGTATTTTGAGTTGGATGGACGTATTATGTTGACTTTGGTTTATTGGACGTATTTTCCTGTAATTTTCTGTAACTTGTAGTATGCCTACTGCTAAACCTTCTTGTACCACGAAACACTCAACGAGTGGTTTTAAAGGGGGATGGATGGTTTTTCTGGTCCCCCATCTCCCTCATGTCTAGCCCCATTAGATTTAAGTTTATAAGACGTTCGTTCCATTAGTTTGGCGCATTTAAAACTGTTCACCCCATTTATTTGTCAATATTAGGACCTTTCGTGTCATTTATGTGTCAATGTTTTCGTGGTGAGTGATAACGAGCCTGTCAATTTAGGAGGAAATCGGCCTTCGGCTGGGACATTTCGGCTGGAACATTGTTCTACCGAAAAATTTAAAAAATTATCTCGAAGGGGGTATAGGGGGGTGTTTTATTCTAAACTTAATGGAGGTCTAGCGAGGAAACTATATAAATAAATATATATATAAATAAATAAATATATAAATAAATCGAAAAAATTAATATACCCTCCACCCTTTACTGCTGTCAAGGGGTGAAGCGAGTCTGGGGAGAGTATTCTGACCAAATCGCATAGGCTCCTGGCGGCACACTAACCCCCCTCCCCCCCACTTCCTCTAAACTGGCTTACAAATTCATAGCCATTTTTATAACACCATGGCCTGCAGAGATACACCACGGCTCCCAGGGTTTGGTTTGGGTTTTAAGAACATAAGAAACTGGGAGTCTGCAGAAAGCCGATTGGCCTAAGCAAGGCAGATCCCTGTCCCACACAACCCCAATTTCAAAGCCCAATTATAGGCTCATCACTCTAATACCCTGAGGATCATCTTACCAAAACGGTTAGAGATTAACGCAGGATTACGGGAGTCTGCAGAGCGCTGATTGGCCCAACCCGGCTGATCCCCCTTCACACCCAACCCTTCTCGTTCATATGCTTATCCAATTTTATCTTAAAGCTCCCTACCGTTTTTAATCCCACTATAGCACTTGGTAGTCCATTCCACCCATCTACAACTCTGTTACCAAACCATTATTTGCCTATATCTTTTCTGAAACAAAATTTATCTCATTTGAAACCATTGGTACGAGTTCTTTCGCTATCACTGAGCTTTAGTACATTTGTCATGTCCCCTTTGTTAATCCCACTAACCCACTTGAACACCTCTATCATATCCCCTCCAACTCTGCGTCTCTCTAACGAATGTAAACCTAATTTCTTCAACCTTTCTTCATACGGAAGATTTCTAATATTATGGATCATTTTTGTCATTCTACGCTGAACTCTCTCCAATGAATCTATGTCCATTCTGTAATAAGGACACCAAAATTGGACAGCATAATCCATATGGGGGCTCACTAATGACAAGTAAAGTTTTAAGATAACATCAGCAGTTCTGTTACTCACACTCCTAGAGATGAACGCGAGAATCCTGTTTGCCTTATTACGAACGCTTACACACTGTTTTCTAGGCTTCAAATCATTGCTAACAAACACACCTAGATCTTTCTCGCAGTCTGAATTTTCTAATTCTAAATTAGCTAGTTTATATTTAAAATTTGTTTGCATCTTCCCTATCTTTAATACCTTGCATTTGTCAATGTTAAACTTCATCTGCCAATTTACTGACCATTCATGTAAGGTATCTAGATCCCTTTGGAGGCACTCCATATCCCTATCTGAATCAATTCATCTCCCCATTTTAGTATCGTCTGCGAATTTACTTATCCTACTAGTTATACCTAAATCTAGGTCATTTATGTATATAAGAAACAACAGGGGACCTAATACCGATCCCTGGGGGACACCACTTTTGACTGCTCCCCACTCTGACTTGGTACCATTTATGCTGACTCTCTGTTTCCTACCAATTAGCCATGACCTAATCCATCCCAACAACGACCCTCCTATTCCATGTGCCTCAACCTTTCTCATCAATCTCTCATGAGGGACTCTGTCGAAAGCTTTACTGAAATCTAAATATATAATATCATATGACTTGTCACTATCTACTGCTTCATATACCTCTGAGAAAAAGCTAAGCAAATTAGTAAGGCAAGAACGTCCCTGAGTGAATCCATGCTGAGAAGAATTTATTAAGTTAAATTTAAGTGGCTTCTAATTTTCCTAGCAATAATAGACTCTAGCAACTTTCCTATGATTGATGTGAGACTAATGGGACGGTAATTGGATGCTATTGATGTATCACCTTTTTTGAAGATCGGAACTACATTTGCTAGCTTTCAAGCTTCTGGAACTAAACCTGTTTCTAATGACTTGTTAAATAAAAATGCTAATGGCCTACTTAACTCATCTCTGCATTCTTTTAATACTCTAGCATATACCTCGTCAGGACCAGGCGACTTTTGAGGCTTCAGTCTGTCAATTTCCTTAAGCACATCATGTCTACTTATACTAACTGTACTTAACATATTTTCTATACTATCACTATATACCATATTGACTTCTGGAATCTGTGCCAAATTTTCATTAGTGAAAACGGAAAGAAACTGACTATTTAATGTACTGCATGGTTTGTGTTTGGTTTGGGCGAGAGTGTGAGAGTATTTACAGGGTTCACAGGGAGCTGGTGTTATTCCTCGGGGTTCTGTACTTTGTTGCTTTTCAGTTGACGAAAAATTGAACCCTTTGGTATCTATTTTCTCGATACTTAATGGCAACAATATGAAACTATTATGTCTTTATCAGCTAATTTATCGTTACTTATTGGTAATAATATGAAACTACTATGCCTCTGAATCATATTAAGACCAAGTTTATACAATTATCACCATATTTCACTACAAAACCTTCAAAATAACTGGGAAATCATGATGGGAACTTTGCAATTTACCGTCAGTTGAAAATAAACAGACTATAGGTTTGGGAACATGGGTTTAGTTTTCAGCCTGATGACGGTTTGTCCTTTTAATAGAGCTACTAATCTGCGCCAAGTTATTTCATTCAGTTTATGTGTGTTTATACGGGGGGGGGGGGGGTTAGGACCCCGTGCTCCCTCGTGTTTAGCCCCATTAATGTTGATATTTTAAGATATTCGACCCATTAGTTTGTCAATTTAACAATCTTGGGTGCTATTTATGTGTTGATTTTTTTCCTGGCGAGCGATAGTGATCCTGTAATTTAGGAGGAACCGTATTTAATGGGCAACATATTTTAAAGCATGATGGAGGTTTAAGGAGAAAACTAAAAACAATAATAAATAAATATATAAATATATAACTAAATAAATACATAAATAAATAAACAATTGAATATACGAACAAATACATCCCCCCTCTTAGGATACGAGAAGTAAATGTTACCCAAATCAACCTCTTAACTCCTTCAGATAATAACTAAGCTTCATACAATTGTCTAATGCTCCGGGTAAGTGCAAGAAGACCCAGTGTTCAGCAATGCCGATGACAACCTTGGCCAATTAACCCCTTCCGTACCGGTGACGTCTTTATCATTTTATTCCAGCTATATTCAGACGATTTTATACAGCTTATGAAGGATCTGTGGTCGTAAAAAGGGTTCAGCGAGATAGTTCGAAGCCTGATAATTGCTGGAGGCCCTTTTTAAACTGAATAACATCGTCTTATAGAAGCCATAATAAAGTTAACAGGACGGCACCTGTACTGAAAGGGTTAAACCATTTCCAAGAACGTTCATTTGCATTCATATTTTTATGTATGGAAGGAAAATAGAAATGATTGAACTACTGTAGAAGAGTATTATTTAAGGAATAGTTAGATAACATGAACAATTAACGATCTGTGGGCAGCAAAAGGGTAAATACTATCTCCATTAACCCTCTTACTTATATATTTGATATATATCTGATATATTTTATATCAATAAAATCATCTAAATATAGCCAGACAATTTGTCAAAACGCGTCATAATAATCAAGGGGTTAACAAGCTTCCTTTTTCAATCATTGTTTTCAAAATAAATGAAGACAAAAACAACAAACGCCCAAACAAAAACAAACATATACCAAACGTTCTGAACAAGCCTGATAACTGATGACAGATTAAAAGCCATAAAAATAAAATGATGTAGGTGTAAACTGTCAGCGCTACATTTACGGTATATTGTATTTATATATTTAATAAATGCTTTTAAAGGGCTTTGCTAAATTCGTACATTTTCGGTAGAAAGATTCGGCCGATTTTGTTTTGTTTTTTAGATCACAGGCTCGCTATCACTCGTCTGCAAAATATGGACACTGGCAAATGTACAAATTAATCTCGAAGGGGAATCCTGAGGATGTATTAATTAAGTTTGATGGAGGCCTGGGGTTGAAACTAAAACATCAATAAATACATAAGTCAACAAATAAATATCACCTACCCCCTTAAGGCATAACATAATAAGCTTTCCTATTGTCTATTCATTATATTTAGGGCCTCATAATCTTGGCCACTAATCTCTATAACTTGAATCACGGCTAGGGTAATCGAGCTAATATAACTACCATTCAGGAATGGTATGCCAGGGAATAGGTGTGAACAGTCCATTTGTTCTAGCCCTGTTTGCTGATTCTACTGGAGTATAACTGGATAATATATACAATTATATTTTTCACTAGAAATTTGTTATTTATCAATTCTGCGAAGCAGAATGGTAGCGATCCCCCGTATACCGTGCATGACCAGCCAGCTTGTCTGTCTTTCTGGCGTTCTGTCTGTCTGTCTGTCTGTCCGTCCAATATCTCCTCCCAGGGTTATTTATAGATGCTTATGAAATGACTAAACATTAATTCAGACAGTCCGTGCGGATGTTAATCAAAAAAGGGAAATTATCAATACTCAAAGGTTAAGGTCAATCATTAAGGTCAAAGATAAAGGTAATTTTTTCAACTTTTTAACTGCTCATTCAATTTTAACCATATTCACAATGTTAGATACTATGGATATGACATACACACTGACCAAGTTTGAATTGAATATTCCTAAATTAAGGTCAAAGGCCAAGGTCAAAGGTCAAAACCAGATTTTTTAGTATTACTTCTAAACTAATGGATAGATTTTCGCCAAACGTTGAGGATATATCTAAATCAGCTATACAAAGGTCAACATAAACAAATCCAAAGTCTTACTATAAGGTCAAGGTCATAGATGAAGGTCAAATGTTAAGGTCAAAATAGCAACTTCCTTAAGGTTTAATCAAATGTCACCAAATTCGCTGAAGAGGTTGACCCTGGTATAAGAATGATAACTGCAAATTATCAGATACATTCCACAAAGGTTAAGATAAAGGTCAAATGTAATTTTCATGTATACTCATTATTTCTCCTAAACTAATCAAATAATATTTCATCCTAATGTACATACACTCTTCATTTGTCAATGAAATGATCATGCAATAAATAAATAAATACTCTTTTAAAGGTCAAGGTCACATATCAAGGTCAAAGTTCAGTTATTAAAACTGGTATTTAATTTAATAATACTTTCACCAACATCCCTTTCCTGGACTTTGTGTATATATACATTTTATTGAATATATGCCACACTTATGTTTCAAATTTCAAGGTCAAGGGTCAAGGAAAAAGGTCGAAATCAGGTTTGTTAGTATTACTTCTAAACTAATGGATATAATTTTGCCAAACGTCGAGGATATATCTAAATCAGCTATACAAAGGTCAACAAATACAAAACTAAAGTCTTACTAAAATGTCAAGCATAGATCAAGGTCAAATGTTAAGGTCAATGTAGTAACTTCCTTATGGTTTATTCGAATTTCACCAAATTCACTGAAGTGGTTGATCTTGATATAAGAATGACAACTGCAAATTACCAGACACATTTCACGAAGGTCAAGATAAAGGTCAAAGCTAATTTTCAATTATACACATAATTTCTCCCAAACTAATCAATAACATTTCATCCAAATGGTCATACACTCTTGATATGTCAATTAAATTATTATGCAATAAAAACACTAAATATTTCCTCTCTTAAAGGTCACAGGTCACAGGTATGAAAACTGGTTTAGTACCGTATAATTACGATTTCACCAATATCTCTCTCCTAGATGTTGTTTATATAGAAATTCTATTGAATAAATACCACACTTATTTTTTAAGTTTCAAGGTCAAAGGTCAATGATGAAGGTAAATATTATATATAATAGTATTACTTCTAAATAATGGATACATTTTCGCCAAACGTTGATGATACATCTAAAACAGCTATACAAAGGTCAACAAATGCAACACTAAAGTCTTCCTAAATGGTTAAGGTCAAATGTTAAGGTCAATATAGAAACTTCCTTATGGTTTATTCAAATTTCACCCAATGCACTGAAGTGGTTGACCTTGATATAAGAATAATAACTGCAAATTACTAGACACATTCCACGAAGGTCAAGATAAAGATCAAAATTCAATTCCAATTATAATCATAATTTCTCCCAAGCTATTTTGTTTTCATCCAAATATAAAGTACATACATGCTTGATTTGTCAATGATATGTTCATGCCATAAACAAAATATATCTGCTCATAAAGGTCAGGGTCAAAGTTTATTTTTTTTTTTTATTTTTTTTTTTTTTAGAATAAACAGACTTTCACCAACACAGCTCTTTTAGACGTTGTTTATGTATGCGTTTTAGTATATAGTAACCACATATATATTTAAAATTTCAAGTTGAAAAGCCAAGAAAAAAGGTCAGTCATATTCATTTGTAATATTTCTAAATTAATGGATAACTTTTCGCCCATCATAACATCTTTATGGTTTATTCAGATTTCACCAAGTTTGCTGAAATGGTTGACCTTGGTAAGAAAACGATAATTACAAATTATCAGACACATTCCACATAGGTCAGAATAGAGGTCAAAGGTCACTTCCAATTATATTCATATTTTATCTTAAACTATAAATTTTTCATAAAAAAAGGATATAAAAACTTGAATTGTCAATTAAATTATCATGCAATATATTAATTTTCTCTCATAAAGGTCAAGGTCACAGGTCAATGTCAAAGTTCAGTTATTAAAATTGGTGTTAAAAATTATTTTAATTTCACCTATATCGTTCTCCTAGATGTTGCTTACATAGATATTTTCTTAAAGTAATGCCACATATATATTTCAAATTCAAGGTCAGTGGTCAAGGAAAAATGTAAAAAATAGATTAATCTCAATTTCCTGTAAACTGACAAACGGATTATCTCCAATCGTAAAAGATACATCCAGAAAGTGTATGCAGAGGTAAAGAAATAACACTATGCTATACAATATTCAAAGGTCAAGTTCACAGGCAAAGGTAACATTTTAATGTTGATGCATTAGTTTTACTATTAATTCAAATTTCACAGAAATTGCTAAAATGGTTGGCCTGAGCATGCAAATTACAATAATAATTGTTCACACTAACCCATAAAGGTCAATATCAAAGTCAAAGGTCACTTCCAGCTATTCCTATAGTTCCTGCAAAAGTAACCAATAATTATTCACTAAAGTAAACTTGTCTTTGATTTGTTTGTAGAATGATCAGGACATTAAAATATATATTCCTACTTCAAGGTCAAAATATAATGTCGAACTTCCACTGTTAGATATTTTTATAATTTACATTTCAACAAACTCGTTGTGTTAATTGTATTATCTATATATATATATTTATATATATATATATATATATATATATATATAATATATATATATATATATATATATATATATTATATATATATATATATATATATATATATATATATATACCTAAGCAACCCGATCCATTGATGCATAATTTACTGGGAATATACAGTTTTCCTATTCAATGTTCAGCTATAATAACATAACAAAATGATGAAAGCATATTCTTATAATGCCTTAACCCTTTATTAGCGGCTCACCACTTAAGTCGTATTTAATAAAGCTGGACTATGTGGCGGCGCTCGACATAACTCGAGTGGCAATTTCAGCACGTAATGTGGCTGAGAGAGAGAGACAAGTGGTGGCAGGAGACTAGAGAGCGTATGACTGCTCCAGACCACCGCGGCGAACCTACTGACACAAATCTCAGCTCCCTCCTCCCTCTCTCACTCGCTACATACTCAATTATGTACCGAAAGTACCGAATTACCTGCTTTTTGCACTCGCGTTGCACGGTTATTGCAAGAAAACTATCCATCATACAAGGATCGTTAAGGTGTCATTCGAAAGCTCTGTTTATGCCCTTTCAGGGATAGATACTTGTTTTACGTTCTGGGTCTTATTTAGGCATGAAAATGATCACGTAAACAGCCCTATTTTGGCTAAAAACACCCCGCTGGGCGGTACACATAAATAAACCGCATAGGCCGCTCGTAAGGTGTTAAATAGTAAATTGTGAAGAGAAAATATCAAATTAGCAGAATTGAGTATGCCGTTTTCTTTCCAAAATGCGAAAGCGGCACTTCTACTTCATTATTATTATTATCAACTCTGCGAAGCAAAGTGATATCGCGCAAACAGATCCCGCCCGTATACTGTGCACCACTAGCCAGCCTGTCTGTCGTCGTCGTCGTCCGTCGTCGTCTGTCGTCGTCGTCGTCGTCGTCGTCGTCCGTCTATCTGTCCGGAAACTCCTCCCAGACCGTTCGATGGATTTTCACCAAATTTCAAAGGTATATCCATTTGGTCAATGCGATGGTTAGTAAAAATTATTTTTTCCGTTTAACTGAAAGGCTAAGGTCAAAGGTCAAGGTTAAAAATAAGGTCAATATTTCATTGTTTTTAGTTTTTACTCAAATGTCTTCATTTTCACTATACAATTTACTGGTAACCTTAATATCGTATTGACCAAATTTCAGAAAAAAACATTTGTAAGGGTAAGGTCAAAGGTCAAGGTCAAAGGTCAAAATAAGTTTTTCACTAGTATTTCTTATACTAACTGTTAGATTCTCACTAGGCTTACCATGTATATTTGGTATACCTAGGCCAAGGTCATACAAGAAACTATACGATTCCATATGAAAGGTCAAGGTCACAGGTCAAGGTCAAATAAAAGGTCAATATGTTATTTTCTTTACTTTTCATTCAAACTTTACACAATTTGGTGAGATAGTTGCTCTTTAAATGAAAGGGAAAATAACACATTTGGACACATATCATAAAGTTCAAGATAAAGGTGTAAGGTCAAGGTCAACTATTCTATTAATATACATGAAACTAACTGATGGGTTTTAATGAAATTAGGCATGCTTATTTGATTTTCCAGGGCAATGTCAATTAAAAAATAAAAAAACTTTTACATAAAGGTCCAGGTCACAGGTCAAGGTCAAAGGTCAACTTTTACTATTTATTTTACTTTTTAAGGTCATACAAGAATCTATTCAATTCCATATGAAAGGTCAAGGTCACAGGTCAAGGTCAAATAAAAGGTCAACATGCTATTTTCTTTACTTTTCATGCAAACTTCACATTTGGTGTGATAGTTGCACTTTAAGTGAATAGGAAAATATTAAATGTTGAGACATAAAAGTCAAGATAAAGGTCAAAGGTCAACTATTCTATTGATTTAGAGTATATGAAACTAACTGATGGGTTTAACCCTTTGGCTTCGGGCTGTTTTGGGCTATTTAGGGCATATTCAGGCACTCCTGAATGATAAATCAAGCATCTGCATTACATGAAGTGTATTCTGCCGAAAACTAGGCGAAAATAGCTTCAAAATGACACCAGAACGGACCGTATACGTGGTCTGGTTCACCCGCAGTGATCCCAGTGAAACGCGGGAACTCCGCTATTATGTAACACTCGCTCGCTTGGTTACACTGATGAGAGAGACAGAGAGAGACTCGCCCGACACACAGCTTAGCTCAGTGAGCCGCTCGGTGCTCTGAGGGTCGGAGGTGGGCCCCTCACGCTCCCACCCACTGACACTCGATTCTTACGTTTTTTACAGGCTTTTAAAGCCTGGAAATTGCTGTAACTTGCCAAAACTTTCCAGAACGTCACCTGCAGCCAAAGGGTTAAATTAAATTAGGCATGCTTATTTGATTTTCCAGGACAATGTCAATACAAACAAAAAATACTTCTACTTTTTACTCAAATGTCTTCATTTTCACAATACAAGTTACTGGTAACCTTGATATTGTATTGCCAAAATCTTAAATCAATATTTTAAAGGGTAAGGTCAAAGTTCAATGTCAAAGGTCAAAATAGGTTGTTTACTAGTATTTCTTATACTAACTGTTAGATTCTCACTAGGCTTGCAATGTATATTCGGAATACCTATGCCAAGGTCATACAAGAAACTATTCAATTTCATATGAAAGGTCAAGGTCAAATAAAAGGTCAATGTGTTATTTTCTTTACTTTTCATGCAAACTTCACAAAATTTGGTGAGATAGTTGCACTTTTAGTGAAAAGCAAAATAATAAATGTTGAGACATATAAAGGTCAAAGGTCAAGGTCAACTATTCTATTAATATATATGAAACTAACTGGTAGGTTTTGATGACATTAGGCATGCTTATTTGATTTTCATGTAGTTCATACATAAAGGTCACTGGTCAAGGTCAAAGGTCAACATTTTGGAAAACTGGCTGTGTTATGGCTTATTACTTAGATATCATATATATCAAATTTCACATAAATATTGTAATAGTTAAGGTCAGAGGTCAGGGTCAAACAAGAGTATTTGTCATTTACCGTAAACTCCTCTTAGACCATTGTCTAATGTATTGTCACCAAATTATATAAGCAAATTCAGTTGGTCAATGCGACGACCATCCAAATATATGCATTTCATTTTAAGTCAAAGGTCAAAGGTCAAGGTCACAGTATATGATCAATATATGTAAGCATTATGTTTTATACGAATTACACCATATGTATAATGCTAGTTAATATGAACATTGCTGTTAAGCTAACTGAATCCTGGATAAGAAATTCTAAGGTCGAGGGTCAAGGTCAAAGGTCAAGGTTAAAGTTCAAAATAGGATTTTTACTAGTATTTCCTATTTAATGCAAGATTATCATTAGGCATATCATGCATATTCGGAATGCCTAGACCAAGTCATACAAGTATAAACATAATTCCATTTGATAGGTCAAGGTCAACATCAAATATAAGGTCAATATACTCATTTCTTTACTATTCATGTAAACTTCACAAAATTCGTTGAGACAGTTGTGCTTTAAGGACAAATTTAAAATTTTAATTTTCAGACATCATGAAGGTCAATATGAAGGTCAAAGGTCAAGGTCAACTATTCCTTTAATACCTCTGAAACTAACTGATGATTTTTAGTGAAATTTTAAACACTTATTTGATTTTATAGGGTTACATCAAAGCAAACACAAATGTAATCCTACATAAAGGTCAAGGTCTCAGGCCAAGGTCACAAGTTAAGCTTCATCATAAAAATACTCAATTTTCGATAAACTGACGACTGTTAGTTGCATTTTACTTAAATATCACATATATCAATCATTTATATATATATATATATATATATATATATATATATATATATATATATATATATATATCTACAGTATATATATATGCTGTTATATATATATATATATACATATATATATATATACATATATATATACATATATATATATATATATATATATATATACATATATATATATATATATACATATATATATATATATATATATGTATATATATATATATATATATATATATATATATATATATATATATATTCATTATAATACTTAAGGTTAAAGGTCAAGGTCAAAGAACAAAAGAAGTGTTAATAATGTTCTTTAAACTCTTCCTAGACTGGTTAACCCTTTGTGTACCGGTGACGTTTTTATATTGTAGTCTAGCTATAATTAGACGATTTTGTGGAGCGTATGAATGATCTGTAGTAGAAAAAAGGGTTAATTAAGATAGTTGAAAGCCTGCTAATTTTATGAAAGCCCTTCATAAACTAAATAAAATAGTCTTAATATCCAGTATGAAATTAAACTAACAGAACTGTACTGAACGGGTTACGTATCGTCGCCAAATGTTGCTGGCAAATTCGGTTGGTCAATACAACGATTGTCCAAATTGTGTGTTTTTGTTATTCAAAGGTCAAGGTGAACGGTGAAGGTCACAGATTATGGTCACTATTTCTATCTTATATATATTCTAAATTTGAATGACACCATATTCAAAATGCTACAAAATAATGTTACGCTGACCTAATTATAGATAAATATTCCAATGGTTAAGATTTAATGCGATCATAATTTAATGTAATTATATATAATATACTCCCAGGCGGACATGAACCACCAACAGTTAGGACGAGTGTCTATGCTTTAATCCACTGCACACAGGTATCCACGCTGTGGTATAGTGGATTAATGTATGGGCACTTGTTCTGACTGTCGGTGGTTAAGTCCGGATGTGAGTATAAAAACAGTTATTATATATATAATATATATATATATATATATATATATATATATATATATATATATATATATATATATATATATATATATATATATATATATATATATATATATATATATATATATATATATATATATATATATACAGTATATATATATATATACTGTATACATAATATATATATATATATATATATATATATATACCGATTTTACCTAAGAGATTAAATACTATTTGCACAATTCTAGGTCGCAGAGTTGCGTATGCATTTTTTTTTTGGGGGTAATGCGAAAACTGAACACCTACTTTATTATTATTTTTATTAATATAATTATAAAACAAAAAATAAAAAAATATTTTGGTGGTTATCTCGTACACGTGGTTTCACTATTTGTGTATCTTTTGGTGCTGCTGATATGCTTATCTTCTGGTTTAGTATTCTTGTTCTCGTTTCTTCCGTGGGTGATGTGGGGCAATTTTGGTATGCTGGGCATCGTGCTTATTTTGTTTCTTGCTGTTCCCGCCTTCGGTGTTATTGGTTCTGCTTTAGTTCCTCCTTCCACTTCTCTCTTAGTTCGTTTTCTATGTTGATTTTGTTTCGGTACTAGTTTGTTATCAGTTTCCCGTTCTTCAGTTGTTTTCCTTGTTTTTCGTGGTGGGGGTCTTTGTTAATTTGGTTATTTTACTTCCCCCTTGGTAATTATAGTCACGACCTCGTGACTCCAGCCGGAAACAAAAGGTGTTTCCATGACAGATGAAAGTCGGAAGGGTGTTGAGGTATGTCCACCAGTCGATGGATTGTTGATCGGGAGCACGCTGAGGAATGTTAGTTATTGTCAGGAATGAGGGTTCATCCGCGATCATGGCTGCTGTCTGGGCTTCGTCGACATATCGTATCCTGAAGAATTTCTCCTGGTCGGGGGACCATTTCAACTTGTTGACGTAAGGCGTGGGGGTAGTCATGGTGGCGAGTGGCTGGTGTGCGTGGTGGTGGGTAGAGGTTGTAGTTGTTGCTCTGGTGGTGGTGTGAGGGCAACTGGTGACCTGGTCATTGACCTGAGGGGTTTTATTCCTTCTTGCGGACGCAAATGTACTGGGGATTATGGAGCTGTCAAAATATGTATGTTGGAAGGTTGAATTTGTGTTTGTTGCTGATGATATTCTGAGTGTTGTAGGAGTGGTTGTGTTTGTTATGTGGTTTGTTTTGTGTGTTATGTGAGGGTGAGGGGTCATGCGAGGTTTGTGAATGAGAATTGTGGAAAATCGAACCGGGGGTTGCGATAATCGTCCTGATTTTGTTTGAAAGTTGGGTCTGTGTGCTGGAATTGGGCTGGTATCAGAGGATGTCGAGGGTGTGGTTGCCGGAGGAGTTTGTGGGCGAGGGTTAGGGGTGGTAGGTTGAGTGTTAGGTTGTAAGGTGATTTGTTGGGAAATGGATGATTTTTGTGGAGGGTTTCTGGGAGGAGAGGGTATGGTAGACCGGTATGGTAATAGGTTGGGGGGTGCGAGGCGAGAGGTGGTGGTGAGGTTTGTGGCTTGGCCTGATCGGAAGTTAGGAGAGGTTGAGGGTGGTGTTTGGTTATAGTTGGATGAGGATGGTAGGAGTGAGGGTGGGGAAGGATGTTGGATTTGGGGTTGTGGTATGTGATGGGGTAGGAAATGAGGGGATGGCTGGGTAGGAGAGGTTGAGGGTGAGGTTTGGTTGTAGTTGGATGAGGATGGTAGGAGTGAGGGTGGAGAAGGATGTTGGATTTGGGGTTGTGGTACGTGATGGGGTAGAGGTTGGGGTAGGACATGAGGGAATGGGTGGGTAGGAGAGGTTGAGGGTGAGGTTTGGTTGTAGTTGGATGAGGATGGTAGGGTTGAGGGTGAGGAAGGGTGTTGGATTTGGGGTTGTGGTAGGTGGTGGGGTATAGGTTGTGGTAGGACATGAAGGAGTGGGGTTGGGGGTGGTGATGAGGAGGTTGTTGATTTATTTGAGGTGGGGGAGGAGGTGCGTGGAGATGGCGTTGGTGAGGGAGGTGGGAGTGTCCGTTTGGGTGAAGTTGGTGAGGAAGTAGGGGGAGAGGTTGAGGGACATTTGCTTTGGGGTTGATTGGAGTGACTTCTTGTGGGTTTGGTGGGGGTGACTTGTGGTGGAAGTTTGGTGTTTTGGGTTTATTTATTTTTTACATGATGATGTGTTGAGTGAGGCTGGGGGCTGGGGCGGAGCTTGTAGTGTGTATGAAAGTGCGGTTTAGATGCGTGTTTGTATTTTGTCGTTGTTGTTTTGGTTTGTTGAGTGGGGGAGAGGTTGATGGTGGGGGTGGTGAGGTTGGAGGTTTAAAGCTTCGGTGAGTGTAGTTGGCGTTTGGAAAAACTGTGGTTGTGGGGGTGATTATGTTGAGTTTCTGAACAGTAGCTGGTGGGGTATCAGGTGTCTGGCTAGGTGTTGTAGGAGGCTGCTGGTGGCTTTCCCCATCAAAAACCAAAGGACGGTAGATCCTCACGAAGCGATTTCGGTATGTCCTAGTCTCTCCGTGATAGTCTACGATAATTTGGTAAGGATTAGGGACTTTTAACACCTTTAAGCTCGGTTCACACATACCCGTCCTGAGCTCCCGTCCTTCCACGACCACTGAAAACGTATGCAATCGTGCAAGGACTCCGACATAAACGGGTATGGTCTGTTCATGAACGTACAGTGACGCCACAACACGGGACGTGGCGGCGAGGGAGCCGAACATTATTGACATACCTAAAATAAACGGATCAGGACGGACCAACCGCCAAAATCGGTTCAAGGGTGGGTCACCCACGTGACTGGTCAGCGCATAGGCGCCGTGTATAAGCGTCTGTGCGCCGCCTAGACGCTACCAGATGTAGTCTATGCCCCGACCAAAATATTTGAAAGTTGAGACTGCGACGTGCCAACGTCGCCTCACGTGATCACCCCGCGCGTCCCCGCTAGTCCCTGCCCACCAAGCGTCCATCAAAGAGCCAGCCGCGTATGGTCCAATCTCAGTTCCCAAGCCGCCGTCAAAATAAAAAATCCCTCAAGTGGAAATCTGCCCTTATTAATACTGTATAGTAGCATGCAGTTGGCTTGCATCTACGTAGGTTTAATTGTTAATTTGTACATTTGTTGGTAGACAAATTTCAATTTTAACCCGCTGAGTGCCAGGGACGTATATATACGTCCTCGCCGAAAAAAAATCGTAGCAGCGAAACGACTGCACCTACGGCTTTCATATTTTTACCACATGTACCTTACCCGTTTGGCTACCCACCACAAAAATCCCAAATCCCTCCTTTTACCCACTCGCTGACTGTCGGTCCCGTCAGAAGGAAAAAAAAGGAAAATCTGTGGCGGCGAAACGACTGCACCAATCGGTTCCATATTTGTGTGACAAGTCCCTTACCCTTCTGCCTTCCCTCCACCACACCCTCAACCACCTTCAACCACCCACTTCCAGCGTATCTGTACGAAGATAAGGAAAAAAAGGAAAATCCGTGGTGGCGAAACTACCTCACCAATCGGCTTCATATTTGTAACATGAGTCAATTTCGCTTCTACCTAACCCCCACCATCCCCCAAACCACCCTCCCACGACCCTCATACCCATACATTCCGATACCATAAAAGTCTCTGTAGTCTATAGTGTCCTTTCAGCTACTTTCGGGACCATCGGGGACCTGATTTCTGGCGAAAATGGACAAGGGGAGTGTTTTTTGTTTTTACCAATATCCTTCCTTTCTCTCCCAACTTGATAGATTTAGCCAAAAAACAAAAAAACAAAAAACTCTGGCACTGGCAAAAGCACACCGTCAAAATTGGCTGGCACTCAGCGGGCTAGTTGAGACTGAGGTGTCTCTGTGCCACGCCCCAATATATATGCATGATGGGGACCATCACCGATGACACTGCGTCCATCATATTGTGGTCGCAGTGTCGTCGCAGTGCCGTCACAATGCGTCTCAGACAGGTCGTATTCAGACTTACTAGGTTGCCTTCCAAAGGGACTGGTCGTGGCACCAAGTCGCCGCCCATGATCCGTCTGCCGGGGCGGTCACGTGTTGAGATCTCCGTCCACTACCCGTGCATGCGCCGTCTTCCGGGGCGGTGACGTGTTGAGGTCGGGCATCAGGGCCACACGTGGCCACTCGGGCCCACTCGAGACACAAGGTCATCCGTTTGATGCCGTCCAACAGTTTTTGGTGGGCGGGGAAGGACGGGAGCTCAGGACGGGTATGTGTGAACCGAGCTATGTAGGGTCCTACGTATCTGGGACCTAGTTTGTTGACCACTGGTAACTTGGCTACCATCACGGTGTCGCCTATGGCGTAAGGATTTTTAGGTGTGGTGGCGTCACGTTGGACGTCTTGCCAGACTTGTGCTGTGTGCAAGGTGTTGTAGGGGGTCGAGGTTGATTTCGGAGGTGGATGTTTGGGTGAGGTGGTGAAATGGAAGTAGTAGGGGGGCAACGCCGTACAACCGTTCGTGGGGGGTGATGCCGTCCTCTCTAGGGCAGGAATTTAATCTGTGATGGCCAGGCAGTGGTGTTGAAGGGTATGAGGCGTGTTCGTAGCTGATTATTAATGGTGCGGTGGCTGCGTTCGCATATGGAATTACACTGCGGCCAGTATGATGAGAAAAAAATGGGCGATTTTGATACCGCATTTCTGGCCGAAGGCATTCCAGACGTGCCCTGAGAACTCTGGTTCGTTGTCTCATAGTAGAGTAATGGGAAGATTTCAGTGGCGAGCACTTCTGCGACAGTGATGGCGTTGTGATCTTTTATGGGGCAGGCTATGAGGAATTTCGAATATACGTCCACGAATGTGATTATAAAACGTTTCCCATTGCTCGCGGGAAAAGGGCCCATTACGTTGTGGGATAATGTTTGCCACGGTTTGTTGGCTGAAATGTTACCAGTTGGTCCAGGAGTTTTACTTCTATCCTTGCCTAACGTACAGGGTTTGCAGGCTTCGGTGACACGCTTGGCGATGGTCGACGGGTTGGTGGTCCAAATACGTTTGTTGGAACGTTTTTTGCATCTTTGTTTGACCTAAATGCATCCCGTTGCCTTTATGGATAACTATCGTGATATCGTGGGCGGTGCGAGGGTTGACGGCGATGTGTTCGGACTCCGTATAAAGTTGATCACCGACCTGATGGAGGTGGTAAACAATTCTTTGGGAATCCATTTGGGTTTTGTTTTCTTTTGCCAAGCTTGTAGCAAGGTTGGTTCTATGGTTGTAGTTGTTGCCTGTTGTTGTTGGGTCACTGGGGTTGAGTTGGTCATGGCTGCTAAGGTGGATGTTATGGCGTCGGGTACAGGTAGGTGGGAGAGGTCGTTGGCATTGGTATGTAGTTTACCTGGCCGGTAATCAATTTCGAAGTCGTATTCTTCGAGCGTCTCTCGCCATCGCACTAGTAAGGCTGAGTTTGTCTCGGAGCGCTGTAGCCATTGTAGAGATTAGTGGTCAATGATGATGTCGACTTTTGTACCAATTAGGAAGGACCGGAAATGGTTTAACTCTTGTCTATCGGGGGGGGGGGGTCTTATTTGGGCATATTAGGCCCTCCTGAATGATAAATCAAGTATCTGCATGAAAAGAAATTTATTCAGCAAAAAACTAGGCGCTATAAGCTTCAAAATGAGACCAGAACGATCTACGTAGCACTCGTTGTTCTCATACAGTGATACCAGTAACATGGGAGTTTAGCGTATAGTGGCATATTTTTCCCAGCTATGCTCACTACTGGCTACACTGCCGGCCTCTCGAGAACACAGGGAACATGAGTTAATGGGCGGCGGTAAGCCCTGGGAGTCGGCTGTCTGGCCCGCTGCGCTCCCGGCCATTTGCACTCGATTTTAACCCTTTAAAAGCCTTAATAATGCTCCTAACTTGCTGCAAATTGGAGGCGGACATAAGTCCGCCCCCGTTCTTTAAGGGTTAAGGCCGAGGCACTCTCTTTTGGTGGTGGTGTAATTTTGTTGGGCGTTGTTTAGGGTTGAGCTGGCGCAAGCTATTATGTGTTTCCTTCCGTCTTGATCTTGAGCGAGGACTGCACCTATGGCGTATAGAGAAACGTCGGTGTATAACCTGAAGGGTTGTCGGTAGTCTGGAAAAGCTACCGTAGGGATGTTTACTAGATTGGGTTTTAAGGTATTGAACGCCTTGTCTCTCTCTGGTGTCCACACAAATTCGGTGTCTTTGTGGGTGAGTTCGTGGAGGGGTTTGGCTATGGTGGCGAAATTTTGCACAAAACGTCGGTAATAAGTGGCTAGGCCGAGAAAAGACCTCACTCCTTTAATTGTGGTAGGGGGTGGTTGGGCTGCTATGGCGGATAGTTTACGAGGGTCTGGAGAGACACCTTTCTCTGATATGACGTGGCCCAGGAAATCTACCGTCTTCCGGGCAATCTCTCATTTTGAGGGTTTAAGTTTTAAACCTGCCTGTCTTATGCGTTGAAGTACTTGCCAGAGCCGTTGAAGGTGTTCGGGCCAAGTTTTCGCATACACAATGACGTCATCTAGGTAAGCTAGACAGGTTTCCCAAGTTAATCCTCTTAGCACAGATTCCATGAGACGGGAAAAAGTGGCGGGACCAATGCACAGACCGAAAGGTAGGACGTTGAACTCGTACTAATGTCCTCCGCTGGTGGAAAAGGCTGTCTTTTGTTGATGTTCAGGTTTGATCAGAACTTTCCAGTATCCAGCTTGGAGGTCGAGGGTGGTGAACCATTTTGAGCCGTGGAGGGAGTCTAGCGAGTCATCAATGCGGGGTAATGGTGTTCCATCATTTACGGTTGCGTCATTTAGACGTCGGTAGTCTACACAAAACTGTGTGGACCTGTCTTTCTTTTTCACCAATACTACGGGGGAAGACCAGGGGCTGACGGAGGGGTTGGCTATCCCTGCATCCAACATTTCCTGTACTTGTCGGTCCTCTTCTTGCCGTTGTAGTGGATTTTTTCTGCGGGAGGGTTGACTTATGGGTGGTCCTGTGGTATGAATAAGATGCTCTTCCATGTAAATCTTTCCTATAGGGGAGGTGTGGCAGAGTGGTCTTGCCACTGGACTGGTAATCCAACGGACCCGGGTTCGAATCCCAATATGTTAATGGAAAGATATTATTGGGATGGAATTTGTGCTTTACCTAGTTTCAGTGCATTACCACAGCACACCGAAATGCCCCCCCCCCCCCCCCCAAAAAAAAAAACAAAAAACAAAAAATACCCTCATTGGTCCCTGATTAAATAGCACTACATGAATATTCCCATATTCAAAATATGCTACAGGGGGGCAATCCCTAGTGAGTTAATTGCTCAATAGGTTGCGTTCTGAGAGTGAGGGTCCGAGTCTGGGGGATGAGACGGTGAAGCGCAGAGGCGAAGCAGCTTCAGAGATGGAGTTGCTTCGAGCAGTGAATGGGGTGCTTCGCATGTCTCACTCCCTAGACTGGAACAAGACCTCACGGGCCTCACCGTGTTCAGCGGTAGAGTGTGCAGGCTCTTAGCCTATGCCCGAGAGGGTGTCGTTGGAATATAGAAAAGAAAAACAAAATTCAGTGGGGGTTTGTGCGAATACATCCGCGAATTCCTGAGTTGTCTCATTTGATGTTTTTTGAGAGGGGTTGACGTACTAGGAAGGGGTTGCTAGGGGTTGTTATTTTTCTGGGGGTAGAGTTGATATCATCGAAGGTTTCGAGGTCTCCAATGATGAGGCCCTTTGAAAGGGTCAAAACTTCTTCTGAGATATTGGCAATGAGAATTGCATTATGTTAGGGGCATATTAATGCGGGTTGAATCCTGCAGCGTTCCATGCAGGTGGTGGGTTTTTTTGGTGGTCAGGATCATGTTGTCTTGGGGAAGAGGGTGAAGGGGCACCCACTGCTGGTGTCAGGTAGGAATTGACTAAATTACCACTAGTGCGAAGGTACCTGAATAAGTTAGAGTCCACAAACATTGACTCTGCCTAAATTCTCACCTGTGTGAAGGTACCGAAATAAGATAGAGTCCCCAATATTGACTCTGCCTAAATTCTCACCAGTGCAAAAGTACCTGAATAAGTTAGAGTTATACTTACTCTATCCACCTATCAACAAGACTTATAAGAATTTTCTAATAATGATTTATGAGTTCATTTAAGAGGTAAACAGAACTAATATATACCTGATCTCCATCTAGATCCTCGCCGTGCTAGGACAGTTCATATTGTATAAACCATTCGATTCATGTGTATCTATCTATAGTGTTAACTTAAGAGTAGATAAATAAACACTGTTCATAAATATACTCAGTGTTAAATGTATCCTATATTTCTTCTATGCATGTGTTGTGACTTTGACTTCTCCAGTAAAGTAGAACCTACCAAATCCAATCTCAAAACCTGGTAAAAACCCTGGTATAACAATTATTATTATTATAATTTAGTATATTTTCATCCCCAGGCTTCCATCAATCTTAGGAACTGGCCGCGAAGGCCAGTTCCTCCAAAATTACAGGCTTGGTATGGCTTGCCTAGAAAAAAATCGACACCTAAATAGCACGAAAGGTCTTAATATGGACAAAGAAATGAGGCGCAAGGTCTAAAAATCGACAAACTAATGGGGCGAACAATATTGACAATATCGAAATTCAGCAGAACCAAGCAGAACTATCGTGTACCATGTGAGATCGAGAGCCCCCCCCCCCCCCCCCCCCTTGACCAGACACCATAGCTCCCTCTACCAATAACTTTTAAATGTGTCTCCTGAAGCGGCTACGACAGGCCCTTCTGCTGCGGGAGATATCCATAGGGAGAATTATACCAATTTTCTCAAGGTCGAAGGGGCAGTTTTCTGGCCAACTCTAACAGTACCGGTGACATCCTTTTAATTTTATTCTGGCAACCATTAGACGGTTTTATTCAGCTTAGAAAGGATGTATACTCATTAAAAGGCTACAGACAATCTCAATTAATCCTTTTAGCTACCATATAATATTATATTTCCTAAGCTGTATAAGATCGTCTTAATGCAGCTGAAATAAAAATAAAAAGACGTCACCAGTAGCGTAAGGGTTAATTAGCCAATATCTGATGTTGGCTAGTTATGCTTGGGTAAAATCACCATAAGATCGATTAATTCACTCTAGGCAGCATGTGACTACCTGGCTTCCAAGCGATCGTACATGACATGTTATTAAACTAAACTAGATTTTGTTGCGAAATGTGCTGTGAATTATGATAACTTTCCATTAATATGAGGTATAACTTGAGATATAATAGTTTGATATTACTCATTAATTTAATATTAGATATAACTTGATATATAGTAGTTTGATATTACTCATTAATTTAATATTAGATATAACTTGATATATAGTAGTTTGATATTACTCATTAACCCTTTTACGCACATATGACGCAGAGGTTGCCAGATTAGCAATAAGAAATAGAGTTATCTCACTCTTATAATTACATCTCCAAAATTAGTTTTCTGCCCACAGCTAACTCAAAGACAACTGCAGAGGTTGAAGTAACTAAACTAAAGGTTTCTAAATACCCCTGATGGCAACAAAGGCTTTAAAGTATCCCTAATAGGCTCAAAATCGCGTCATATGTCGAAGAGGGTTAATTTAATATTAGATATAAATTGATATATAGCAGTTTGATATTACTCATTAATTTAATATTAGATATAACTTGATATATAGCAGTTTGATATTACTCATTAATTTAATATTATATATAACTTGATATATAGCAGTTTGATATTACTCATTAATTTAATATTAGATATAACTTGATATATAGTAGTTTGATATTACTCATTAATTTAATATTAGATATAACTTGATATATAGTAGTTTGATATTACTCATTAATTTATAATCAGTTTCATATATATATACTGCATATATATATATATATATATATATATATATATATATATATATAACTTGAGATACAGCTTTACATTTGTTGTTATTAACTCAAATAATATTATGAGATATAACTTCAAATATAATAGTTTCATATTTATATATTAATTAAATATGAGATATCACTGGAGATATAGTAGTTTCATATTTTATCTTTAACACAATAAGAGTGGGTGGTGGAGTATATTTCACCGTGCCACCCAGCGTTTTTTTTTTTCTCCATAAATGGCCTTGTTTCCGTGCTCTTTTTCATGCATAAACAAGAGCCAGAGCGTAATACAATTATATATCCCTGAAAGGGCGTAAATTGAGCTTTCCAATGACACCAGAACCATCCTTCTACGATCACTGGTTTTCTTGCAACGATCGTGCAACCGAAGGGCAAAATCGCTAAAATACGATAATTTTGTTACATAATTACGTGTTTAGCGAGGGAGGGAGGGTGGAGTAGTGAGGAGTACATGTCAGTAGGCCCACGGCGGCCGTGACGAGCGGTCATGAGGTAACTTACGCTCCTCCCGTCGCTCGTCTCTCTCTCAGAGCCAATATTGCGCCAAAATTGCACACAGACTTAAGTCAGGCCCCGCCACATAGGCCAGATTTTTAGAGACAGACTTAAGTCCGGCCGCGATAGACAGGGGTTAAGTATCGATAAATGGATTGCTAGAGGGTTGGATTTTCCTTTCGCTGAAAATAAACTGACTATAGACTTACACAAGACTGAACATTATCATACGTTGTTATAACCTTATAAACTTACGGGGGAGGTAGTTTTTTTTTTCTGGATTCCTTTCTCCCCCATACTTAACCTCATTAGTTTTGAGATTTTAAGGCGTTCGTTCCATTAGTTTGCGATTATAAGAGATTTCATCCAATTTCTTTGTCAATATTAAGAATTTTCGTGCCATTTAGGTGTTAATTATTCCCTGGGAAGCAATAGTGAACCTGTAATTTTAGGAGGAACCGGACTTTGGCCGGGACATTTTTCTACTGAAAAATGTACAAATTTATCTTGAAGGGGGGTCCAGAATGTTTATTGTTTTTAAGCTTGAAGGAGGTGGAGTGAGGAAACTAAAACTAAATATATAAATAGATTAATAAATAGACCAAAAAATATACCCTGACCCCTTACCACATTCAGTAAAGGAGAGCCCGACTTTAACCCTCATCAGGTGGGAAATGCATACGTACGTTATATTCAAATCAATGGAAACCAACAGGAAACATGCATAAACGTTTTGTATTTCCCGCCATACAAAATGCTCCAGGGTGACAACTGGAGGTCAATATCGCTACTACTCGGTCCTAGAAGAGCTCTACACAATCCTCAGTATCTCATAGGCCTTAAGGGGGTAGTGCTTATTTGGTGGTCTATTTATTCATTTATTTTCAAATTTCCTCGCTAGACCTCCATCAAGCTTAAAAAACACCCCATAGACCCCTTTCAAATAAAATTTTGCCACTCGTCCGAACGCGGCCAGCCGGGTGCAAGGATTTCTCGTACCAAAGCAATCCAACTTCATTCAATCATTCATTCTTCAGCTCACAGAGCAGCTTGGGATGAGAGTTTAACGTCCTGAGTGACCTTGATATCAGTTCGTTTCACCAGACTTTGTTTCGTTTAGTCAATCCACTTAGTTACTAAGCTATTGAGAGTGATAGATACTGAAATATGCTCACATAGGGCCGTATGGCGGGAAAGATAATACTCGCTGCACAGGAGTTAATAATATTCTGGCTAACATTAGGTTATTTTATATAGTTTACAAAGGCCCTCTAGGAATGAAAGGAATAAAGTCTATCTGAATTACACCTATGGCTTCCAATATTCTTTCCTGGACTGAGTAAAATCGTCTACTGACAACCAGAATACGGGAAAAGAATGAGTCGTGGAATATTTACCTTCAAACTTTAATGGGAGAGAGTTGTTTTTTCTGGCCACCCATTACCCTCATGCTTAGCCCCATTAGTTTGGCGATTTTATGACCTTTCGCCCCATTTCCTTGTCAATATCAAAAACTTTCGTGCAATTTAGGTGTCAATTTTTTCTCTGGCGAGTGATAGCGAGCCTGTAATATGGTATTAATCGGCCTTCTGCCGGGAAATTTTTCTATAAATTTGTTTACAAATTTATCTTGAAGGTGTCTTGGAGGTGTTTTTTTAAGCTTGATGGAGGTCTAGGGAGCAAAGTATAAATATAATGTAAAGATAGATAAATACACAACTAAAATCACCCATACCCCTTAAATTAATTAGTGAGCATATTAATTGTTGTTACTCCTGCACAGTACTTGTCCTCGGTTTATGTGTCGGCAACTGTACACGCATAAATAGAATCCCGGGAATAAATCATTTGTCGGTTGCTAATGGTAATTGTATCGGTGGGATTAATGTCGGTGTTGATAGCGATGCGACGGTGGGCTTTGTGGCGTGGGTATTGGAATTATTCATCTCTTTTCCCACCCACTCAGTATAAAGAGAGATAGATAGATAGAAAGAGAGAGAGAGGCACACAAACACACACATTATCTTTCTCTCCTCTCATTTACTTACCCCCCCCCCCCCCCCCGCTCACTAATTCACAAACACACACACACACACACACACACACACAATATATATGCTGTGAAAATTTTTCACATCAGCTGTTAGTCCAGGAACCTGTATAATAAAAAAAACAGGAATAGTTTCGGATGCATTGAAAAGTTGGGACTGTCGTTGTCATCTCTCTCTCTCTCTGTCTGTGTGTTACACCCACGTCACACCACACCTCCCGCCCTCACAGAAAACAGAGAGAGAGGAGTACAAAAGAAATCAAGCAACAACAGATCCAGCGACCCCTCAAGGATGCTTGTCCTCCAAAACACTGGTGGTCAAGTGTCCAAACAGTAGTTTAGAGTGGGTAAAGGAAAAATGGAAAGGGAAGACTGCCCTGAGAAAAATGTCCGTGGCAGGATTAGGAGATGTTAGTAGGGGACAGTTGTTAGTAATATAATAGAGGACATTTTTGTCGTGGATTTAAGGCAAGGTGTTTGTTTAGGCGAAGTTTAAAAGAATCAACGGTGCTGCAGTCTATGACATCTCGGGGAAGCCCATTCCACGAGTTGATAACTCGATTGAAGAAGAAATTCTTAGACTCGTGTGAGCTAAAAGACATACCATTAATTTTGCAACCGTTCCTTCTCATGTAGGCTAATTTGATTGGTTGAAAGTGAAATATTTATTACAGTTCATATTGTCGATGCCTTTGATGATTTTGAATACTTGAATTAACCCCCCCCAGACATATTAACTTACGTAAGATAGGGGTTACCCGAGCGCCTGGTATTTCCTCCACAACAGTCTTTCTCATACTGAGGGACCATTAGAAGTCGGAGGAATTTTGGGTTGCCATCAACCGACAGATTATAATCTAACTTACCTAACTAATTACTGAGCTCAAAATGACGCAAAAGCATCATATAGCTTATTATTGAGCTATTTCACTAGGTTCATATGACGTGACCGCGTCATATGATACTTTTGCGCGAAACTGCCATATGACGCGGTCGCGTCATATGAGACGGAGAGGGTTAAGTCGCATCATAATCTGCGCTGCAGCGCAGTATGTTAAAAACAACATAAATTGTAAATATTATACAGAAGGAACTGTAATTTTGCTACCGTTATTCTCGGTTGGTAATTACAGAAAAAGTCTTAAAACAACAGAAATTGTAAATAATGTACAGAAAGGACTGTTATTTTTACAGTTATTCTATGTTGGTAATTACAGAAAAGTATGTTAAAACAACAGAAATTGTAAAAAAATATAAAGGCAGGACTGTATTATTTACAGTTATTCTCTGTTGGTAATTACAGAACAAAATATGTTGAAACAACAGAGAGTGTAAATAATTTACAGAAAGGACTGTATTATTTTCTACAGTTATTTTCGGTTGGTATTTACAGAAAAATTATGTTAAAACAACAGAATTTGTAAATAATGTACAGAAAGACTGTATTACTTTTTACAGTTATTCTCTGTTGGTATTTACAGAAAAATGATGTTAAAACAACAGAATTTGTAAATAATATACAGAAAGGCCTGTATTACTTTTTACAGATATTTTCTGTTGGTATTTACAGAAAAAGTATGTTAAAACAACAGTTTTTTTTTACAGTGTGGGTTAAAGGAAATAGAGTTAATTATCTAAGACGCCCCTTGTATTGTTTGTTCTTTAGGCTAAGTATCATTTTGGTAACTCTATGTTGAATTCAATTTAGTTTGCCTATATCTTTTTGGTAGTAAGGGCACCAGGATTGAACGTAATATTCCAGGAGAGGGCGAACTAAGGAATTGTAAAGAGTTAGGATTACATCTTTGGATTTATGCTCAAATGACCTGCCTATAAAGCCAATTATTTTGTTTGCCTTCTTAACAAATTCTGAACATTGTTGACTCTGTTTTAGGTTACTCGATATTGTTAATCTCAAATCAGTTTCTCTGTCTACACTCTTAACCCTGAATAGGCAACGTGGGGTCACATACGGGTCCACCCCATGTGCAGAACACGTGTTTCCTCATTGCGCAGCCTTTGCTCCAGTCTGGCGGTTCAACTCCCGGCCAGAAGCCAGTGTTCCGCGCGGCTTGGTGGGGTGCACACGCTCGGTCCCGTAGCTCAGCCCCTTTTTGACTGAGCACTGATTTTCATGGCTTTTCCGATACATGCGTACCAGGTATGTACCTTAAAAAAAAAATTGCATGTTTTGCATTTGGTTATAGTACAGGATAAGTATTCGGTGTAACTTTGTGAGATTTTGAGGGAAGTTATGGGGTTATTTTGTGCACATTTTGGCAAAAACAGATTGGTGATACGTGGCCAAATGTTGCCATTAGAGCGATAGTTCTAACATTCTGTTTTTGTTTACAATTTTCAGTCACCACAATGGCACGCAAGTCCCTCACTACTGACGAGATTGACACCCTGTTGCTGGACCCTGACATCATCGCAAGTGACGAGGATTGTTCGGACGATAATACCGATGAATTTGGTGGAAGTGATGACGATATGTTTGAGGATAGTGAGGTGAAGAGCGAGTTGGCAACCCACGACGGCTTATCGCGCGAGCCCGCCATAGTCGGCCCCCTCCCTGGCCCCTCTGCCTCCACCTCCCACCCCTCTGCCTCCACCCTCCACGCTCCCCACACCCCACGTGCCTTGCCTAGTCTCTCAGACACTGCCGCTAGGGCTAGGAAACGTCTGTATCCCTTTGCTAGACATGCCAGTGTGTTTGCTGCTGAGCTGGAAGAGGCACAACTCGACGATGCAGGCCCACTGATTCCTGGCACACTTGACCCTATTACACCACCTAGTCACTACCCTTCTGCAGCAACCGACTCGCCTATTCCCATCCATGCAGAAGCTATCCTAGGCTCCCCTGTTAGTCCCGACGTGTTGCTAGTGGACCTAACAGGGTTATCATCCACAGTAGTGAAGTCAAGAAAGAGGGAACGCGGGCAACTCGGCCCTATGGTAGGGGCACCGCTGGTGACGCTTGATAAAGAGTCTGTCAAGGCTATGAATAGGGCTGTGTGGTACAGGGACCCCAATCCTTCATTGCCCAGGATTATAGAAAATAATAACTGTACTGGACACCCCACTGATGTAGCTGCAGGTGCTATAACCCCAGTTGATTTTCTCGGCCTCTTCCTGGATGACACAATGCTGGCAAGCATATGTGCCCATACAAACGAGAGAATTACAGATACAGGGCAAAATTCAAGAATGTGGAGCACAGCACCCTCAAAGACCTACATCTTCTTGAGTTGAAGGCCCTGATAGGCATACTCATCATGAGTGGTGCAAGGAAGGATAACCACTTGTAAACCACAGAGATGTGGGCGAAGCTCGACGGGGGTCCTTTGTACAGGGCAACCATGACGGAAAGGCGGTTCACATTCCTCATTCGCTGCATTAGATTCGATTATGTGACTACACGACAGGCGAAAATGAAGGATGACAGACTGGCCCCTGTTCGGATTCTCTGGAATGCCCTCATCTCCCACTGCCAAGAAAACTATTCTCCAGGGATGCACATGACGGCTGACGAGCAGCTCCTGGCCTTCAGAGGGAACTGCCGCTTCAGAATGTACATCCCCAACAAACCAGCTAAGTAAGTATTATATATTTTATATTATAGCTTTCAATATTTATGCACATATATTTTTAATTATTAGTTTATTATCTATAACTTACCTGATACCTGCAATTACCGTGCCTGAGTTACCTAACCTTACCTGCTACTTATTTATTGATACCTAACATATAATTACACTTACTTACCTGCAAGTACCTGTCCTAATTTTAACTTTACTTACCTGATATATTTAGTTATTGATACATAATTAGCAATAACATGTACTTACCTGCAATTACCTGTCTTCATTGTTGTTACTTAACTTACCAGATAATTATTATTGATACATACTTTGCAATTACATATACTTACCTGACACTTACCTGCAATTACATTTATTTTAATTTAATTACCAGATATTTTTTATTGATACATACTTTGCAAATACATATACTTACCTGACACTTACCTGCAATTACATTTATTTTAATTTAATAACCAGATATTTTGTATTGATACATACTTTGCAATTACATATACTTACCTGACACTTACCTGCTATTACATTTATTTTAATTTAATTACCAGATATTTTGTATTGATACATACTTTGCAATTACATATACTTACCTGACACTTACCTGCAATTACATATACTTACCTGACACTTACCTGCAATTACATTTATTTTAATTTAATTACCATATATTTTGTATTGATACATACTTTGCAATTACATAATTATGCTTACCTGACACTTACCTGCTATTACATTTATTTTAATTTAATTACCAGATATTTTGTATTGATACATACTTTGCAATTACATATACTTACCTGACACTTACCTGCAATTACATTTATTTGAATTTAATTACCAGATACTTTAACATTTATGTTGCCTTTGAAAACTAACTCTTATTTTTCTCCGCATTAGTTTGTGGCCACAAACTAATCGCCCCCATGCACCTCTATCCCCAGTCAGTTGACGCCCCTCCTCCCATACAGCACTGCTTTCACGCATATGCTTCTTAACTCCATCCTTCCACCTCTCTCTCGGTTTACCTTTCCCTTTTTGTCCGTCCACTATATCTCGTACACTCTCTTAGTCATTCTCTCACTTTCAATATGTTCCACATGGCCGAACCATCACCACTCTCGTACTTCCTCATTCGTCTGTCTATCCCTCTATGTAACTCTGCATGCACTTCTCAAGAAACTCATTTCCACCCCTCTCACTCTTGGTTTGTGTCCCTCCAACAACGTCCATGCTTCACACCCGCACGACAATGTTGGAATTACCACACTATCATGCAAGGACTTCTTTACTTCCATGCTGATCACCCTATTTCTTGTTGCTACTTTCAGCGTTCCTATAACCCTCTTCCCCTGTTGCACCTCTCCCGCACTTCTTCATCCATAGTCCCATCTTTACTCAACACACTGCCCAAATACTTAAATGAGCTGACATTTTCCATAGCCTGATCATTCAACCTCACCTCACAATCTGTGACTGCACTTCTTTCAAAGACCATAACCTTACTATTCCCCGCATTTACCTTCAGATTCCATTATTCATGCACTGTTCCAAACATATTTACCAGACCCTGCAACTTCCATTCTATATCGCTCATCAGAACTGTATCGCCAGCAAACAGCAGTAAAGGTAACTACTACTCATTTCCTTCCTTTATTCCATTAACCTCTGAAGTGCGCATGGGGGTAATTGGAAACGTCCCCCTGTGCTGACGTATTTGAGGTGTTTCCGTCACTAAAATATTCATTGTGCCATTAATAGCATTAATACTTATCCATATGCACCTATTATGGGTTGATTATAAAGGTATTAACCTGAAACAACAATAAAACGAGTGAAAACAGCGTTTGGATGGTCAAAATCGGAGATATAGCCCGCGAGTTGTATAATGTATGGGTGAGGCAAGCTACTTTCCCGCCAATTTCCCCCAAGGCCACTGAGACACAGTCGATCGATACTCTCTCTCTCTCTTGCACTCACTTGCCGTCAGTGATGACAACACCCTGCTTGCAACTCGCTAATGTTAGCACGAAAATATACCTCAGAATAAGGGAATAACAGGGAAAATAGGTGATAACTGAAGGAGAGGAGGAAAGTGGGGAAGGAGGGGAGGTAGAGGACTGAGATTTTGCATGTCCCAGGGGCCAAATTTTTTTTTTTTTTTTTTTTTTTTCGATGTCAAAAGTTGATTTTTTTTTTCACTCACTCATAAGAGTCTCCCCGCAGTCCGCCGGAGGAACTCTTAAGAGTCTCCCCGCAGTTCCCGGGTTAACACCTAACGCCATCTGGATCCTGTGGCGGTACTAAGTAAAAAGGTATAAACAAAGAGATCTTGGAGTTACTAAAAATATATTAACCCCTAACCATCGGGGCCCGACTTAAGTCCATATCTAAAAATCTGGACAATGTGGCGGGGCCCGACTTAAGTCTGTGTGCAATTTTGGCGCAATATTGGCTCTGAGAGAGAGCCGAGCGGTGGGAGGACCGTAGGTTAACTCATGACCGCTCGCCACGACCGTCATGGGCCCACTGACATGTACTCCACACTACTCCACCCTCTCTCACTCGCTACACACGTAATTATGTAACGAAATGGCCGCATTTAGCGATTTTGCCCTTCGGTTGCACGATCGTTGCAAGACAACCAGTGATTGTAGAAGGATAGTTCGGGTGTCATTGGAAAGCTTAATTTACGCCCTTTCAGGGATACATACTTGTATTACGCTCTGGCTCTTGTTTATGCATGAAAAAGAGCACGGAAACAACCCCATTTATGGTAAAAAAAAACGTTGGGTGGCACGGTCAAATATACCGCCTAGGCCGCTCGTTGAGTGTTGAGAATACCCATACACTAAGAAATTAGTATTTTAATTTAATAACATGAGCCGAATTTATGCTCATGCGATCAAAGTCTCGTCGATACAGTGCAGTTCATAAACGAATTCTGATGTAATTATGGGTTTACTATACTAAAAATATATATGAAGATATAGACAAATATCCATAGATCGCTGTACGACCACGATAACACTGACAAACTTTCGATTGAGGCTGCTCTGTTTAGAAATATAAACTTTTGCAATCCATAGCTCTTGTCGGCGTTGCATTCGTATGGAACAAAATGTACAGGCTTCTTACCTATGTATAAATGTAGAAACTAATTAATTATTCTTTTACTTTGACCATGTACTAATTGTGAGAATAGTCATAGAATAAGTTACTAGAGATAAGCGAGTTCACACATTCCCAATTAAATTTTCCTGCAGCGTGAATTGGAAGACAAGCAGTGATAAAATAGCCTCTTGACCATAATCTCCAAAATGTGTTTATTTATACCTTTTACTTAGTACCGCCACAGGATCCAGATGGCGCTAGGTGTAAATGGAATATAACTATTTAAATACTTGAAGAGGATGACGTGGTTTACCAGTTTATTCTGGCTATTAATTGACGATTTTATTCAGATTAGGAAGCGTATTTGGAAGTAAGAAGTTAACTTGACATGTTTTTCCGTTTTCATTCCCACATATCTTTCCGAAGTTGTATAAAATCATCTATTAATACCAAGCATAAACTGCCAAAACGAGTCATAATCCTCAAGAGAAACATTCGTCAAAATAGGATTAATTGTATCTATTCACAGGGTGGTCTTTTTGGTCCCCATCTATTTTGCATCATTTGTTTGGCGATGCAGTTATTTTACAATATGTGACTGAATAATGTATAACATTTTCATGTCAAATATAATTATTTGAATTGGGGAAAAAAAAAAAAAAAAAAAAAAAAAAAAATATATATATATATATATATATATATATATATATATATATATATATATATATATATATATATATATATATATATATATATACTGAATATATACTGTATTATATATATATACAGTTTATATATATTAGCGTAGTTCGATATGTAAATTATATTTATATATTTATTGTAATGCCTGAGAACACGCACTTGTTCTTTTAAACAAATGTTAACTATTTATTTCATATATGAAGAAACATAGTAATTCATATTTTTTACTTTTACAGATACAAATCTACTGAAGATGTGCAAAGAATGCACGAAACGTTTAGTGAATAAATAATAGGACAAACAAAATGAAAGTTGACGTATTATTCAACACCTAATTGAAAATAATAATGAAGTTTGGAAACTTAATATATCATTTGAATGATGAAATCAGACATACAGTGAGAAATATTGAAAAAACAAGTAAAAAGTTAGTAAAAACAAATATGCCTTGGTCTTTAATTAATTTTGCCTCAATGAAAACATACTGCCTACTTATATATATATATATATATATATATATATATATATATATATATGTATATATATATATATTATTTTCACTCCCACACCAAATACCTCCTAATGAAATTAACGAAAGCAAGAGATCTTCCCGTGACTCGAACGTGGGTTACCACATACAGATCTTAAAGACTCTAACCATTACACCATCAAGACAGTTAAAGGTTAAGTACATGACTACGATTATATATCCATTTATCGAATATTGTATATCAATCTAATCATGTATAATCGGGGGTAATAAGTGTTGTCATAGATTCCAGTGGTTTTCGCTCAAAAAGTGTTATTGTCATCTGTATAGTTACTGGGAAAAGTGCTTACCCCTCAGAGTATTAGTCAGTGTCCGAAAGTTTGTGAAATATCTGACAACACTTATTAACCTCGATGGTCAAAGAACATTTTATGGGGCACAGATCTCTAAGCACCGACCTCGCTAAGAAATGTTCCTGAATCTATAGGAATAATGCTTTGCTCCATTCAGATATAGAGTTTTTCCTGGCGAGCCATAGCGAACCTATAAAAAAGGACAAACCGGCCAGTTTGTTCTTAGTTCTTGTCATTTATCTCTTATCTAATCCCTTTCTTTCCTAACTCTAACTCTCTCTCTCTCTTTCTCTCTCTTGCTCTCTTCGCTGTTAACATATTACATTTTCATCCATTTCCCCCTTCCCTGTCAACAATGGGAATATTTAATTTTAAACCTTGCGTTATATGTAATTCAGAAAATGTAATTCGTTATACCGTATTTCTATCTATCTATCTATCTATCAATCTATCTCGCTATCTATCTATATGTATATATTATGTATATATATACATATATATATATATAATATAATTATATATATATATATATATATATATATATATATATATATATATATATATATATATACTGTATATACAGGGTGTCCCAGGAGGAAAGAACATAACTTTGGGAAATTATAGAACAAAATATTCCAAGCCTAAAATGTTCTATAAGAAATATTCCAAATCTCGACCGTTATAGAGATATTGCATGTTGAAAATGGTATTTTATTCAGTATTTCCCCATAAGGCTGGCCTAGCTGTCCCAGTGCCTATCACACCTACATCTTTCTGCAATTATTTTACCATGTCATTATTAACTCCCTCCGACATATTATGTTCCAATAAGTCCAAGGAGGCGCTTGACAAGTATTTTGGGTCTTGAATTTGGCTCATGAGTGTTGTCGAAGCCTTACATTTTTCGCGATTTCCATCCACCAGAATGCTGTTTATTGTGATGTATCATATATCAATGGAAAGAGGAATATTTATAGTACATGATAAAATAAAAAAAAAGGTAAATAAATCGAAATATGAAAGTGTAAATGAGTCCGGAATACAATTATTTCCCATGCAATTGTCTTCACACCGTCCTAGCTCTAAATTGTGAGTTATGAACATATATTTTTTTTTGCTCAAATAATAGTATTTTTTCTCCTCTTTCCAAATCTGAAAACAGAAATTGTTTATCTTCAATAGTTCTCAAGCAGTGACCGAAAAAAAAAAAATCTGATTTTGATTGATATGGTTTATAACATTTTCGATTTATTTCGTTGCTACGAAGTGTATGGTTTTAAATTTAGGCTGAATGAATACGGCAAATAATGCTAATGAGTATAAAATAAACTAGAAGTTCCTAGGACAAATACTTTTTGCGCTATGAATATTTGAAATGAAGAGCCAAAATGCGAATATTTACGCTTCACCCGTCTCTGTTCCGGCGATGCTAGCCGGGTTCCGAGCTGTTCCCCACCTCGTGGTTGCGTTATTTGGTCGGATACGTATATAACTGTATATATCACCGGAATCGGAAAATTGTGCTCTTTCCAATGGTGAAAACAAAAATAATATAGAGTAATTGGTTCGTGAGCTATGCGCAATTGTTTCCATGCATTGTTATTGTTATGAAAATATATGAGAATGTTTATACAGTTGTATATCTTTGCCACAATATACACCCTTTCCAACGAGAAGGGAAATGGCTCCTGGGTTGACACTGAAAAAACAAAATAAGAAAGCCAGGTAATCTTCAGGTAATAAATTCAGAAATAATTCTATTGTACACGTAAATAAAATAAAGTAATGTATATATATATATATATATATATATAAATTATATATATACAAGGTGTCAAACAAAATATAAAGAATGGTAAATGGTAATGGTAATGTATGTGTGTGGATATATTTATATATATTATATATAGCATATATATATATATATATATATATATATATATATATATATATATATATATATATATATATATATATATATATATGGTGTCAAACCAGAGAAATATGTGCAAATTTCCAAGCCACCCAAAGAGGTACTGCACTGGACTCGTTATTTTTTTAGAGTGGTTTGCCCAGGAGGCCTATATCCACTGTAGTGCAAAATGTAGTAGAAATTGATTTTTTTTCTTTTTTTTTTTTTTTATGATGACGATGATGATGATGATGATGGTGATGATGATGGGTGAATGAAGGTGGGCCCCGAACCTCGGAAGTGATGATTGAATGAATGAATTAATTATATATGGGGGGAGGGGGGTATAATGGGGGAAGAGGGGGAGGGTGTATAATGGGGGAGGGAGGGGGCATAACTTAGATAAATACATAAATACGAATTATATATATATATATATATATATATATATATATATATATATATATATATATATATATTGTTACGTATCTTGATCCTCAAGTGGTTAACTTGATGAATCTAGATAGCACAGAGATATATATTAAGGTATCAGTCAGCTGAAGGCAAAACAAAAGTAAAATCTAATAAAATAATTTCCTGTTGTTGCTTCCTTTCCTTTTGGATCTTAGAACTTAGTATCCTTTATTGACTGATACTCTTTAATTATGAAAAATACTGAAACTAATTAAAGTCATGTAGTATTTATAAAGAATTATTATTTAACCGAAGCTTAGTAGGCTATGGTTATGAACCGAATAAGTTATAGCTAAAGAAGGACTATTAATTTTATAAAAAGTCTTGAAAGATAAATATTAAAGTAAGAATATTTCTGTCTCTTACCCTTTTTGAAATGAATAAATAGGTTTATGATATGTCCTTTTATTTATATTTAATGTAATTATTCTTGGTTCTTGTCTTACGTTAATAGTATTATATTATTATCATCAGGATTTATATCAAAGTCACATAAAAAGTTAGATATATATTTAATAATTAGTTAAATGTATTTCTTAACCACGTAACATTGAGGTTTGATTATGAGTAAATCAAGTTACAGGATCGTTTCATAGATTCGATTCAGGTCTCACTCAAATAATATGAAAAGCAAAATATAATATTTTGAAGCAAAAGAATTTTCTTCAGCTTAGGAAATCACTAGAAGTAATATTAACACAGCCATGTTAGTCTAAGGCGATATTACTAATATGAGACAATAGCATCACCGTACTAAGCACCATTAAGCAATGTACGCTTAATTAAAAGAAAATGAAAGAACTCGTAAGTATTAATATAAAACAATAGTATTACTTTCATCATAACCCAATTACTTAAAGAGTTGCTTTAGTCCACAAGTTAGTCAACTAAAATAGTTAAGTACATAATAATAGCGTTAACGTTAATTCCCAATAAAATAGTTAAGTACATAAATAGTAGCGTTAACGTTAATTCGCAATCAAATAGTTAAACACATAATAGTAGCGTTCATGTTAATTCCCAATCACATATCTCACTAACCAACAAAACGTAAGTGTTTACACCGAACACACTTAACACACATTTATATAATCTGACTGACAGTCACAATCCCATTATAATACTTCACCCCGTCTTCCTCCAGCTGCAAGTTCACCTTCCCCAACTCCAAATGAGACTGATTTGAATGCCCACAACTCGGGTCTTATATACCAAACAATGATGGTGTAGGAACGAATCAGGAGGCGGGAGGTGGTGCCTGCTCCAATCATAGGTCCTCGAGTCGCATAACAGGTGCGTGGTCCACTCACAGCTCCTGGCGTCGATCATACGTCATAGCATCGGTCATCGAGGTGTGAAGGCTAGTTTGCTGGTATGGGGCGAGATGGTTTGCCCACTCGCTCGTTCGCTCGCTAGTCTGCTTCACCGATTGGGTAGTGCGACTCCTTCAACTCTAATTCTAACTCTTAAATTAACATACAGGGCTCCGTATGTCAGAATATATATATAAATATATTATATCAATCTACGATTAGAAAAATAAAATAAAATACAAATAAAAAATAACCATCCCCCACCCCCAAAAAAAAAAAATATATATATATATATATGGGGGAGGGGGAGGGGGGGAGGGGAGGGGGCAGGGAGGTATAGTGGGGGAGGGAGGGGTGTATAATGGTGGGGGAGGGAGGGGGAGAGGGCATAACATAGATAAATACATAAACACAAATTATATATATATATATATATATATATATATATATATATATATATATATTATATCAATCTACAGTACAATTAGAAAAAATAAAATAAAAATAAAAAATAACCCTCCCCCACCAAAAATAAATAAATAAAAAAACAAAATTTATATATATATATATATATATATATATATGGGGGGAGGGGGGGGAGGGGAGGGGGGAGGGAGGTATAATGGGGGGGGGGGGAGGAAGGGGGAGAGGGAGGGAGGGGAGGGGGGGAGGGGAGGGAGGTATAATGGGGGGGGAGGGAGGGGGAGGGGGCATAACATAACATAGATAAATACATAAACACGAATTATATTATATATATATATATATATATATATAAATATTATATCAATCTACAAATAGAAAAATAAAATAAAATTAAAAAATAACCCTCCCCAACCCTGCAATTTTTTTTTTTTTTTTTTTATATATATATATATATATATGGGGGGAGGGGGAAGGGGAGGGGGATGGAGGGGAGGGGGGGGGAGGGGAGAGGGCATAACATAGATAAATACATAAACACGAAGTATATTATATATATATATATATATATATATATATATATATATTATATCAATCTACAATTAGAAAAATAAAATAAAAATAAAAAAAACCCTCCCCCACCCAAAAAAAAAAAAAAAAAAAAAAATATATATATATATATATATATGGGGGAGGGGGGGGGGGGAGGGGAGGGGGGAGGGAGGTATAATGGGGGGGGGAGGGAGGGGGAGGGGGGGGGGAGGGAGGGAGGGGGGGAGGGGAGGGAGAGGGAGCATAACATAGATAAATACATAAACACAAATTATATTATATATATATATATATATATATATATATATATATATATATATATTATATCAATCTACAATTAGAAAAATAAAATAAAAATAAAAATAACCGTCCCCCCCCCAAAAAAAAAAAAAAAAAAAAAAAAAAAAAAAAAAAAATATAAATATATATATATTTATGGGGGGAGGGGGGGGGGGGAGGGAGGGGAGGGAGGGGGGGGAGGGGAGGGGGGGAGGGAAGGGGGGAGGGAGGTATAATGGGGGGGAGGGAGGGGGAGGGGGAGGGAGGGGATGGGGGAGGTGAGGGGGGAGGGGAGGGAGGGGAGGGAGGTATAATGGGGGGGGAGGGAGAGGGAGGGGGCATAACATAGATAAATACATAAACACGAATTATATTATATATATATATATAGATTATAGATTATATATAATTATATATATATATAATATATATATATATATATATATATATATATATATATATATATATATATATATATATATATATATATATATATATATATATATATATATATATATATATGTATATATATATATATATATATATATATCATATATAATAAGAGTTTGTGGTGGGGGACATTTATGTTGGGTATAATAATAAATAATAATAAATAATAAATAATAATAATAATAATAATAATAATAATAATAATAGTAATAATAAATTATAATATAATAAAACAAAAATATAAATGAAATACAAATATAAATACTTTTTTATGGGTGATCCCATACACAGGAATAACAGGTATAATAATAAATAATAATAATACAAATAATAAAATAGGCCTAAACACAAAAATAATAAAAATAATAAAATGGTGGTGGTGGTGGTGGAGATGGTGGTGGTGTTGGTGGAGATGGTGGTGGTGTTGACACAAATTGGGTTGGGTTCATTTTCTGACCTGGCCCACGGTCAGAAAAGGGACCCTACCCTATTGGTGTCAACACCACCACCATCTCCACCAACACCACCACCATCTCCACCAACACCACCATCTCCACCACCACCACCACCATCTCCACCACCACCACCACCCCGACCATCACCACCACCACCATCATCACCACCACTACCACCACCATCTCCACCACCACCACCACCACCACCACCACCATCTCCACCACCACCACCACCACCACCACCAAACATGTTGACTGTACTTACTCACACTGCTGAGATTCCCTCGTGGCCACCAAGCCGTATATGTAGAGTGCTTTTGCCCATAAAAAACTTACCTCCCAAGCACTTTCCACCAATAAATTATCGAGCAAAAATGCAAGCACTTTCCACCACTAAATTATCGAACAAAAATGCACAGGGCTGAGGGAGCATGGCGACATATGCTCGACCAGTAATGAATGTTTTTTCACTAAGAAACACTAATACAAGGTAAGATACACTACTTGAACGGATAAATAGCAATATAATTGACTGATATTTATATGAAAGTGTTCCACAAACAAGCAAAACGTTTGGCAAAAAGCATGGCCCCTCCCTCCACCACCACGTAGCCTACACCAGAGAATGCTCGATCAGTAATAAAAGTGGTTTCACTATAAACACTTATACAAGTAAAATACACTACTTCAAGTGATAAATAGCAATATAATTGACTCAATATGGTATGAAAGTGATCCACAAACAAGCGAAACCATGGCCCCTCATGGAGCCCACCTTGGTCATGTACACCAGACTAGCAAAACACTTCACTAACATGTTTTTTATACCCTAAATAAGAATAACACAATAATCCATCGATAACCCAACGATATAGCACTTCGTTTGGGTTATATTAGGGCGGTAATACCAGCCAGGCTGGTCAAAATGGAGGCCCCTTGGTTTAAAGGGCTGCACACACCCACCTACTAGGCTGGCTGATGGGAAGAAACTGACTCTCTCTACCACCGCGGGGCCCTCACAGGGACGCTAGGGGGTTGCTAGATTTTTCCACATGTACATCTAACTTATCGGACTTACCAGCCAAAAAACCGGCTCAATTACGTCATAAACTTATTTTCTAGCAATATAATAAGTCCATATGACGCGATCGCGTCATATGAGTTTTTGGTTCACTCTGCCATATGACTCGATCGCGTCATATATGTCTGGGAGAGTTAAGATACTATAATTCTGTAAGTTGCAAAATGATTATACACATATTAGCTCACTATGGACCAGTTGGAAACTATATGACATAGAAGAGTCCATTACTGTGATGCGGGGGAGGACCCTAAATTAAATCTTCAATATCTTTTTAATGGTTAAGATTTGGAGTTTTTGTTATAGAACAATTTATGCTTAGAAGGTCTTGTTTTATCATTTCCCAAAGTTATGCCCTTTCCTCCTGGGACACCCTGTACATATATATACAGGGTGCTTCAGAATTGCATGCATAAAATTGGAGGACGGCCTCTTTGGGTAATGTTAAACATCAATGTATCTGTGGTAAAATGTCGAATTATACATAGTTTGGCTGTTACAGTACATTTACGATGTTGTATTAATGAGGGTGGAAGGTGAAGGGAAATCCCAATAGAGTTTTATACACATATATTTTCAGATCTCGACAGCATGCTCCTCTTTGCTACAGGCTATAGAAAATGTTCAGAGTGGCCCCATGTGCCTGCAACACACTGTACTCCTGTACTCAAGACGTGTGGAAAATATCTTCGGAAATCTACGCGGGTTTCCCTTCACTTTCCACCCTCATTAATACAACATCGTAAATGTACTGTAACAGCCAAATTATGTATAATTCAACATTTTACCATAGATATATTGTTGTTTAAAATTATCCAAGGAGATCGTCCTCCAATTTAATACATGCAATTTTGAATCACCCTGTATATATTGCGTAATTGAGTACTGTACCGGCAATAATAATGTGAGATAATTAGACAGCATTTAAAGAACTTCACCCCTAATATCATTACATTCTATGATAGCTATGAGGGATGGATTACTTAGAGAGCTGTAATTAAGACATTATCCTGAAAAGCTATAATGAAAGTGTTATAGCGTTCGAACTTGATTACAAAGTGGAGAGAGAGAGAGAGAGAGAGAGAGAGAGAGAGAGAGAGAGAGAGAGAGAGAGAGAGGGAGAGACAAAGATTGGTGATATAACCTAGAAACGAGTGCCGCGTACATTAATAGGGAAGGTATTATTATAAGAGGCTTAATAATGGCTAATATAACTCACCCAGCTAAAAGAACCCTCATAATACCTATATCTGGAAGAGCCATAACACAGGACTGAGAACGGTAAGGATTTATTTATAGAGACTAAAATGGGGGATAATGCAGTAAAGAAACTATAATTACTATATTTCAGAATTTGACTACACTTGCAACACAAATGATATAATTTGTCATATACACTTAATACAATTATATTATACAGTATATATATATCTATTTACAATAATTTTCAACATTTAATTTGATAAGTTATACTTTATATGAAATAAATTGGGTCACAAATTATATATTTTTGTATCACTTTATAATGTAAAACATATTTATTTCGTGATTTAATTAATAGTGGGAGTTCTTTAAATATTCATCAAGGAATATCTTTTTGAAATTACACTTGAAAAGCCAACTATTCCTTGTAGCTCTCAATATGGTGTAGTACAATATTATGACTGCCTCCACATATTAAACCTCCACCAAGTAACCCCCTACACCTCCACATATTAAACCTCCACCCAGTAACCACCTACACCTCCACATATTAAACCTCCACCCAGTAACCCCCTACACCTCCACATATTAAACCTCCACCAAGTAACCACCTACACCTCCACATATTAAACCTCCACCCAGTAACCCCCTACACCTCCACATATTATACCTCCACCCAGTAACCCCCTACACATCCACATATTAGACCTCCACCCAGTAACCCCTACACCTTCACATATTAAACCTCCACCCAGTAACCCCCTACACCTCCACATATTATACCTCCACCCATTAACCCCCTACACCTCCACATATTAGACCTCCACCCAGTAACCCTACACCTCCACATATTAAACCTCCACCAAGTAACCCCCTACACCTCCACATAAAATAAACCTTCACCAAGTATGATCACCTATTATATCTCCCGGCCCCTCTAATTAAGCTTCATATGGCTATAAGGCCTTTATTACACCGCACGTCTTCCAGATAACTCTTTATTGTAGCTCTTCAAGGTAATTATGGCACACACTCATTCAGAAGTCACGATAACACCTCTCTCACTCTCCCACCCACACACACACTCTCTCTCTCGCACTACATATATATATATATATATATATATATATATATATATATATACAGTCCTCATTTCAACATAAATGTGTACTTTTTTTGGTACAAAAATTGTTCCTGCCCTCCTAAAATTACAGGCAGCTGGTAATGCCCATGATTTAACAATTTCTCCTCCACAATGCAGAACTTGTATATTTCCAAACATATTTATTCCCCGAACCAACTCTCTGTGGAACCTACTTCCTTAGATTAATATTCCACCAATCTTCAACCCACACCAGTTGAAATACAATAACTGTTAAAGACTCTTTATGAAAGGAGGATACCATTACAGGCACATGAACTTTGTTTTCATTTAATTTGTTTGTCCTTCCTCCCTTCTTTTTTAACCCTTACAGTACCAGCGACGTCTCTTTGTTTATATTTCAGTTGCATTTGGACGATTTTATGAAGCTTAGGAAGGATTAATTGAGTTAGTGTTTAGCCTTTTAATGGGTAGACATCCTTCGTAAGCTGAATACAACTTTTTAATAGTTGCCAGAATAAAATGAGAAGGGTGTCACCAGTACTGTATGGGTTAACAAAAAAATAGATAGTATACAATTTCCGCCACCTATAGCTATGTAACACCATGCTAGTTACAGATACTGCATGAACACCCTCCAAATGGTGCACAGAACAAAGATGCCAATCAAAACTAGCTGGAAAAAGTGTGTGAACCCAAGGTGAACCTCGTGTGAACCTAGTGTGAATCTCTTGTGAAACTCATGTGAACCTAGTGTGAACCTAGTATGAACCTCGTGTGAACCTAGTGTGAACCTAGTGTGAATCTCGTGTGAACCTAGTATGAACCTCGTGTGAACCTAGTGTGAATCTCTTGTGAAACTCATGTGAACCTAGTATGAACCTCGTGTGAACCTAGTATGAACCTTGTGTGAACCTAGTGTGAATCTTGTGTGAACCTAGTATGAACCTTGTGTGAACCTAGTATGAACCTCGTTTGCACCTAGTATGAACCAAGTGTGAACCAAGTGTGAATCTTGTGTGAACCTAGTATGAACCTTGTGTGAACCTAGTGTGAATCTCGTGTGAACCTAGTATGAACCTCGTGTGAACCTAGTGTGAACCTCGTGTGAACCTAGTATGAACCTCGTGTGAACCTAGTGTGAATATTGTGTGAACCTAGTATGAACCTCGTGTGAACCTAGTATGAACCTCATGTGAACCTAGTGTGAATCTCGTGTGAAACTCATGTGAACCTAGTATGAACCTCGTGTGAACCTAGTATGAACCTTGTGTGAACCTAGTATGAACCTAGTGTGAATCTTGTACGAAACTCATGTGAACCTAGTATGAACCTCGTGTGAACCTAGTATGAACCTTGTGTGAACCTAGTGTGAATCTCGTGTGAAACTCATGTGAACCTAGTATGAACCTTGTGTGAACCTAGTATGAACCTCGCATGAACCTAGTGTGAATCCGCCTCCATTCAGTGTGGACTGGTATGTTCACTGCCCGAACTATGCAATCAAGTCAAGAACCGCACACCAAACTCCAAACTCTTGTTGAACGTAATGAAAAAAAAAAAACGTTGAAAAATATTCAGTATAAGATGGGTTGGGGGGGCATCTGACTGACCGCTGGTTTGTACTCCATTCAGTACCATAGACCTCTTCCTGCTACTCTATCTATTTATTTCTGCAACATTCGCGGCAGTTCCTCTGACTTCCTCTGTGGGGAACACCATATATCTTCTACCAAACCTGACTTACTTTTCCTCACCGAAACCCAGTTGTCTAAGGCAACAGACAGCAAACCCTTCTCTGTATCCTCCTACTATCTACTGTATATCCTCAATTGAAAGCCAAAGGTGGATATCGTGTGTACAAACGCAACAATCTTACTTGCTCTCATTTGGGAAGGGTCAGCCAGGAAATAGTTGTGGAAATGTACAGACTATACATTTTGCTCTAGCCCTTTATGAGTTACAGAGGTTAGGGCTTAAGAGATTTGGCCTACCTATTTGGAACAGGGTATAGTAATTGTGGCATAATTGCATGAAATATACTGGCAGGGATATACAGTATGCATGTGAAGCCAGAGACTTTCTGGTCAGCGCCACAAAGTGACACAAAAGATACCAAATAATTTCTTCAACTAGTGAACAAAGCAATTAAGTGAAGGGCACCACACGAAACTGGAAACTGTGTTAAGTGAAGGGCACCACACGAAACTGGAAACTGTTGTCTGGGAAAATACAAATACTGCCGGTGGATGCAGTCAGCCCTGAAACGAATTTCCGCATACGTGTTGTCTGTTGTAGATGTGTGGATGTGTGGGTGTGGGTGTGGGTGTGTGTGTAGGGGAGAAGTGTGTGTGTTTTTGGGAGTATGTGGGTGTGAGGCAGGGTGTGTGTGTGTGGTGTGGGAATGTGTATGTGTGAGGCAGTGTGTGTGTGTGTGGCAGTGTGTGGGTGTGTGGTAGCGAGAGAGAATAAAAACAAACTTCTAGAAACCTTTGGAGATAAGCCAAGTTTTGTTGCTGTGACAAAGGTACGAAAAATTAATGGAAATTTTGTTAAGAAAAGAAATGGTAATGTTGAGATTTGTGAGGTGTGTGTGTGTGTGAGAGAGAGAGAGAGAGAGTATGTGTGTGTGTGTGTGTAGCCATGTCTCACCAAGATATGTCAAAGGGTAAAGAGTGTTGTGGGTGGAGAGATAACAGTAAAATTGTTAAGGGCACGCTCCAAGCAAAAACACATTGGCTGATAAAACAAACAAACACACACACACACACACACAATATGTCTGTGAAACATGTCATTGTGAAGGGGTTTTCACACATACACGAACATGACCAAGAGTACGAAAGACACCCGGGAATTCATGGCGTTGTCGGGATCAAACGGCCCTGAGTCCATCAACCACCGAATGATATACACATTAACTACGCATGAGCTATGAGTTACTACGAGTGTTGGAGTGTTGATGACCAACCTACTAATCCGATACGATTTATGACGAAATGTTAATGCTAAATTTCAATGGTCTAAACAGGTATACGCATCGCCACGACCGACCTACGACCGATTTACGAGTAGCTACAACAACGCTACCACCATCTACGAGTAGGTACTACCATGTTATGAGTGTCCACAGATGAAGAGCTAGGTGCCTATTAGAGGGTAGATTATGCAAATATTTTACGTATTTATGCATGTTTCAGGTTTTGATAATAGTATAATAATATTGTACAGGTATTATACATATTAACGCCTTACGAGCAGGCGGGTCAGTTTTTGTCCACTACGTGCCCAGCGTTTTTTTTTTTTACCATAAATGGCCTTGTTTCCGTGCTCTTTTTCATGCATAAACAAGAGCCAGAGCGTAATACAATTATATATCCCTGAAAGGGCGTAAATTGAGCTTTCCAATGACACCTGAACCATCCTTCAACGATCACTGGTTGTCTTGCAACGATCGTGCAACCAAAGGGCATAATCGCTAAAATACGGTCATTTCATTACATAATTACGTGTGTAGCGAGGGAGGGAGGGTGGATGTGTGTGGATTAGATGTCAGTAGGCCCACGGCGGCCGTGGCGAGCGGTCATGAGGTAACCTACGCTCCTCCCATCGCTCGTCTCTCTCTCAGAGCCAATATTGCGCCAAAATTGCACACAGACTAAAGTAGGGCCCCGCCACATAGTCCAGATTTTTAGATACGGATTTAAGCCGGGCCCCGATGGTTAGGGGTTAATGTATTATGTAATGTATTATGCCTTTTGTCTCCTCCATACATATAGAAAACAAAAATAGAAACAAAAGGCAAGCTGACTGAAACGATTGTCTCTCCCAAAACCAAAGGAGTGATAGAAAGCAAAATTCAAGGGATGTTGAGGTTAAAATGCCCGATCACACAAAGTTTAAAGCAGTCTAAGTCATAACATTAATGAAAGCTTGATTGATGGAGAGAGTTCCAGAGTTCACATGTTGAGTAGAATAAAGACAGAACATTTGCTAATTCTTGGATTGGAGCGCTGGACAGAATGAGAGTGGGATTGTGTTGAAAGGCAAGTGCTCACCATAAAGGAGGGGGTATGCACTGACAGAGCTACGAAAAACACTGAAAATAAACACAAGTAAGCAAAAATGTCCTGGACTATTCAGAAAACACACAAACCCCCGCCGATTGAACTAGTCACAATGTTGTTGTTTTTTTAGCCAAGAATGATTTTCCCCGAGGTGGATATAATGATAATGCAGGCATCACGAGAACTATTTGTTATCGTCAACTTCTGAATCGCAATTTTTGTTTTTCCAAGTCTATTCAGCTGCTTTTTGGCGAGCGATAAGGAGCCAAATCAGCAATAAATGTTGGCTTGCGAAAACAAAACAAAATAATAAAATGAAAGAGCTGGATAACCCTGAAAACTATGGATGAATGTTGGCACTTATTGTTCGCAAGCAAAAACAATTATAAACAAGTAAACAAATAAATACAAATAAAAACAACGACTGGATATTCTTGGAAACTAAGGATGAATGTTGGCTTGCTATGACCCCCCCCCTCCCCCCCCAAAAAAAAAACAATAATAATAATAATAATAATAATAATAACAAATAGAAAACAGCGGGATAATCTTGGAAACTACGGATGAATGTTGGTTCACTATCGCTCGCCAAAGAAAACACACATAATTATAATTAAGGCATCACTCGAATTATTTTTATCATCAACTTCTGATTAATATATGCATGAAAACCATATTATAGCTGGTAGTTATGTCCCGGCCTCCGGCAGAAACATTTTTTCTACCGAAAAATGTACACATTTATCTTGAAGTTGGGGTCTTGGGAGTCTTGTGAGTATGTATTTAAGCTTTATGTAGATCTAGGAAGCAAACTAAATTCCTCCCCTTAAGGGGGGATGGTTCATTTTTTGGTTGATTTTGTCATAACTTACTAATTTCTTAGTTTCCTCCCTAGATCTCCATCAAAAATAGAAAAACAACCCCAGGATCCCCCTTCAAGATATATTTGTACATTTTTCTCGGTAGAAAAATGTCCCGGCCGAAGGCCAGTTCCTCCTAAATCACAGGCTCACTATCGCTCGACAGGAAAAAATCAACACCTAAATGACACGAAATGTCTTAATGTTGACAAAGAAAAGGGGCGATAAGGTCTTAAAATCGACAAACTAATGGGTCGAACGTCTTGTATTATCAAAACTAATGGGGCTAAGCATGAGGGGGAAGGGGATCCAGAAAATCACACCACCTCCCCTTAAGTCAAGGTTCTCCATAAATATAGCTGGCTGAATGTTGCAATATTTTCCCAACTTCTGCCGGGAGTTTCATTTTTCATCTGGCCTAAAAGCACTGACATTATAAAGTTGTAAAATAGGAGAGAAGTTCCTTTATTTAAAACTTACTACGTGTGTATATTCTTGTATCTAAAGAGATAAAAATAAATAGATATATAAACCCTATCTATTTAGACAATTTAACACTGGCAGAAAGAATGTGTACGATTCATTTGATAAAGACAACCACTAGATTGTTTTTGTTCACACTCACTCTCTCTCACTCTAACTCACCCTGACACACACACACACTCTTTCTCTCTTATATTTTCTTTACATGCCCCACAGCATCACACGAAATATTATATCGTTACCTTTCATATCGTCTTGTACTTATTAGAAGTTCACGCACTGGCAATTGACTTCTTTTAAGTTCGGGCTCGCGAGATACCGTAGCAATAGCATAACGGCAGTCTGCATAGAGTCCATACGATACATTGTCCCAGACACTGGTATTAAGACAAGTATACGTCAAAGGCCCAAATAAACCCATCCAAAGTCACTGAAAGACTCTTATAAAGGTCAGGACAGTTAAGAGACGTTGCCTATCAACTCTCTTACGTTAGTCCGATGATACGATATGTATAGCACTGGCAGAACAGATTCGTATTCATTTAAGACCCCAAACCCAAGAGTACTGTAAGTACTGTAACGACTCTTATAAAGGTCAGGATAGTTGAGCGAGACAGTATAACACTGGTATAACTTCTCACGTTAATCCGATGATATGTTAAAATCATATAACACAGGTAGAACAGAACATATTCATTCAAGACACCAAACCCATGAATTCTACAACACCATCCATCCTGCTGTCATCTCCACACGACAGGACCACCACCACGGCCCAAGAACCTCGTCAGAAGTGCCACGGAAGTTCCTTATTGCCGGAAGTGCTTAGTGTAAATCCCGAAAGTGCATAGTGTCATCCCCATGGAACTTATTGTGGATCCTCGTTCGTGCTTGACAACGTGTATATATACCTAGCCATGTCTGACAGTAACTCTGTATCACATTATAGTTACACTGAATAATCTAACCTATGCTTACACTCTGTATTATATTTATCCTCTAATACCTTTGTGCATGTGTTCATGTGGATTCAACTTCTCTAGTAGAGTAAGAACCTACCTAAATAGTCCAGTTAACCCCAGCAAAAACCTTGCATAATACACACACACACACACATTTATATATATATATATATATATATATACAGTATATACATATATATATATATATATATATATATATATATATATATATATATATATATATATATATATATATATATATATATATATATATATATATATATATATACTGTAGATTATAGCCTACATATGTATGTGTATGTGTGTGTGTGTGTGTGGACGTGTTACCGCATAATTTTAATATGTTTTCTTTGGCTAATTATCAATCACATATTATCTCTTATTGTTTGACTGTTTCTCTCTCTCTCTCTCGCTCTTGCTCTCTCTCTCTCTCTCTCTCTCTACTCTCACATATTTTACTCTTCATATTATTATCTGGCTGGCCACAATAATCCTCCCGTAGAGACCTGGCTGGCGGAGAAGATTACATCCCCCCCCACACACACACACTGCTGTAATGTGATGGTGGCGGAGCAGCGTTATGTTGGGCGTTAGTTGGGGGGAGGGGGTGGGGGAGGAGGGTAGTGCCTGTTAGTAAAAGCGTGGGTATTGCAATCACTCTTCTCTGTCTGTCTGTCTGTCTCGCACACACACTCTCTCTTTCGCTCTTTTGGTGGGTATTCTGCAGAACAACAACTCCTCGATTACGGGATTCATGTCTCATGGAATTATTTTATGTTGCTCTTACCTTATTCAGGGGACCTTACTGATGTGCGGATTTGTGCTACTTTTCGTATTTTGTCAATTTTATTTTCACTTCCCTATAACATTATCAGAGTTATTTTTGTACAGCCAGTCCAGGACACTTTGTTTACATTCTAGCCTCCTTGGAGGCTCCTCCCCGATGTTTAGTAGCCAATCAGAGTGGAGTTTCACCTACAAGAAGTCATTAATTTGAATTGGTACTTTCCTGTTATCGACAGCCCAAGCTGAAGATTGCAAAGTAAACACCATAGACTTTATCCCATACATTTTCTATAGTTTTAATACCCAATCAGTGGGGGTGTGGGGGCAGCAGGCCCCACCCATATTACTAGGATATGTTAGGTAAGGTTGTTAGGTTAGGCTAATGCCTTTTCAAAGTTGACTAAATCGAGTAAACTCATAGATTGTTGGGGTATCTGAATTACAATTAACAATGCAAATGCTGATAAAAAGTGCTTTCCACACTTTCTAATAATAAAATACACAGTTTCAAAGCATTAAAATACAAAAATAAAATAAAATAAAACCTATAATAACAGGAGTTGTAGTTATACTGAGTTACCCTCTTTCTCTGTGTGTGTGTGTGTGTGTGTGTGTGAAGGAGACAAAAAGTCGTAAGATGAGGGACAGATAGACTGAGAAAGAGAGAGAGTTCCAGAGTTTACTTGTTGAGTGGAGGACAGACTGGGAAAATCGGTCCACTCTTGAGTTAGAAAGATGGACAGATAATGGGTGGGAATGTGTTGAAAGACGGCTACCACCTACTCTTCGTATAGCAGGAAAAGCCTCCTCAAATACACATTTATTTATTTACCCCTTCTGTACCGGCGACGTCTTTTTCATTGTATTGAAGCTGTAATTAGACGATTTTGTACGTCTTAACAAGGATCTGTGGTAGTAAAAATGGATAAGTGAGATAGTTCGAAGCCTGTTAACTATTCGAGGCCCTTTTTAAACTGAATAAAATCGTGTAATAATAGCCAGAGTACAGCTAGAAGGACGGCACCAGTACTGAATGGGTTAATTATTAAATAGTGTAATAATACTCGGAGTACAGCTAGAAGGACGGCACCAGTACTGAATGGGTTAATTATTAAATAGTGTAATAATAGCCAGAGTACAGCTCGAAGGACGGCACCGGTACTGAATGGGTTAATTATTAAATAGTGTAATAATACTCGGAGTACAGCTAGAAGGACGGCACCAGTACTGAATGGGTTAATTATTAAATAGTGTAATAATAGTCGGAGTACAGCTAGAAGGACGGCACCAGTACTGAATGGGTTAATTATTAAATAGTGTAATAATAGCCAGAGTACAGCTAGAAGGACGGCACCGGTACTGAATGGGTTAATTATTAAATAGTGTAATAATAGTCAGAGTACAGCTAGAAGGACGGCACCGGTACTGAATGGGTTAATTATTAAATAGTGTAATAATAGCCAGAGTACAGCTAGAAGGACGGCACCGGTACTGAATGGGTTAATTATTAAATGGACACTACTGTAGGAAATCATCACCCAAATTCCAGAGCATTCTACAGTAAATTTGTCTCTCTCTCTCTCTCTCTCACCTGTTCTCGTATTATACCTGGGGAGATACGCAACACCGTAACACGAGCCGGATCTGGCCTGCTAAATCCGTATTGAGGAATGTCCAAGTTACAGCCATAATTTGTTCTGATCCTATTATTTGGGCCTCTCCGTGGTGGCCAGTAATGACCTATGCCTTCCACTCAGTAGTAAATATTGTTAGAATTAATTTCGAACTGCCTCGTAGGGACCGCAAGGTCTATGCACTCTGTGTATCTATGTAACTCATTCAAGGGGATTTTGTTAACCCCTTATGCTTAGCCCCATTGTTTTTCATATATTAAGACATTTTCCCTTTTGTTGGGAATTTTAAAACCTTTCGTACCATTTACTGTAGGTGTTGATTGTTTTCCTGGCGAGCGTAAACGAGCCTGCAATTTTGGAGGAATCGGCCCATGGCCGGGACATTTTTTTTGTCGACGAATGCACAAATAAATATTGAAGGGGGTCTTGCCAGTACATTTCTAAGGTTGATGGAAGTCTAGGGAGGAAACTAAGAAAACATATATATAACTTAAACAAGCATATAAGAATCACCTATTTATTATGTTACCTCCACCAACCGACTTTACTCTTAAACTCAATTAATGAAATCAACAAATACATGTGGCAGTCCAGGGATTCGAACCTAGGTTGCTCACACCGAAATTCAGTGCATTTATCCATTGCGCTACGAAGACAGTTAAAGAATGGTTGTCAAGCCTACGATTTATTATGCAGTTTCGAATCCTGCATATCAATCTAAGCATGTATACAATTCCAACTGCGCTATAATAGGCTATGGGTAGATGAAGGGAAGGAGTAATTAATGGGGCCTTAATCCTAAGGAAGGCCTCTCTATAAACTACCCCTGAACCTGAATGAATTATTATCTTACCTCCACCAACCGACTTTACTCCTAAACTCAATTAATGAAATCAACAAATACATGTGGCAGTCCAGGGATTCGAATCTAGGATGCTCACACCGAAATTCAGTGCATATCAGTATCGAACATAATGTAATGCTTATTATATGCCAGATGCTTCAATCCTTGGCTTGGAAGGTACAGCTCGAGATTCGAATATGTGTAACTTCAGAGAAGGTTCGAACCATGAGGAGCCAGTAGAGTTTGTGAGGCTGGTTTCTTACATGTAAACAAAATAATACAACCTTAATTATACCACTGTCACTACTACTATCTACTGTTCCTCCTGTACCTTGTCTCTGTCCAAACCCTGCGGCAGATCCCGCTACCCTTTATTACTTTCTTCTTCTTTTGTATCTTCTTCTTCTTCTAAGAGAGAGAGAGAGAGAGAGAGAGAGAGAGAGAAAAAGAAGAAAACAGATAAACTGTATAGACATAAATCAAAAGAAGAGAGAAAAAAGGGGGATAAATATATATATATATATATATATATATAGAGAGAGAGAGAGAGAGAGAAAGAGAGAGAGAGAGAGAGAGAGAGAGAAAAAAGCCTCAGAACAGAATGGTGGGTAAGTCTTTTTTTATTTGACAATGTTGAGAAGAGTGGCACCATAACAAGACTCGTATATAACAGCCGTACTACTGTATACCCGGTTCCAAATAAGTAGGCCATAAATCGTGATCCCTAACCTCTATAACTCAAAAACGTCTAGAGTAATCATGCTAATATTAATAAAGTAGATGTGCATTTTTCGCAATTACAAAAAAATAAAAAAATAAATACAAAATAAAATAAAACTGCATTCCCAACTCTGCGACCTAGAATTATAAAATTGGTGTATAATCTCTTTGCAAATAACGGTATATATATACATATATATACTGTATATATATACACTGTTATACAGTATATATACATATGTATATCAATTAAATCTCGCAAATACAAGTGAGCTGCTAAATGTTTATATACTCCCAGCCGGATTCGAACCATCAACAGTCAGGGCGAGTGTCCATACTTTAATCCAATACATCATGGCGTGATAAAGGATACTTATGTGTAGTGGATTAAAGCATGGACACCCGTCCTGACTGTCGGTGTTTCGAGCCCGGCTGGGTGCATATATATATATATATATATATATATATATATATATATATATAGAGAGAGAGAGAGAGAGAGAATATAAATTATATTTATATTCTCACACTCCGTGTTTCCAGGCACTACCGTAAGACGATTTAATGAAATTATATTTTAATATATTTATTTTATTTTATTTTAATTCTGTTTGAGTAATAGGTGTGTCAGACTTGATCAAGTTAGAGTTCCGTGCCTCGGGTCTGACGGCTGCCGGGGACAAGTTAGAGTTCCGTGCCTCGGGACTGACGGCTGCGGGGGACAAACTTCATCAAGAGGAAGGACCACAAACTTTATAGACTTCTCATTTGGCTTAATCTCACCAATGAAACCCAGTATATGTGTGTGTGATAGATAGATGGATAAATAAATATATATATATATATATATATATATATATATATACATGAGATGACGGGGTTGCAAACCAGAGGCAAAGCAAACCCTGCAGAGATCCTAACAATGCAGGGAAGTGAGCAACCTACCAGAGCCAAAATAGCTATGGTAAAGGAGGGCAAAAGAACAAGGAAGAAGATGCAGCAGAGGATGGAAAGAGAAACACAGTTCCCCCAGATTTACCGTGCTCTAATACCTGCAGCAGTAACACAGTCTACCAAGCAAGGAAGAAATACCCATGCTCTAATCCCTACAATAATTGGACAGTCTGCTCTCCAAAGGTCACCACATCTGGGACCTACCAGAAGCTCAAACCCGGACCAATCACGAAGATACCTGTCCAGCCAATTACAGAGCCTGGTACAAACATCAAAGGCAACTACTCAGCAACAGCCGGATTTATTATACAGCGAAGAAGACTTTATGCAAAGGCCGCATAAAGATCCAATGCAATACCTCTACAGATGGGACCAAGAGAATCACCTCTACAGTACCTCACTTGAGGAATGGAGTTGATAGAAGAAGAAGTAGGAGGAACCAAAGCATGGCCTTCAATATAGAAAAAGTCAGGAAGAGTGAATACAAAAAAAACATTTATCATGCAGCCATGCAAGCCTTTTATATAAAGAGTATAATTTTACGAGATAGAGAATAACCTTGTACATGTATTATCAGCCGGGTAGATATATTTTTAGAATAATGATTACCTTCACAATAAGAGAAATAATTAAATCCCCATGTCCCTACTATACTGAGATAGGTCAAATTGAGTTCAAATTATCATCCAAATATAGCCTGACTGAAATTCAGGGAAGGTATGCAACTACGGTTCCTACCTTCCACTGGTTCAGCTTTTAGTGAGTAGAGAATGGTGTTGGCTAGACTCTCTATAGGACAAACCTGTCCCTATAGTAAAGTCCAGCTAGGGTGGTGAATGAGAGTGTGTTAGAGGAGCCAGGAGCAACCTTCTCTAGTGTCCGTGAGAGAGGCAGCTCCCTTTGACGTCCAGCCAGAGGAAGAACTACGATTCCTACGTCGTCCAGATTCTCCCTCATGGAAATTTCTCCTCTACCCCGTACCCTAAGTGTCTCTGTGTGTTATAAGTTTTGGGAATTATTGTGAAGGTAATATCAAATATGCAAGTGTTCAGCTTAACTTTTTCGTAGAGATCTGCTTCTAGGACTCCCCTTGTCAATTTAGTACACGCGTGAGATTTATCAAACTTTGATCCGTGCAGTGATCTTATATAATTAAGGTGTATTGTTTATGTGATTCATGTTCAAGTATTTGTTGACTTATTTTTACCTACGTTACGTAGTCGATCTTACACGTGATATTTAGTGAATGCTCTCAGATTGCATTCTATTGTGTTATTATTCATTGCGTGTCCAAGTCGAAGTGAATTGTATAACGTAGGCTATTTTCCTTCTAAATATTTTAAAACCTAAACTTAACTCCTAAACTCAGGACCATATTATGTCCAATTTTACCAAGAGAATACTTAGTGTATAATTATAGTCGCCACCACTGAAAGTAAAGAACCCATCCGTTGAGTTAGAATTAATCTCTATTCAAGATATCTAATTTGTATTAGTTCTTGTGAATACTCTAATCATATACGTTGCCCGGGCTATATAATTCTTTCGCCACAGATTTAGGAATTCAGATTTTATATTCCTAAACTCATCAAGCCTCTATTTTGGCTATTGATATATTACTACGTTGTTCGGTAATTTAATCATTATAACGATTATTAAAGTTATAGTAAAGCGCTACTTAGTTCTGCGTTCTATTCAGCAGTTTGTTAATTTATTCAAAGCTATAATAAAGCGCTACTCCGTTCTGCGTTACCTTCAGTAGTTTGTTTATTCATTCAAACATACTTGTCTATAGCTATTGTACCGCTATAATTTGTTCACTATATTTACTGTGAATATGATTTCTTTCCTCCATGTAATTTTAACTAATTTACAATTAAATTCATTTTTTGTGTATCGAGTGAGAGATTATTCACAATAATTCTTTGATAGTTAAATTCAGATTTAAATTATCAATCCCCATATAATAAAGCGAAGTTCATATTTTCCTAGCTCAATTTAACGTTGCACTAAACCGAGAATATATTTAACCTGACCTCAGTCCGACTGATCTGTACCCGCGAGAGCGGTACCTTTGAGTGTACACCTGAGCGCGGCATTATTTGTCTTTCACGCCACGCATCGTTAAGCGCAGCTGAGTAGTTGACCTCAGTTGCCATACCTTGTAATTATTATACGGCATTATTTGTCTTTCACGCCGCGCATCATTAAGCGCAGCTGAGTAGTTGACCTCAGTTGCCATACCTTGTAATTATTATACGGCATTATTTGTCTTTCACGCCGCGCATCGTTAAGCGCAGCTGAGTAGTTGACCTCAGTTGCCATACCTTGTAATTACATCGTTAAGCGCAGCTGAGTAGTTGACCTCAGTTGCCATACCTTGTAATTATTATACGGCATTATTTGTCTTTCACGCCGCGCATCGTTAAGCGCAGCTTAGTAGTTGACCTCAGTTGCCATACCTTGTAATTATTATATGGCATTATTTGTCTTTCACGCCGCGCATCGTTAAGCGCAGCTGAGTAGTTGACCTCAGTTGCCATACCTTGTAATTATTATACGGCATTATTTGTCTTTCACGCCTTAAGCGCAGCTGAGTAGTTGACCTCAGTTGCCATACCTTGTAATTATTATACCTCACGTTATACACTTGACCCGTATAGGTATTGTCATCAGTGTTTATATTTGTGTATGTATTTTATGTATTTGTGTATCTCCTAACTTTGTTGCTTTGTAAGTGACAACATTATTTCATTAAGGAGTAAAACTTATTGAACTCCTTACCAGTCACAAGTGTATTAATATTGTAATCCTACTCCTTATAGTAGAGGTTTTAATAACAATGTCCTGTATCTATGTTTAAACAATAAATATCAGTGTAATTTATTCTGTGTGTTTATTGTGTTTTGAGAGAGCGATTGAGTAATTTAAAAGTAATATTCATGAAGAGAGGTATGTTTCTGTCGAGCAGTATCTAATTCTAAATATCCGAAACCCCGGATTAATAAAGAATACATATAAAGCGAGTTGGATTACAACACGGCATAACAATATATAATTATATATATTTATATATATATATATATATGCTTAGATTGATATGCAGGATTCGAAACTGCTTAATAAATCGTAGGCTTCTCCACCATTCTTTAACTGTCTTCGTAGCCCAATGGATAAATGCACTGAATTTCGGTGTGAGCATCCTAGGTTCGAATCCCTGAACTGCCACATGTATTTGTTGATTTCATTAATTGAGTTTAGGAGTAAAGTCGGTTGGTGGAAGTAACATAATAATTCAGTCAGGTTCAGGGGTAGTTTATAGAGAGGCCTTCCTTAGGGTTAAGGCCCCATTAATTACTCCTTCCATTCATCTATCCATAGCCTATGATAGCGCAGTTGGAAAGTGTGTACATGCTTAGATTGATATGCAGGATTAGAAACTGCATAATAAATCGTAGGCTTGTCCACCATTCTTTAACTGTCTTCGTAGCGCAATGGGTGATCGAGTCAAAGCTAGTAATTACAGACCTATAAGCTTAACGTCAGTAATAGGAAAAATTCTTGATACCATTTTAAGAGATACAATAGTTGAGTATCTTGAATCTAATGAATTAATAAGAGACAGCCAGCACGGGCTTAGAACCAGAAAATCGTGCCTAACAAACCTCCTCGAATTGTATTATAAATGATTTTCTCTTAATGACTCAAATAAGGTGCTTGACATAGTCTACCTAGATTTTCAAAAGGCGTTTGACAAGGTTCCTCACAATAAATTATTAGACAAGTTAGAAATGCTCGGAATAAAGGGTAATTTATATCAATGGATTAAAAGCTGGCTTGCAAACAGAAAGCAAAAAGTGGTTTATTAATGGTATATAATCAGATTGGGTGCCTGTTACCAGCGGTGTGCCTCAAGGATCGGTCCTTGGTCCGGTTATATTTATCTATCATATATTATAATGATATTGATGTAGGTCTCAAAAACTTTATTTACAAATTTACTGACGATACAAAAATAGGGAACATAGTCTTGAGTGAGGAAGACAGAAATAGCCTACAGTACAGTCTGACTTAAGACAAATAGTGGATTGGTAAAGTGGCAAATGCCCTTTAATGTTGACATATGTCTAATATTGCACGTTGGTTCAAAAAACAAAAAGTATGATTATCAAATGAAAGGCCAACCAATAATAGGAGACTCTAAGGTTAAATATTTAGGGGCTATAATATCAGAAAACCTAAAATCCTCAGAGCAATGTGCGGTTACGGCAAATAAAGCTAACAAAACCTTGGATATTTATCAAAAGAAATGTTACCTATAAAAACGAAAACATTATGTTGCCGTTATTGAAAAGCATTATTAGATATGGCGTTCAGTTCTGGTCACCGTATCTCAAGATAGACATTACAAAACTCATATATGTGCAGCGTAGAATAAATAAACTAATTCCTTCTCTAAAGAACAAGCCATATTATGAAAGGTTAAATAAATTAAATTTGTTCTCGTTAAATTTAGAAACGGAGGTTGTGAGGCCAACTTATCGAGTGTTCTAAGATACATACCGGATTTAACAAGAGTAGATATCAGTGCACTGTTCACGATTAATAACAATGCTGCAACCCGAGGTAATGGAATTAAATTAATTAGAAAAAAGGCATCCTTAGATGTGACACAAAATTTCTTCACATACAATATGGTTAAAGAGTGGAATAGTTTACCAAGGGAGGTGGTCGACAGTAATTCAATTAATACGTTTAAGAAACAAAAATGGACGATCATCTGATGAAGATTGGATTAATATGAATTCATCAGTAGGCATGTGTAATTTTCCTTTCAAACTAATTTCTTCCTATACTATATAAACACTTTCCTTGTGGGCATTTCCTGACCCATAAGGTTACACTTCATCCTATTTTCCGGTATGGCTTTTTACCGGAGGGAGCGAAGGGTGGGGAGAGAGCCTTCTGCTTTACTGTCCCATTCTTCCACTTTACAGTCTCTCTCTCGATATATATATATATATATATATATATATATATACTGTATATATATATATATATACATCTCATAACGTGGGTATTAATGCTAAAACCAGTTAAAAGTAACCACAACGAAAACAAACTACCATTAAAATACAAATGGCTTTAATACTAAGGGCACAGGTTAGTTTATATAATCACCGAACATTAGGGATCCTCAGAGATTAAACCATAACACATTAATCCATCACTTTACCTTACACTTTGTCTGTCAACCAACTCTTCGGATGTAGCAGTTAGCATCATGTTCACCTGAAAAATATATTAAACATTAATTAAACTTATACTTCATTCTATCCTCTTTAATGTCCAGTCTTTCTACTTTGATGGGATTCGTATAATGTTTCACTCGGAACATTATATACTTTATAATGGCTTGATATTGATTGTGTACAAATATGCACTCAAATGTTATAGGCATACACTCTGCACAATATAATAATCTAAATTTGATCACACAGTAAATCATTATTGATAATTGAAATATATACGTTTCCCCGACTGAGGCAAAGTAGATATTGTTTAGTAGATGCAATTGTCGGTCCGAGGGGTCTTTTTTAATCTCCCCTATTTTGCTCCATTTATTTCGAGATTTTAAGATGTTTCGCTTCATTAGTTTGGCGATTAGATGTTTCATCCCATTCAGGTATTGATTTTGTGTGAGCTAGCGATGGCGAGCCTGAAATTGGCATTCGCCCAGGACATTCTTTTATCGAAAAATGTAAAAAGTTAGCTTGAAGGGGTTCCGGAGGGATATCTTTTAGTCTGAAGGACGTCTGGGAAGGCGTTTTGTTTGCCTATGGAACAAACTAAAATACTTTGCTCGAAAATAAAAAAAAAAAGCAAAATCCACATAAATAATTACACCAACTACCCTAACACCCCACAATAGGTCGGATCAGAGAGTGTTAAGTTTTGTCAGATACGGTTAATTATTAAGGTCAGAACAGGAGGGTGTGGTTAATCGCTTCAAAACGGCTGCCCTGATTAACCCTTTTGTATATTTAGTTAGTTAGTTAACCCCTTCTGTACCAGCGACGTACTCTTTTATTTTGTTCTAGCTACTGTATATTTAGACGATTTTGTGCAGTTTAGGAAGGACGTCTACCCATTAAAAAGCCACAGACTATCGCAATTAATCCTTTTAGCTAATACATCCTTACTAAGCATAACAAAATCGTCTAAATGTAGCTGAAATAAAATACAAACGACGTCTCCGGTACAGGAAGGGTTAAGATAGGATATCACCCCTTCTGGATTATTTAGCCAGCACACTGTAAGTCAAGAATAACGTCAGGACTGGAGCCCCTTTTCGAGAGCTCCAGTCCCTTGTTTTGTATACGATGACACTTGTCTTCCTTATATTCTGGGTGCCATTAGTCGATTTTCTTCATTATGGGAAGGGGTCGAGGGAGTCGGAGGGTTATTCGAGATACACATTACCCCTTCCATTTCTAGAGGGCCTTCCCAAGCTTAGTAAAAACCGTCTAATGTTAGTGAAAACTCGTCATAATACTGAAAGGGTTAACTTTGCTTGTTGATGGACCCGCTTAGTGTGAAGAGCCAACACCCATTCCTTTTTTTAACCCTTTGAATACCAGCGACGTGTGTTATATTATATTCTAGCAATAATTAGATGATATTATGTAGCCTAGGAAGGATCTGCGGTAGTTAAAAGGGTTGGTTGAGATAGTTTGAAGCTGTGTTATTGCTAGAGAGCCTTCCTAAACTTAAACAAACCGTCTAATAGTTGCCAGAATATAATGCAAAGGATGTCACCGGTACTGTACGGGTTAAGTTTTCTGGCTATCATCAAACGATTTTATTCAGGTTAGGAAGGTATATACAAGTCAGTCTTTATTGAGACAGTTTTTACTCTTTATATTCCCATAGATCCTTCCTAGACTGCATAACATCGTCTAATGATAGCCAGAATAAAGTGTCAACACGCGTCATAGGCCTCAAGGGGTTCATCTCGGGTAGCGGCAGCACGGGAGTTGGGACAGAAGGGTTAGGACAGTTAGCATAATCTGATAACTGGTATATAGCTAGTCTAGATATTATATAGACTCTCGCTCTCTCTCTCTCTCTCACACACACACACACTCACACCAACAAACATACTCTCTCTCACATACACACACATGCACACTCTCACTCTCTCACACACACACACACTCACACACTCTCTCTCTCTCTATCTCTCTCTCTGGGTGGTGAAAATAGTCTGGATGCCTGTGAATTATGACCAATGTTTTGCATCGATTCATGATTCATAATTCAATATCTTCCGGCCAAGAACAAATTTAGCGACCACCAACAGAGCGGATGGTTTAAAGTGTGTGGCTGCTTAGCGAGAAGAATATTTCCACGAAAGATTTAAAGAGGGATGGTTGTTTTTTCGGACTTCGCTGCTCCCTCATGTTTAACCCCATTAGTTTTGAGATTTTAAGACGTTCGGCTCATTAGTTAGGCAATTTTAAGACCTCTCGCCCCATTTATTTGTCAATAATAAGACCTTTTGTCCCATTTATGTGTCAATTGTTTCTCCTGGCGAGCTTGATAGAGGTCTAAGGAGGAAATTCAAAAGACAATAAATAAACAAATATATAAACCAAACACTAAACCCTAACCCTCTTAAAGTGTGTAGGTGTTGAGCGAGGATAATATATTTCCCCGATAAATTTAATGGAACCACCGAATTGTAAATATCAGGTAATTAATTCATCCTTTCACCACCATAACGTAATGTTCACCCATCTTCTGGTTACCATTAGACGATTTTCTTTAGGGTACAAACTACCTATAGGACTCTAATGGGTAAAGACGACCTAAATAAACCCTCTTAATAATATAGGTCCTTCTTAAACTTCATAAAATCATCTACAGTAAGTTTAGCAAGAATCCATGGTAATAAGGCGTCATGGTGTTGTTTTGTCATCTGTATTAACTGGCTTCAGGATAAGGGGAGCTGGGAGGTAGGTGCTTTACTGGACTCCCTTCTCCCTCATGTTTAGCCCCATTAGTGTTGATATGTTAAGGTGTTCGCCCCATTAGTTTGGCGATATTAAGACTTCTCTCTCCCATGTCTTTGTCAAATCACATCTCGTGTAGGCTACAGCTGTACTATATTGTATTGTACCATTATTTTACCTTATTAAGTTAAACATTTAACGAGCATATTATATAGGTCATACTAAACTAGTTTTTATGATATACAGTAGGTGGGAAGGTCGTATATATATATATAGTATAATATATACTGCATATATTGGTATGATTAATATTTCCCTAACCTGTTGAAATTACGGTCAAAAATAACCCACAACAAAAATTCCCAAATAATATATCTATCTATCTATCTATCTATTGCCTGACGCCGTGATCCCCGAAGGGGTGGCCACGAACGAACCGCCCCCATGCACCTCTGTCCCCAGTCAGTCGACGCCCCTCCCCCCAACCAGCACCGCCTTCGTTCATGTACTTCCTCACTCCATCCTTCCACCTCATATTCGGTCTACCTCTCCCCCTCTGTCCCTCCACCTCGCTCTCGTACACCCTCTTAGTCATTCTCTCGCTTTCCATACGTTCCATATGGCCGAACCATCTCAAGTTGTTCCTTTTCACACTTTCCAGCACATCTACCTCCACACCACACCTCCTTCTTACTTCCTCATTAGTCTGTCTATCCCTCCATGTAACTCCGCACGCACTCCTTAAGTAATTCATTTCCACTGCTCTCACTCTTGGTCTGAGTCTCTCAACCAACGTCCATGCTTCGCTTCCGTAAGTCAGTGTCGGGATTACCACACTGTCATGCAAGGACTTCTTCACTTCCATACTGACCACCCTATTTCTTGTTACTGCTTTTAGCGTTCCTACAACCCTCTTCCCCTGTTGTACCCTCTCCCGCACCTCTTCATCCATAGTCCCATCTTTACTCAACACACTGCCCAGATACTTAAAAGAGTTGACGAACTCCATAGCCTGACCGTTCAGCTTCACCTCACACTCTGTGACTTCACCCCTTTCGAAGACCATAACCTTGCTCTTCCCCGTATTTACCTTCAAATTCCGTTTTCGCACACTGTTCCAAACTCATTTACCAGACCCTGCAACTCCCATTCATTATCACTCATCAGAACTGTATCATCCGCAAACAGCAGTATAGGTAGCTTCCACTCAATTCCCTCCCTTTTCAGCGATACACCAACATCCACTGCTCTTGATAGTATTTCTTTCATAACTCCATCCATATATACAGTAAACAACCACGGGGACATCACACACACCCCTGTTTCAAACCAACATTCAGGTCAAAGAACTCGCTCTGCTCACTCTCCACACGTACTGCCGCCTTTGCACCCTCATACATGCTCTTCACTGCTTTCAGCAACTTGCCCTCTACTCCGTATATTCTAAGTACTTTCCACAAACCTTCTCTATCCACTCTGTCATAGGCCTTCTCCAAGTCCATAAAGGCAACATACACCTTTTGTTTCTTCTCCAGATATTTCTCCACAACACAATTCAGGGTAAAAATCTGATCTACACATCCTCTTCCCTTCCTAAAACCTCCCTGCTCGTCGCCTATCCATTTCTCCGTTCTCACTCTCACTCTCTCAATCACTACCCTACTGTATACCTTCCCTACTACGCTTAGAAGACATATTCCTCGGTGGTTACCACACACTCCTCTTTCCCCTTTGCCCTTATATAGGGGGACTATTATGCCAGTCTTCCAGTCATCGGGTGCACTCCCCTTCTCCCATGCTAGTTTGCACATTTTCCATACCCATTCTATCACTATCTCACCACCATACCTCAACATTTCCCCACACACTCCATCTGTTCTTGGTGCTTTCCCCAACTTCACTCTTTTCATGGCTTCCCACACTTCTGACCTCCTGATCCCCACCTCCTCCTCCACTACTTCTCTTCTTCTCCCTCCCATACCATATCCAGCTACGTTTGCTGGCTCTTCATTCCTTTTATTTAGCAACTCACTGAAGTACTCCCTCCATCTTTCGACTCTCTCTTGCTTCTCAGCTAGCATTCTCCCATTCTTATCTTTCACACCCTTACTGTTTCCCTTGCTACCTTCCCTAACTTTCTTGACTTCTTTCCAGAACAGTTTCTTACTCTCCCTCCATTTTACACTCAGATTCCTTCCAAATTCCTCATCTACTCTTCTCTTACTTTCCTTCACTAATCTCTTCACCACCCTCTTACTCTCCACGTACCTCGCTCGTTTCTGTCTCTCGGAATCTTCATTCCCTCTACTACCCAACCACTCTCTATATGCTTTCTTCTTTTCTTCCACAGCTATTCTTACCTCTTCTGTCCACCATGCTGTACCTTTCACTCCCCTCCCTCTTCTCCTCACTCCACACACCTCCTCACATGCTGCACAGATCTCATCCTTAAACACCTTGCTCATCTCCTCCACTTCCTCCATAACTTCCAGGTCGAACCCACCTAGTCGTCTTTCCACTGCTCTCCTGTACTCCTCCCTCATTTCCTCCTCCTGCAAGCTCTCCACCCTCCTCACCATTCCACCCTCCTCTCGCCTCCCTCCCGCTCTCCTCACCCACTTCTTTTGTATCCTAACCTTAGCTACCACTACATAATGATCAGACAGACCCCCTCCAATACCCCTATACACCCTAGCATCCATCACAGATTTCTTCATTCGTTCATCCACACATACATAATCAATCAATGACTTTCGTTCCACCACTGTCTTATCCTTCATCGTCAACATCCGTTTCCACGTGTACCTGTGGATCATTCTGTGTCGGAAGAAGGTGTTGGCTATCCACAGCCTCCTCCCCACACATACGTCCACAAGTGCACTACCATTCCCATTCACCTCTGATGGTACCCCCCCACCCTCCCACCACTCCCTCAACTTTCCTATCACCCACCTTACCATTCATATCCCCAATCAGAAATATTCTTTCGTTCTTGTCAAACTTCTCCAGGCACGCCTCCACATTCATCCAGAACTCCTCTTTCTTTCTTTCGAGTATATCCTCTGTCGGGGCATACACGCATACAATCACCCACGTTTGTATTCCTACTTTCATTCTCACCCACACAATCCTTGAACCCACAGACCCATACTCTCTTACACATTCCTTCCATTTGCTACTTACAAACAAACATGCACCTTCTCTCGCTGTTCCTTCACTCACTCCAGCACACACACCCATTCCACACTCCCACTCTCTCACATCTGAACCTTTCCATTTGGTCTCTGTCATTCCACATACATCCAGCCTGGCATTCACTAACACTTCCAGAACCTCTCTCTCTTTTGTGCCATCATTCATGCCACTAACATTCCACGTAGCCATTCTCAGAATGTCCGAAGGCATGTCCTTAGTCGGTCGTGGTTCGTCAACGTTGGTGTGCAGTTATATCTGTGCTGGGTAATATATTTGGTCCAGGATGCTAAATATAAATACCACCGGCGTCCACTGATTTCACTCGCTGCCAAATATTTTATAACGTGCATTTTAATCATGGATATTAATGACGCCATATGTACATATGGCGTATTAATTATTAGCCCTTTGAGGATCGTGATGCGTTTTGACAGTTTATTCTGGCTATCATTTGACGATTTTATGCAGCTTGTAAAGGATTTGTGTGAAGTAAAAGGGTAAAGACTATCTCACTTAACTCTCTAACTTCCATATACCAATCCTAATCTGAATAAAATCGTCTAATAATAGCCAAAAATATAAAAGGAACTGCATCACCGTGCCTTGAAAGAGTTAAATATAATCGTCTAATAATAGCCAGAAATCGGAAAGGAAATATGCCCCATTATCTTGAAAGGGTTAACCCATTCAGTACCGGTGAAATCTTTATTAATGTATTCTGGCAACTATTATACGATGTTATTCAGCTAAGGAAGGGCGTCCACAATAGAGAGGCTACCAACTATCTGTATTAATCCTTTCACCTACAATATATCCCTTCCAAGCTTCATAAAATCGTCTAAATATGACAGAAAAAAATATAAAATGCGTCACCGGTACTGAAAGGGTTACAATCAAAGTCGTCTATAATTGCACACCCAAAAATGTCCAGCGTGAGACAGGTGGTAAGTTAAGACAGAGGGGTTGAGGCAGGTGGTGGGTTGAGGCCGGTGGTGGGTTGAGACAGGTGGGTTGAGGCAGGTGGGTTGAGGCAGTTGGGTTGAGGAAGATATGGGTTGAGGCAGGTGGTGAGTTAAGACAGGTGGGTTGCGGTAGATGGGTTGAGCAAGGTGGTGGGTTGAGGCCGGTAGTGGGTTGAGGCCGGTAGTGGGTTGAGGCAGGTGGGTTGAGGCAGGTGAGTTATGGCAGGTGGGTTGAGACAGGTGGGTTGAGGAAGGTGGTGAGTTGAAGCAGATGGGTTGAAGTAGGTAGTGGCTTGATGCAGGTGGTGGAATGAGGCAGGTGGTGGGTTGAGGTAGATGGTGGGTTGAGGCAGGTGGTGGGTTGAGGAAGGTGGTGGGTTGAGGCAGGTGGTGGGGTTGAAGCAGGTGGTGGGATGAGGCAGGTGGTAGGTTAAGGCAGGTGGTGGGTTGAGGAAGGTGGTGGGTTGAGGCAAGTGGTGGGTTGAGACAGTTGGTGGTATTGAGGCAGATGGTGGGTACAGGCAGGTGGTTGGTTGAGGCAGGTGGTGAGTTGAGGCAGGTGGGGGTTGAGACCGGTGGAGGGTTGAGGCTGGTGGTGGGTTGAGGCAGGTGGTGGGTTGAGAAAGGCGGTGGGTTGAGGCAGGTGGTGGGTTGAGGAAGGTGGTGGGGTGAGGCAGGTGGTGGGTTGAGGCAGGTGGTGGGTTGAGGCTGATGGTGGGTTGAGACAGGTGGTGGGTTGTGGCAGGTGGTGGGTTATGGCAGGTGGTGGGGGTTGAGGAAGGTGGAGGGTTGAGGAAGGTGATTGGTTGTGGCAGGTGGTGGGTTGAGCCAGGTGGTGGGGTGTGGGCAGGTGTGTTGAGGCAGGTGGTGGGGTGAGGCAGGTGGTGGGTTGAGGCAGGTGGTGGGGTGAGGCAGGTGGTGGGTTGAGCCAGGTGGTGGGTTGAGGCAGGTGGTGGGGTGAGGCAGATGGTGGGTTGAGGCAGGTGGTGGGTTGAGGCAGATGGTGGATTAAGGCATGTGGTGGGATTAGGCAGATGGGGGGTTGAGGCAGGTGTCGGGTTGAGGCAGGTAGTGGGTTGAGGCAGGTGGTGGGATGAGGCAGGTGGTGGGTTGAGACAGGTGGTGGATTGAGGCAGATGGCGGGTTGAGCCAGGTGGTGGGTTGAGGCAGGTGGTGGGTTGAGGTAGATGGTGGGTTGAGGCAGGTGGTGGGTTGAGGCAGGTGTTGGGGTTGAAGCAGGGGGTGGGTTGAAGAAGGTGGTGAGTTGAGACAGTTCGCCAAGGGGAATCCACGCAATGCGAGCTATGCTCATTATTATCGCGCCTCCTTAACTGGGAATGTATTACGTGAAATGCATATTAAGTGTTTATGTATCGTTGGAATGGCTGTGGATGTGTGTGTAGTCAGTATTTTTAGCCAATTGGCGACATTTGGAAATGAAGGCTTAGGGTTAATCTGTATGGTACCGTTCTCACTACGGTACCAGTCTCACCCAAAGGCTTAGGTTGACCAGTAGCTTAGGTTGTGCAGTACGATACCCATCTCACCTTGTAACCGATCACCAACCCCAGATGGGACGTCACAACTTCGTCCACTTACACCAGGTTCCTATTTATACTGCTAGGTGAACAGAGGCTGCACCGTTAAGAGACTTGCCCAAATGTCTCTCCCCCCCCCCCCCGGGGTCTCGAATTCGGGACCTTCTGGTTGTGAGCCAGACGCGCTATCCGTTACGCCACGGGGAGTGTGTGTGTGTGTGTGTGTGTGTGTGTGTGTGTGTGTGTGTGTGTGTGTGTGTGTGTGTGTGTGTGAGAGAGAGAGAGCCCCTTGATAAAGTATACTGTTGTGCTCCTACCATAGACTTGTAGTACAGTCGGCCTAATAAGTGAAGTATCGACACAAATTGTCTTGATCAATAATTGGTATTAGCAATATTAATACATGATTTATTCTTTTTGAGTGAGATATACAACCATGTTCCTACACTTACCCACCCTATTCCACATCTGACAGACATTAATATAGCACAGAGCGAGCCAAACATAATGACAGCTGAGACATGACTTATTAGCGCCACTGTACATATTATATTTCACAGGCAAGGTTGATTAATTCCGTACAGTGGGTCGCGATAAATCATTCCCCCGTTATGTCATTGAAGTGTTGAAGATTATGACGCATTTGCTCAGTTTATTCTGGCTATCATTAGACGATTTTGTACAATTTAGGAAGATCTGTGGTAATCATAAGGGTAAAGACTATCTCAATTAACCTTCATACTTCCACATACCCTCCCCAATATGAATAAAATCGTCTAATAATAGTCAGAAAACAGAACAGTAAGGCACCATCGTATCTTCTCATGGCTAAAACAAAACAAAATATGCCTTTACAAACTCAGATACGATAACAAAAAGGAAAAGCAAAACAGAAAATCGCACATGAAGTTCAGGGTTGACCATATTAGGAAAACTTTAAACAAAGTGAAAGGTGAAGGGTAATCGAGTGTGTTTATTGTCAGCTAAGGGTAAATTGTCATGGCCTCCTCTTGATTACAAGGAGAGACTGGCCGTTTGTTGGTCTATTAATTCATTTATTCATATATTCTTTTAGTTTCCTCCCTAGACCTCCATCAAGCTTAGAAAAACACCCCCTAGACCCCCCTTCAAGATAAATTTGTAATTTTTTTGGTAGAAACATTTCCTGGCCGAAGGCCGGTTCCTCTTAAAATCACAGGCTCGCTATCGCTCGCCAGGAAATAATTGACACCTAAGTGGCAGGAAAGCTCTTAAAATTGACAACGAAATGGGGCGAAAGGTGTTAAAATCGCCAAACTAATGGGCCGAACGTCTTATAATCTCAAAACTAGTGGGAATAAACATTAGGGAGAAGGGGGTCCAAAAATACGGTCTTCATCCCCATAACCCCTTTACCACCATTACGTCAATGTAATCATATTCTGATTTTCGTTTGTTTGTAATCTACCTATAGTATAAGAATCAAATGGGTATATACGATGTCAATAAACCCTCTTAGTAACATAGGTCCTTCTTAGACTGTATACACTCATCAAATATTAGCCAGAATCAAAGGTAAAAAGGCGTCATGGTGCTGAAGGGGTTAGAGGGTAGGGTTTGTTTATTAGTTTATCTATTTATTTATTTATTTATTTATTTCTAGATTCCTCCCTAGAGTTCCATCAAGCTTGATATATTATCGTCAAGATCACCCTTCGAGATAAATTTGTACATTTTTCGTTAGAAAAATGTACCGGCCAAAGGCCGGTTTCTCCAAAATTACAGGCTCGCTGGGAAAAAATAACACCTACTGTATATGGCACGAGAAATAACACCTACTGTATATGGCACGAGAAATAACACCTACTGTATATGGCACGATAAATAACACCTACTGTATATGGCACGATAAATAACACCTACTGTATATGGCACGAGAAATAACACCTACTGTATATGGCACGAGAAATAACACCTACTGTATATGGCACGATAAATAACACCTACTGTATATGGCACGATAAATAACACCTACTGTATATGGCACGAGAAATAACACCTACTGTATATGGCACGATAAATAACACCTACTGTATATGGCACGATAAATAACACCTACTGTATATGGCACAAGAAATAACACCTACTGTATATGGCACGAGAAATAACACCTACTGTATATGGCACGATAAATAACACCTACTGTATATGGCACGATAAATAACACCTACTGTATATGGCACGATAAATAACACCTACTGTATATGGCACGAGAAATAACACCTACTGTATATGGCACGATAAATAACACCTACTGTATATGGCACGATAAATAACACCTACTGTATATGGCACGAGAAATAACACCTACTGTATATGGCACGAGAAATAACACCTACTGTATATGGCACGATAAATACACCTACTGTATATGGCACGAGAAATAACACCTACTGTATATGGCACGAGAAATAACACCTACTGTATATGGCACGAGAAATAACACCTACTGTATATGGCACGAGAAATAACACCTACTGTATATGACACGAGAAATATCACCTACTGTATATGGCACGAGAAATAACACCTACTGTATATGGCATGAGAAATAACACCTACTGTATATGGCACGAGAAATAACACCTACTGTATATGGCACGAGAAATCTTAAAATTTACAAAAAAATGGGGCGAAAGTTCTTAACATCGTCAAACTAATGGGGCGAACGTCCTATGATCTTATAACTAATGAGGCTAAACATGAGGGAGAAAAAAAAAAATCTCGGTGTTATAGCAAATTATCCTTGTAAATGAATCACACTACATTAATCTTTTCATACATAATGCACAGAGTGGAGACAAAATGTATGTGGGCAACTGTACATGCATGATTCTGTGTTAATTTATCCCCTTCTGTACCGGCGACGTCTGTTTAATGTTATTCTGGATACTATTAGTCTATTTTATTCAGTTTAAAAATGGTGCCCTGCAATTAACAGGTTTCAAACTATCTCACTTTACCCTTTTTACTAAAACAGATGCTTTTTAAAATGCACAAAGGCGTTTAAATATAGCAAGACTAAAATTAAAATGACATCGCCGGTACAGAAGGGGTTACATTTGGCTTTCAGTAGACAATTCTATTAAGCTTAAGGGGAGGTTTCTAGTTGATTACCTATATTAAGCTTAAGGGGAGGTTTCTAGTTGATTACCTATATTAAGCTTAAGGGGAGGTTTCTAGTTGATTACCTATATTAAGCTTAAGGGGAGGTTTCTAGTTGATTACCTATATTAAGCTTAAGGGGAGGTTTCTAGTTGATTACCTATATTAAGCTTAAGGGGAGGTTTCTAGTTGATTACCTATATTAAGCTTAAGGGGAGGTTTCTAGATGATTACCTATATTTCCATCAAGCTTAAAATTACTCTCCCTTGACCCCCTTTCAAGATAAATTTGTATATTTTTCGGTAGAAAAATGTCCCGGCCGAAGGCCGGTTCCCCTTAAATTACAGGCTCGCTATCGCTCGCCAGGAAAAAATCGACACCTAAATGGTATGAATGGTCTTAAAATTGACAGAAATGGGGCGAGGGTTCTTAAAATCGCCAAACTAATGGGGCGAACGTCTTAAAATTTCAAAAGCAATGGGGCTAAACATGAGGGAGAAAGGGGTCCAGAAAAAAATCCTCCAGGTGGACATCTCCCCTTAAGGAGGACCTCAAGAAATCAAAGGCTACACTTTATCTCATTTAACCATTAGACTCGCACAGAGTCTTCCTAACCTCAATTAAATCACCTATAAGAACAATAATATGAAGGAAACAAAAGCGTCCGTGTCAAGCGGGTATAACACGAGCACTAATCCGACCAACCAATTGACCAACCAACTTGCATCGGGACGATCGACGTTGGTCATAATTAGCACACGGCATCATACTATCACCAACCAACTGCAGACGACACAGCGTTCTCCTAGCTTCAAAACCTGCTTAAAACACGCAATGCTTTTTATGTAATTGTAATAACAATACATAATCATATCTAATAAATGAAATTATAGAGGAAATGTAATATTTAAATGTTAAGTATCGCTTACGGGAGGTTAGTATTCAGAGTTTGAAAAAATTGAAGGAATGCGCATCTACGGTTCCTTAGCCGTACAATGTATTGCATTGTATAAGGTGTGTACATAATTCAATAGTCAAGGCCGTGGATGTGTAAACTAGTTTATTAGAATGACCACCTAACACTATTTACCAATCTGAATACATTGATAACTATGGCATTACAACACAGAGCTCTGGGCGACGTAGACATGCTTTTTTTGTTTTTTTTGCGAGAGGCTCGCATAGCCTACTCATGGAGTTTAACTGATCGCGCCCTGCGCCTAACTATATTATTTTGTAATCATCCTTTTACTAATGGTCGATCGAGAGCGTATTATGGTTGATAGGTCTACCAGAGGGACTACATGAAAACACACATGCTGATAACTCAAAGGCAGGGAATAATAATAATGCGATATTAGTCACTCCTTAAATAGGGAATGCTTGTAAAATATCAATGCCTTATAATTATTATGTAATATATGGTATATTGTAAATATATATAAGACATAGCCTAACAATTACTCGGTTCTGTCTACATAACAAATGCACATATTAACTATATAAGATGATGGTTACAGTGTGCATTCGGCGATGAAATGTTTGGTAGACTACTAATTGCACATTTTAATGGAATAACGCTATGCATATTAATCTTGGCTTGACTAATTTGTACCCAATGCTATAATTATATAGTATCTATGTGGGTTTTAGTTTCTTAATTTCTATTATATTAAATACAAACTAACTTAGAGAAACCTATCCCAGTTTATGGTAATCTATCCTGTAACGTACATTATACAATTACTATTACAACGTACACTATTAAAGTCAAACGAATGTATGTATACAAATGAATGAACTAATATAACACTGTCATAATTATGATACATTTAAATTTATCTGCTGGTATTGTGTAAAAGAAATACAGCAGCGAGTGAAACCTAGAGAGGCTGCATGTAGTAGGCTAGGCTATAGCCTAATAACAAGCAGTGCATTATGTATGAAAATACTGTATAGGAAGTCAATTAACGATATCTGCTGCAGATATAATATCACTATATATCACCATAACATGTCTCCAAGGTCACACATAAAAAATAAAGCATTTATAGTTTTAAATAAGACAATATACCCTGCCAGTTGTGGCAATGTTTGCCGTCTTTCGTGATATGACGAGTTTAATCATATTTTCCCGAACGTTCATACTAGATATATTTATGTACGCTGTGTACTTCGACAGACTAGGCATTATTTCGTTAAAGTGAAGACTGAATTGCTTAGCTGTTACGCTGGCCAGCTTGCCAGAATGCACTCGTAACTCGCTAGCGCTCGCCAGGGCAGTGATATAGGCTACAATAATCGTAGAACAATGTTCTTTCTTTCATAGAGTTCATGTTGTCACAGACTGATCAGTGGTGGTCTTTATTCTTGTCTGTTACACTTGGAAGTATTTTATATCATTGCTAGAATATAAGATGCATTGTGTGAAGTTGTAAGGAGAAAGAGAGCGAGCAGCAAGGTGGTAGTGTGTGCGTGTGTATGTACGTATGCCTCCCGCGCTCGAAGGAGTTTCCCACGCCCGTGATTGGCCGGCGGGCCTGTCTACGTCATAGGACGCTTGCTCTTCATGACGTAGTCGTCTGTGATTGGAGGCCGCTGTCCTGGGACGGTGGTGCGGGCTCCTGCCCTCGTGTCTCCTTCAGAGCTTGGCACAGCGTGCTTGGTCCTACATGTCCTTTGCAATCTGTCCCCCATATAACCCCCTGTACTAATTTCTCTCTCTCTGAACTTCTTCGTTTACATACTTCTCTCTTTATTCAATTACTTATCCCTTCTGGTTCTGCATACGACTTCCATAGTTGGCCTGTCGTATTACCAGCACCAGCTCTCACATTTATGTTTTCACTAGTTTTAGGGATTATTAGAGTCATAGTCATATGGTAGTCTAGTGTTGGGGTGCTTCTAATTATTGAGCTGTTCTTTCCCATTATTTAATGCTAGACAGTGGAAGGTATCTTTGGTCGTTGTCTGAGTTATATATGTGGCAAGCCAGAGCCTGTACAACATCGACGAAGCTAGCTAGCTTGTAACCCTTGTGCATATTTTCCTTTGCGAGTGTAGCAGTATACAGGTGAAGGGCTTTTGCCTATACTTATCTGTATGCTTGCTACCTCATTTTGTTGACCTTTGTGGAGCGCCAGGGCAAGACCAGATACTAGAGATCTGGACTTACCAAGAGAGCCTCCAAGTCACTTAACGTAACATAAGGGAAATCTGTTCAAGGGGAGACAGTAGGCTACGAGCATGCTACCGCTCTGCCTCGTTTCCTAGTACCTTTTAGGCCACTGCTAGACTTTATTAGTGAGGAAGACAGCATTGTGTTTATTAACTTTCATTGTGTATGCTTTAGGAATTATTCACGCCTAATTTTAGCCTTGGTTGATGCAGAGTGCACAACCCAGTTTGGCTGTTACGTTGGCTAAGGAAGTACTGTTTTTGAGTGGTTATTATTAGTGCTGTCACAGAGTTGTTGCACTCCCCTGTTATATGTATGTATCCTACTTATTGGTGTATTTAAGATACACGCTTTGGTGTCCTGCACCTGCATTGTTTCTGTTCTATAGTAACGAGCATCTTAGAGCATCAGACCTTTTCAGAAGATTCCTTATCTGATTGCTGTAGGACTAAACTTCCAGTGTTTTCATAGAGCATTGAAGAGTTTAGTGTGGAGTACAGACTCCCACTAAAGTTAACGTAAGCATTTATTCATTTATTAAATCTTATATAGTTTATTCAAGCATTGTTATTACTTAAGAGCATTTTCGTAACGTACTGTAAGTACTCCTGTTGTGAGTTGGCTTTGCCGTCACCGGAAAGCCTTTGTAGAAGTGCACTAAAACCCAGTTAATTGATACCCCGTTATCCAGTAGATTAACTCTGGAGGGTTTTAAGTGTTTTTGTTCACCGGCGTAATAGTTCGAGGGTTTGGAATTAGCGTACCGTTGTAATAGATATAACAAATGGCCGTTGTTGCAGATATAGCCTATCATCTAGTCCATTATTAAGTGCCCTTGTTTATTTCGTAGTGCCGGTCGTAACAAATGGCGACCTTAGACCAGAATATAGTGAACTGAAAATTGCATTTTTTTTTTTTGGAGAAATCTTATTGCCATTTGGGGTTGAATTTTTTTCTCGCATTGTTGGCAGTAGACATTGTTTTGAGGATACATAGAACTTGTTGGAGTTATTGGTGACTTAGTATTGCACTCAAGAACATCTTCGAATATTTTTTGGTGAATAAAGCTACGCAAGAGTTTGGCTACTTTTGTCTTGACTGAGAATTTTTGTTGTTGACTCCATCATGTCACTGGACGGGTCTGAGCATAGTAAGGGCACAGTGCGAGAGGCAGGCGAGGAGGTGGAGAAGGTGGAGTTGTTAAGCGGCGTTCGGGTGGTGAACAATGAGGAGGATGCTCGGATATTTTTGGAGGAGCCTGTGTCAGCGGATCGTGTGTCGGGGCTAGACCGGTACGGACTGCAGTGTGTAGCCACGGTCTTAGGGTTTCCCGGTACTAGCGGTTTGTCGAGAGGTGAGCTGGTTGCCTGTGTGCTGGGTTGGGTGCATGGGGGTTCGGGTGGAGCGGGAGCTGGGGCACCTTTGGCCCAGCCCCCATTCCACTTGACTCCTACCATGGCGCCCCCTCGGGCTCCGGAGCCGGGTACGTTCCCGCAGGCCGATGCCCGCTGGCGGTTGGGTATGCCTCTAGGTGATTCATGGGGTTGGTCCCCAATAGTAGCACCCCCTCCTCTGGGTTTGTCTGCCGAGATGTTGTTTCAGCTCGAGCTCGCCAAACTTAAGCAGCAGAAGCGACAGGCTGAGCTTGAGCTTGAGCAGCGCAAGCTCGAGCAGCGTGAGCGAGAGTCTGAGCGCAAGTTTGAGTCTGAGAGGTATTGTGCCGATGTTGACCTAGATAAAACTCGTGTAGAGGTGACGAGGAACCGGGTCGTCCAGGGGGGTCGAGCCCATGACCAGTCCCTGTCGCATCTACTTAAGTTGGTTCCAGTGTTTGATGAGTTAGGAGTTACATAATTTTTTCTCCTGTTCGAGAAAAAGTGCCAGGAGCACCAATGGCCCAAGGAGAAGTGGGCAGCCCTTGTTTCTTCACGATTGACGGGGAAAGCACTCAAGGCGTACGATACTTTGCCCCTAGATTCCTGTGTGAATACGAGTTGTTGAAAGAGGCTGTCCTGAGGGCGTATGAGCTACAGCCAGAGACCTATAGGCTGAAGTTTAGGGCGGTTCCAAAAAGAAAGGAGAGTACTTTCCAGGAACACGCTAGAGAGCTGTCAGATGCATTTGAAAATTGGTTAAGGTCGGAGAAGGCAACTACTTTAGATTCAGTAAAACAACTAGTGTTGCTGGAACAATTTTTTAAATGTACTGGCAGTGACTTGACTCTTAACCTTAAAGAAAAGCAACCAAAAACTCTGCAGAAGGCGGCTGAGCTGGCTGACCTTAGGGTGTCATTGATTCATGGGTGCGGGTCTGCACAGAGAGCTGAAGCAAGTAACCATGGGCGTACCACTCCACCCCCCCCGAATTAATGACACAACAACTAATTATCCATTTAAGAGTACTGTTGCCAATTATGAACCCAAGTCGAAACCCTTTCCGTTTAAGAAAGGCCAGGGCCCTTCCTTACCTCAGAGGAAGTCCAAGAGCGAAGTGGAGTGTTTCAAGTGTGATGAGAAGGGGCATATTGCGCGCTCATGTCCAAGCGCACCGCCTACAGCAGTGGTGTCACTAGTGAGCAACATTGGCTTTTCATTGAGGTGTTCCGCGTTTGCCCGGGGTAAATAGTCGGTTGCGAAGTCATCGTCGGTGCAGAAGCAGCAGGAGGGCTCGTCACCCATCTGTGATGCTTTTTGTGGTCATAGGGGGCACGGCACTGTGAGGTGGGCTGGTGTGAAGCATTGGCTTGAGTTGTTGCGTGATACGGGCGCTTCCCAGACACTCGTTAAGAATTTCACTGGCAAGCCTGTTAACGTGGCTCGGGTTGTGGTGGTTCAAGGTATCAATGCTACGCGGTCTTACCCGCTGGTTAGAGTGGAGCTTGAGGTGGACGGTGTGACACGGAAGTTGGATGTGGGTGTGGTGGAGAAGTTGCCAGTTGATGGGGTCGACCTCCTTCTCGGTAACGACCTTGCGGTGCCCACTTCTGAGGTTCCACCCTTAGTCGTTGCCGAGAGGGCGGCCGACACGAGTAGGGAGGGGCAAGAGGGGCTCGAGAGATCTCAGTCCGCTCAGGTGTCACAGCCTAGTACCCAAGTTTATGACCAGCGGAGGAAGGGTCGGAAGGAGAAAGTCGAGGCTGGTGGTCGGGTTGAGAGTTTGGACCCAGCGACACTCCTTGGTGACTCGGTACTTGACCCAAAGGTGAGCTCCGGAGTGGCCCCAGAACCTGTCCCCCCTAGTGACATGGTAGGGCGTGATGGCACTCCGCGACAGAGTAGTTCCCAGGGACAACAAGAAGATCTTAGTCTTGAGAGTTGTGGGAACGGGGCTATTGAACTCGACAAGGACAGGGAAGCATGTCATGTGAACCTGTTAAAGGAGTTTGTGAGGCAACCACCTGAGGAGCCTACTGTCCCCGTGTTGGTCTGCAGCGGCCAAGGTGGAGAAGGAGAGGGGGGCAGTGGGGCACAGGTGGAGGAGAGTTGGGATTGTCATGTCTCGGCGGAGCAGTGGGCGGGGGACACGAGTCAGGTGGCTGTGGAAACGATAGAGCACCTGCCTGAGCAGCAGTGTGGAGTGCTCCAGCACCGGCTCGGTTCATACCCCACTGTTTGTGCCGAGCACCCAGGCCTCACAACTCATGGGGTGCACGATGTTCCGCTGACAGGTCACTTGAGTGTGAGTAGACCGTTGGCCTCGTTGTTTCAGTGGTTCAAGGTGGGCGACGAGTCTTTGGCATGGTTGTAAGGTCAGGGTCGACCCACGGCTGCTAAGGGTGGTGGTCAGAATCAGGACATTGAGCAGATTGGTGAGGTTGGCTGTGGAGTGGATGCGCCCGGTCGTCGCATAGCCTCCCAATGCTGCTCTAGTAATATGCAACAGCCCTACCATAGACCGACTATATCTGACCATGTCGCTGAAGGCGGTGATGCTGCGCAGGCAGATGTAGTCACAAGGAATGCGGGGGTGCGCATGTACGGTATCGGCGGGGAAGCCTTAGCAATTATGAACTATGGGAGTGACTGCACAGGTGGTACAGATTGTCCCTCTCATGACCTGGCTGTTCTAGGGACAAAGGTGGAGAAGGAGGGAGACTATAGTGTAGAAACTGCGGTCTCGGCTGGGTTGTGGGAGGGCAATGAGTATGTTGTTCGTCGAGATAAGTTGCAACCTCTTGTTCCTAAGCGTCAAGAGAAGTTGTTTACTAGACTGTGGCAGTACGTCCGTATTTTTGTTGATTCTCCAGGCCTGATGTACGGGGTAGAATCCGACATGGAGGCTGGAGACAGTGCAAGGCTCAAATTGGCTCCCTACCGTATAAATCCTGCTCAACAGCCTGTCGTGAAAGCAGAGCTAGACTACATGTTGGAGAAGGGTCTGAGGGATAAAGGATATCGTGAGTGGCCGTTGCCAGTGAGTTTTCAACCTGAGTTGAGTGGCAAGATCCGTGTTTGTGTTGATTGCAAGAGTGTTGGTGCATTATCCCTGACAGACGCCTATCCATTACCTAGAGTTGACGACACCATAGACCGCATCGGGGCTGCCTCGTTCCTCACGAAGGTAGAACTAGTGAAAGGTTATTGGCAGGTCCCGTTGCCGGAGAGAGCGAAGAGAAGTGCCAGTCTTGTGATGGACTGGGCAGTTTATCTGTGACAGGTGTTGTTTTGCTGCCGGAACACAAGTTGGATGTGTGGCATGTTAAGGGCACTGATAATGTTCTGGCTGATTGTTTGTCACGGGAGGTTATTATAATAATAATGTATACACCACTATTGTCCAACACCATATGGCACCACAGACACTTTAGACTTGCGGGCGCCTCTGGCACCCAGGCCTGTGGAGGCAGCAAGTCCTTCAGTTCACACCAGACTCTCACATAACCAACCAGCGTCTCGGCGCTCCTGTACTCAACCCTAGCCAATAAAGGATTGAAGAGTACTGGTGTTATATCTCCATTCATCTTTATTATATGGCGCAGTGTATATCAGTATCTGAACCTACATGGAGAACCTGCACTACCTAGCTGAGGCTGCAGCTGCTGTGGAAGCCGGCTTGCCGCCATACGGTCCCTACCCGGCTACATCTACCTCCCAACCGGTCGAGCCTTCATTGCCCGATGCCCTGTCTCCATACCCATCCATCATCTACTTGAATGAAAGGATCGCCGCCCTCCAATCGAGTATCGCCACCTTTCTACAGCATCACCAGGACCAGCAGCATCTACAACTACAACATCGCCCCGCGACAGCTCCACCACCGCCCCGCCAGGATCTACAACATCGCCCCGCGACAGCTCCACCACCGCCCCGCCAGGATCTCCAGCCCCACCAGCCTCTACAACATCAGCCCCAGGCCAGTAATGTTACCCACCAGGCTGACCCATCCTTTGCCTCACACCCCACCAGTGATACACTTATTCATCCCTCTACACAGACACCCACACCTCATACATCTCCCCATGTCTCAGTGCCCCACCATATGCCAGTTACCCATGTCTCAGTGCCCCACCATATGCCAGCTACCCATGTCTCAGTGCCCCACCATATGCCAGCTACCCATGTCTCAGTGCCCCACCATATGCCAGTTACCCATGTCTCAGTGCCCCACCATATGCCAGTTATTCCCCACATGTCTTTATTACATATGAACATGACCAATCCCCTTACCCACCCTCTCAAGAGCGAACATCCCACACCCTCCCCAACTGACGGCCAGGCCCACACTGGTGTCGGTAGCGACGGTCGGTATTACGGCGGCCATTATGCCCCCCCTGGCTATCGTACGGCTGGCACCAACCCTCACGGCGCAGCCCCTTCTGCGCATGACGTCATCATACCACCACCACCTCAAGTCCCTTCCTACCCAGCCCAGCCACGCCCCGCCCCGCCCCGCCGGGCTGCCCCTACGCGGCCCCAGGCCGCTTTACATATGCCGGGACACGCCCTCCCTACGCAAATTCTGGGCTGATTGGGAGGTCTACAAGCGGCTCGTCCTTCTACCACCTCACGAGGCTACCATCGAGCTCTACCAGACGTGCGACCCTGCCCTTCAGAGCGCCATATTTGCTCACAATCAGGCGTTCTCCTCATTGCCAGAAATCGACCTAGCAACTCTCATCACACAACTCGTCCACCGACAACGGAACCGCGCAGCCGCTCGCCACCACTTCCGATCTCTTCTCCAACAACCTACTGAACAGATCCGGGACTACGTCACACGTATTACGGAGGCCACTTTGGACTGTGGCTTTACCTGCCCCTGTTGCCACACTGATGTCTCTGACGAACACATACGGGACCAAGTGACTATCGGGATTAGTGATTCGTCCCTTCAGCAAGATGTTTTAACTAAAGACCGCACCCTACCTACCTTACAAGATGTTATCAACTACTGTGTGGGGTTCGAATCTGCGGCACTCGATCAGACGGCAATGCAACCGGGGTACATGCTGTGAAATCACCATACCAGCGTCTCAAGAGTACTTACCCACGCCCCGCCCCTATCCAGCCCCCCGCCCAACCCACTCAGCCCCCGTCGCCCGCCCCACCACCTCCCCACGTCGGCCCCACTTCATCTCCCACACGTTGCTCCGGGTGTGGCCTATCTTCACATTCACAAGCCCAACGATCTTCGAAGTGTCCTGCATGGGGCAAGACCTGCACGGCGTGTAATATACCTAACCACTTTGCCAAGGTTTGTAAATCCACCTCTTCCCAGTGCAGTGGGTGCGGCCTATCCACACACTCTCGAGCCGAACGCCCATCCAAATGCCCTGCTTGGGACAAGACCTGCCCGTCGTGCAACAAACTCAACCATTACTCCACAGTTTGTCACTCCACGCCCTCACCTTCATCCGCGGCTGTTATCATTGGTACTATCAAACAGGCTGTTAACAAACCACCACCCGCACGGCTCCCCTCCTTGCCCATTACCATTTCTACTGCCATGTCGCCCCACTCCCACCCCACCAGCGTCACGGCCCACCCTGACACGGGCGCCCAAGTATCTGTGGCTGGTTTGCAATTACTACGGGCACTGGGCCTCCAACGCCACCACCTACAGCCTACTCACCAACGGATCACGGCCGTGGGGGGTCACACTCTCCAGGTCCTGGGTTATATGCCGACTACCATTACCGCCACCGACGTTGCCGGCACCCCCTACACTACTGATGATGATATTTTTATTATTCAGGCACAGTCACCGTTATTTATTAGCATTTCAGCTTGTAGGGCACTACATATCATCCCTCCCGACTTCCCCACACCTACCCCCTGCATGGCCGCCCACACAGCCCAACCACCACCCACCTTGACCAGGACCCCTCCACCACACCGGCCCACTTCCCTCCCCTTCCCACCTAACGACCTGCACCTGTCTGACCTTCGTGACTGGTTCGTGTCACAGTTTGCATCTTCAGCATTTAACACCACCAGCGGCCCACTCCCCACGATGTCTGGCCCTCCCATGCACATCCACATCAAGCCTGGCGCATCTCCACGTGCCGTGCACACCCCTGCCCCTATACCACATCATTGGAAGGCCCAGGTCAAAGCAGATCTCGACAGGGACGTCGCACTGGGCATTATTGAGCCTGTCCCCATCGGTACCCCTACTACCTGGTGTTCTAGGATGGTGGTGGTCGCCAAGAAAACTGGACAACCCCGCCGTACAGTTGACCTGCAGGCACTCAACCACGCCTGCCTTCGGGAGACACATCACACCCCGAGCCCATTCAACTTGGCCCAATCCATCCCTGCAGGCACTCGTAAGACGGTCCTAGACGCCTGGAATGGATACCATGCTGTTCTACTCGACGAATCCAGCAGGGAGGCTACGACTTTTATCACGGAATTTGGCCGTTACAGGTATATCAGGGCCCCTCAAGGTTACTTGGCAGCTGGCGACGCCTATACCCGACGCTTCGACGCAATCATACAGGCTGTCCCTCGTAAGGTGAAGTGTGTCGACGACTCCCTTTTGTGGGACTCTTCAGTCGAGGAGGCATTTTGGCACACTTTTGATTACCTGGCCCTCTGTGCAACCAACGGTGTCACTTTCAACCCTGACAAGTTTACCTTCGCCGCCCCTTCAGTTGACTTCGCCGGACTCACCATCACAGACACTGGAATTAAGCCATGCACGTCCATGATTAAGGCCATCCGTGACTTTCCCACGCCCACAGACATCACGGGAGCCCGGTCGTGGTTTGGTCTCGTTGAACAGGTCGCCTGGGCCTTCAGCATCAAACCGGAAATGGCGCCCTTCCGGGAACTTGTGCAGTCCAAAACCCCCTTCCACTGGGATGAGGCACTCGACTGTACCTTTGCCACATCTAAGGACCACATCACACACCTGGTTGAGGAAGGGGTCTGCTCCTTCGAGATCGGCAGACCCACGTGCCTCGCCACAGACTGGAGCAAAACCGGCCTTGGCTTCCTCCTACTCCAACAACATTGTTCCTGCCCCACCGCATCTGCCCCCACCTGTTGCAAGGTCGGTTGGAAACTTATCTTCGCCGGCTCCCGTTTTACCACACCTGCGGAGTCCCACTACGCACCCGTCGAAGGCGAGGCTTTAGCAGTGGCTGACGCCCTTGACAGATGCAGAATGTTTGTCCTGGGCTGCCCTGACCTCGTCGTCGTCGTGGACCACAGACCTCTACTGCACATCCTTAACGACCGGTCCCTTGACAACATACCAAACCCTCGCCTGTTCAAGATTAAGGAACGTACCCTACGATACCAGTTCATCATTCAACATACGCCTGGCAAATGGCACCGCGGCCCTGACGCTGTCTCCCGCTACCCGACCAGGCCCTCCGCGGACGCCCATGATGTGCATAGTGCGGCCGCCAGCGAGCTCGATATCCACTCAGTTGCCTTGGCCTCCCTCACCATGCTCGCCGCCATACCTGACCCAGTTGTATCATGGTCTGACCTTAAATCTGCCGGCCAACAAGACAGCGAGTATACCTCCCTTCTTCAGACCATCCCCGAGGGCTTCCCGGACTCCAGAGAGGCGACCGCCCCACAACTACGACAGTTCTGGGGTGTTAGAGACCGCCTCACTTCCGTCGACGGGGTAGCCCTCATGGATCAACGACCAGTCATCCCCCATCATCTTCGGTCCAGAGTTCTCGAGGCCCTTCACTCAGCTCATCAGGGTATGACTGGCATGAAGGCCCGTGCACGTGCGAGTGTTTACTGGCCAGGTATTGACAAGGCCCTACGCAAACTGCCTGGATACCTGCCACTACTGCCGCGCCCACGCCCCGTCCCAGCCGAAAGAGCCACTCATGTCATCTGACCCACCCCAATGGCCATACGACCAGGTAGCCGCCGATTTTTTTCAGCACCAGGGCAAACACTACCTGGTCTACGTCGATCGCTTCTCCAGCAATGTCCACATCTTCTACCTGCCACCAGGTAAATGTGATGCTCACCACCTCATCTCGGCGTGCCGTACCCTCTTCACCCACTACGGAGCACCCCGGGTACTGGCGAGCGATGGTGGGCCCCAGTTCACAGCCAGGGACTTCCAAGAATTCCTGGCACATTGGGGTGTGTCACAGCGGGTCAGCTCTGCGTTCTACCCTCAGTCTAATGGCCGCGCCGAGCTGGCTGTTAAAGCAGCCCGCCGCATCATCGCGGACTGTACATCCCCACTGGCTCTCTAGACAACAACGCCGCAGCCCGCGCCCTCCTCCAATACAGGAACACACCCCTCTCGACCATTGACAAGTCACCAGCTCAACTTCTCTTCGGCAGGACCCTACGGGACCACGTCCCCTGCAATCCTGCACTTCTCCACCTCCACCCCCACTGGCTTCTCTCGGCCGAAGCTCGTGAGGCAGCCCTTTTTCACCGTAACGCTGCCCTAGCCACATACTATAATGCTCAGCCCGGCCTTTATCACCACTCCACGTCGGTGACCGGGTCTCCGTCCAGAACCAGGGGGGCAACAACCCGACACGGTGGAACAAGACTGGCACTGTAGTGGAGGTGCATCCACACCGCCAGTATACCATCCGGGTGGATGGGTCGGGGCGAGCCACACTCCGCAACCGCCGCTTCCTACGACAGCTTCGTCTACCGCCCTCCACTCAACCTACACCGCCCGACTCCACCATCGCCTCGTCGGACGCCAATAGGGGGGGGGAGATATAATAATAATGTATACACCACTATTGTCCAACACCATATGGCACCACAGACACTTTAGACTTGCGGGCGCCTCTGGCACCCAGGCCTGTGGAGGCAGCAAGTCCTTCAGTTCACACCAGACTCTCACATAACCAACTAGCGTCTCGGCGCTCCTGTACTCAACCCTAGCCAATAAAGGATTGAAGAGTACTGGTGTTATATCTCCATTCATCTTTATTATAATAACATAGATTGATATTATGAAATAAATCACCTCTTTCAGGTATACGAAAGGCCAGGGATTGAACTAGGGGTGCAGAACATGTCCATCTTCACGGTCCCGGCTCCCTTCGGAGGCCCTCAGTTACTGACGGCTTTACAACTGCTCCACAACTCTCACATCTCTCACATCAACCACCACGCATCTCCGTCATTCGTCTACCACGCCTTCATCGAGGCCCTCCGCAGAAGTTACGCTCAATATATTGAACTTGGTTCGTTTTTATGTTATAGTATTTTCAAATGCCTGGTTTCCCCTTGAGAATCCTCTATTAAAGAATAGTTCTAATAAGTAACACCCCGTTCTTAACATTAATCATTCATAACAAACCTCAATGTACTTTAATAAACTAATGAAAGCATATGGTACTCCCGGAATTCGAACTCGGGACACCACACCCAGAACTCTGCCAGAAATGCTTCTTGATTTTGTATATATACAGTATGTGTACAGTACAGCTTTACTGTATTTGTTTCTAATGTTATGACCTATATTATCATCTTCAGTTTACATGAATGAAGCTCTATAAAGAACTTGACTTAGTCCCTGCTATCATAGGCATCACACAAGAGTATCGAGTCCTTTGTAAGAATTAGAGAGAGAGAACACATCAGACAGGTTAATATATCTTGGTTTCTAATATGATGCCCAACATTTCTTCTTCAGGTTACACAGATGAAGCCTCTCTGAAGAACCTAACTGAGACCCTGCTGTCCCAAATGTCCCACGAGAGTATTGGCATCTCGGTAAGCCAGGCCAACCCTCAGCTACCTCGCCTGCCAGACCAGCCCGCCGCCCCAGTCTCCGTCATTGATACCGGCGACCAATATGTCACCATCGTTGCGTACGTTAAGATGTCACCATTGCTTTGTATCTTGCCATTGTATTAAATAAGTTATTTGTTCATTCGTAATTTCCTCTTAACATATATGGTACGATAGAAGGTTCTTTATTTATGTCAGTCATGTGTTTAATAGTCATCAGTCTTATTACCCAGTCACCATCTTCCTCCTGTCACCATTGTTGTGTACAGTATGTTGTCACTTGTATTTCACCAGGTATTTGTAATTATCCTATTCTAGCTTACCTTGTATTTTTTGTTGTTTAACTCTACTGCTGGCCATAGGCTTATACCTGGTAGCTTTAGTCGCTTAACATGATAAAGCTAGGTGGTCATACTCCAGACTGCAAGTATGTAAATCAATAAGACAGGTGTGTAACAACCAGCTCGTTAGTAGTCCTACTGTGCCTGGTTTTCTCTCGTTAGCTCGTTGTAGCTTCAATATCTGAGCTGCATCGCCACTGTCTCGCTGTCTTATCTCAAAATCTCGGACAACTCTCTCTCTCTCAAAAGCTTTTTATTGAGCTTATCACTCACCTATTTGTCATCGTTCCAATTATTTATTCATGCCCTTTCTGACTAAAACTTATCATCAGACGATATATTCAGTCTGTAGACCATATGTTCTGTGTGCAAGTTGTGTATTAATTCTGTAGATTGTATATTCTTTCTGCAGACCATATATTTTCTTTGGTCTTTATTTTGCAAGTTTTACATTATAATTGACCACATATTGATTCTGTTAACTGTTTATCTACATTATAATTGACCACATATCGATTCTGTTGACCGTTTATTTACATTATAATTTACCATATATTCATTCTGTTAACTGTTTATTTTCTGAACAGGGGTCTTGGGTCGTACTTTGGGTCGCGGTTGATGACCCGCCATGGTATCCTGTTCAACAACCATCTGGCTAACCTCCTACCCTCCCCCCCAGCCACTGCACACCGCATCTCAAGACCCTTCACCACCTACACCCCCGTCATTATCACGGACGCCAAGCAGGTGTGTCATATCCCCCCTTTTTTTTTTTTTTTTTTTCTATGTGAGTGAGGGAGGCAAAAGGCAGAACTGCCTATAGCGAGTGCCTCCCCCATAGTTGAAAGAGTGACAGGGCCAAAATCAAGGGACGTTCGAGCCAAAATGCCTGGACACACGGAGTTTGAAGCAATTTAAGTCATAGGAAGAGGGAAAGACTGATTCTGGGAGAGAGTTCCAGAGCTCAGCTGTTGAGTAGAAGAAAGTTTGAGAGTAACGTTTCACTTTTGGGTTGGAGAGTTGCACAGAGTAAGGGTGGGATTGAGTTGCAAGACGGGTACCACGTGCC
>CM064547.1:44054877-44330991 GCA_032716605.1 Paralithodes platypus | reverse complement strand
CATTTGTCAGAGACGGTACAGAACTTAAATATATACAGTGTGCAAGGGACATTTGTCAGAGACGGTACAGAACTTAAATATATACAGTGTGCAAGGGACATTTGTCAGAGACGGTACAGAACTTAAATATATATACAGTGTGCAAGGGACATTTGTCAGAGACGGTACAGAACTTAAATATATACAGTGTACAAGGGACATTTGTCAGAGACGGCACAGAACTTAAATATATACAGTGTACAAGGGACATTTGTCAGAGACGGCACAGAACTTAAATATATACAGTGTACAAGGGACATTTGTCAGAGACGGCACAGAAACTTAAATATATACAGTGTGCAAGGGACATTTGTCAGAGACGGCACAGAACTTAAATATATACAGTGTACAAGGGACATTTGTCAGAGACGGCACAGAACTTAAATATATACAGTGTACAAGGGACATTTGTCAGAGACGGCACAGAACTTAAATATATACAGTGTACAAGGGACATTTGTCAGAGACGGCACAGAACTTAAATATATACAGTGTACAAGGGACATTTGTCAGAGACGGCACAGAACTTAAATATATACAGTGTACAAGGGACATTTGTCAGAGACGGCCACAGAACTTAAATATATACAGTGTACAAGGGACACTGTCAGAGACGGTACAGAACTTAAATATATACAGTGTACAAGGGACATTTGTCAGAGACGGTACAGAACTTAAATATATACAGTGTACAAGGGACATTTGTCAGAGACGGTACAGAACTTAAATATATACAGTGTACAAGGGACATTTGTCAGAGACGGTACAGAACTTAAATATATACAGTGTACAAGGGACATTTGTCAGAGACGGTACAGAACTTAAATATATACAGTGTACAAGGGACATTTGTCAGAGACGGTACAGAACTTAAATATATACAGTGTACAAGGGACATTTGTCAGAGACGGTACAGAACTTAAATATATACAGTGTACAAGGGACATTTGTCAGAGACGGTACAGAACTTAAATATATACAGTGTACAAGGGACATTTGTCAGAGACGGTACAGAACTTAAATATATACAGTGTACAAGGGACATTTGTCAGAGACGGTACAGAACTTAAATATATACAGTGTACAAGGGACATTTGTCAGAGACGGTACAGAACTTAAATATATACAGTGTACAAGGGACATTTGTCAGAGACGGTACAGAACTTAAATATATACAGTGTACAAGGGACATTTGTCAGAGACGGTACAGAACTTAAATATATACAGTGTACAAGGGACATTTGTCAGAGACGGTACAGAACTTAAATATATACAGTGTACAAGGGACATTTGTCAGAGACGGTACAGAACTTAAATATATACAGTGTACAAGGGACATTTGTCAGAGACGGTACAGAACTTAAATATATACAGTGTACAAGGGACATTTGTCAGAGACGGTACAGAACTTAAATATATACAGTGTACAAGGGACATTTGTCAGAGACGGTACAGAACTTAAATATATACAGTGTACAAGGGACATTTGTCAGAGACGGTACAGAACTTAAATATATACAGTGTACAAGGGACATTTGTCAGAGACGGTACAGAACTTAAATATATACAGTGTACAAGGGACATTTGTCAGAGACGGTACAGAACTTAAATATATACAGTGTACAAGGGACATTGTCAGAGACGGTACAGAACTTAAATATATACAGTGCACAAGGGACATTTGTCAGAGACGGTACAGAACTTAAATATATACAGTGCACAAGGGACATTTGTCAGAGACGGTACAGAACTTAAATATATACAGTGCACAAGGGACATTTGTCAGAGACGGTACAGAACTTAAATATATACAGTGCACAATGGACATTTGTCAGAGACGGTACAGAACTTAAATATATACAGTGTGCAAGGGACATTTGTCAGAGACGGTACAGAACTTAAATATATACAGTGTGCAAGGGACATTTGTCAGAGACGGTACAGAACTTAAATATATACAGTGTGCAAGGGACATTTGTCAGAGACGGTACAGAACTGAAATATATACAGTGTGCAAGGGACATTTGTCAGAGACGGTACAGAACTTAAATATATACAGTGTGCAAGGGACATTTGTCAGAGACGGTACAGAACTTAAATATATACAGTGTGCAAGGGACATTTGTCAGAGACGGTACAGAACTTAAATATATACAGTGTACAAGGGACATTTGTCAGAGACGGTACAGAACTTAAATATATACAGTGTACAAGGGACATTTGTCAGAGACGGTCCAGAACTTAAATATATACAGTGTACAAGGGACATTTGTCAGAGACGGTACAGAACTTAAATATATACAGTGTACAAGGGACATTTGTCAGAGATGGTACAGAACTTAAATATATACAGTGTACAAGGGACATTTGTCAGAGACGGTACAGAACTTAAATATATACAGTGTACAAGGGACATTTGTCAGAGACGGTACAGAACTTAAATATATACAGTGTACAAGGGACATTTGTCAGAGACGGTACAGAACTTAAATATATACAGTGTACAAGGGACATTTGTCAGAGACGGTACAGAACTTAAATATATACAGTGTACAAGGGACATTTGTCAGAGACGGTACAGAACTTAAATATATACAGTGTACAAGGGACATTTGTCAGAGACGGTACAGAACTTAAATATATACAGTGTACAAGGGACATTTGTCAGAGACGGTACAGAACTTAAATATATACAGTGTACAAGGGACATTTGTCAGAGACGGTACAGAACTTAAATATATACAGTGTACAAGGGACATTTGTCAGAGACGGTACAGAACTTAAATATATACAGTGTACAAGGGACATTTGTCAGAGACGGTACAGAACTTAAATATATACAGTGTACAAGGGACATTTGTCAGAGACGGTACAGAACTTAAATATATACAGTGTACAAGGGACATTTGTCAGAGACGGTACAGAACTTAAATATATACAGTGTACAAGGGACATTTGTCAGAGACGGTACAGAACTTAAATATATACAGTGTACAAGGGACATTTGTCAGAGACGGTACAGAACTTAAATATATACAGTGTACAAGGGACATTTGTCAGAGACGGTACAGAACTTAAATATATACAGTGTACAAGGGACATTTGTCAGAGACGGTACAGAACTTAAATATATACAGTGTACAAGGGACATTTGTCAGAGACGGTACAGAACTTAAATATATACAGTGTACAAGGGACATTTGTCAGAGACGGTACAGAACTTAAATATATACAGTGTACAAGGGACATTTGTCAGAGACGGTACAGAACTTAAATATATACAGTGCACAAGGGACATTTGTCAGAGACGGTACAGAACTTAAATATATACAGTGCACAAGGGACATTTGTCAGAGACGGTACAGAACTTAAATATATACAGTGCACAATGGACATTTGTCAGAGACGGTACACAACTTAAATATATACAGTGTGCAAGGGACATTTGTCAGAGACGGTACAGAACTTAAATATATACAGTGTGCAAGGGACATTTGTCAGAGACGGTACAGAACTTAAATATATACAGTGTGCAAGGGACATTTGTCAGAGACGGTACAGAACTGAAATATATACAGTGTGCAAGGGACATTTGTCAGAGACGGTACAGAACTGAAATATATACAGTGTGCAAGGGACATTTGTCAGAGACGGTACAGAACTTAAATATATACAGTGTGCAAGGGACATTTGTCAGAGACGGTACAGAACTTAAATATATACAGTGTGCAAGGGACATTTGTCAGAGACGGTACAGAACTTAAATATATACAGTGTGCAAGGGACATTTGTCAGAGACGGTACAGAACTTAAATATATACAGTGTGCAAGGGACATTTGTCAGAGACAGCACAGAACTTAAATATATACAGTGTACAAGGGACATTTGTCAGAGACGGTACAGAACTTAAATATATACAGTGTACAAGGGACATTTGTCAGAGACGGTACAGAACTTAAATATATACAGTGTACAAGGGACATTTGTCAGAGACGGTACAGAACTTAAATATATACAGTGTACAAGGGACATTTGTCAGAGACGGTAGAGAACTTAAATATATACAGTGTACAAGGGACATTTGTCAGTGACGGTACAGAACTTAAATATATACAGTGTACAAGGGACATTTGTCAGAGACGGTACAGAACTTAAATATATACAGTGCACAAGGGACATTTGTCAGAGACGGTACAGAACTTAAATATATACAGTGCACAAGGGACATTTGTCAGAGACGGTACAGAACTTAAATATATACAGTGCACAAGGGACATTTGTCAGAGATGGTACAGAACCTAAATATATACAGTGCACAAGGGACATTTGTCAGAGACGGTACAGAACTTAAATATGTACAGTGCACAAGGGACATTTGTCAGAGACGGTACAGAACTTAAATATGTACAGTGCACAAGGGACATTTGTCAGAGACGGTACAGAACTTAAATATGTACAGTGCACAAGGGACATTTGTCAGAGACGGTACAGAACTTAAATATGTACAGTGCACAAGGGACATTTGTCAGAGACGGTACAGAACTTAAATATATACAGTGTACAAGGGACATTTGTCAGAGACGGTACAGAACTTAAATATATACAGTGTACAAGGGACATTTGTCAGAGACGGTACAGAACTTAAATATATACAGTGTACAAGGGACATTTGTCAGAGACGGTACAGAACTTAAATATATACAGTGTACAAGGGACATTTGTCAGAGACGGTACAGAACTTAAATATATACAGTGTACAAGGGACATTGTCAGAGACGGTACAGAACTTAAATATATACAGTGTACAAGGGACATTTGTCAGAGACGGTACAGAACTTAAATATATACAGTGTACAAGGGACATTTGTCAGAGACGGTACAGAACTTAAATATATACAGTGTACAAGGGACATTTGTCAGAGACGGTACAGAACTTAAATATATACAGTGTACAAGGGACATTTGTCAGAGACGGTACAGAACTTAAATATATACAGTGTACAAGGGACATTTGTCAGAGACGGTACAGAACTTAAATATATACAGTGTACAAGGGACATTTGTCAGAGACGGTACAGAACTTAAATATATACAGTGTACAAGGGACATTTGTCAGAGACGGTACAGAACTTAAATATATACAGTGTACAAGGGACATTTGTCAGAGACGGTACAGAACTTAAATATATACAGTGTACAGGGGACATTTGTCAGAGACGGTACAGAACTTAAATATATACAGTGTACAGGGGACATTTGTCAGAGACGGTACAGAACTTAAATATATACAGTGTACAGGGGACATTTGTCAGAGACGGTACAGAACTTAAATATATACAGTGTACAGGGGACATTTGTCAGAGACGGTACAGAACTTAAATATATACAGTGTACAGGGGACATTTGTCAGAGACGGTACAGAACTTAAATATATACAGTGTACATGGGACATTTGTCAGAGACGGTACAGAACTTAAATATATACAGTGTACAAGGGACATTTGTCAGAGACGGTACAGAACTTAAATATATACAGTGTACAAGGGACATTTGTCAGAGACGGTACAGAACTTAAATATATACAGTGTACAAGGGACATTTGTCAGAGACGGTACAGAACTTAAATATATACAGTGTACAAGGGACATTTTTATTGCTTTATGGATTTTTGTTTATGAATATTTTGTGTTTGTTAATTATTACATATTTAATATTTCACTCATTCATTCGATTTTTGTTTATGAATATTTGTTGTTTGTTAATTATTACATTCACTCTTTCATTCTTTCCACTTTCCCATTCATTCATTGTGGCTTCATTCATGCTATCACTCATTATTACTTTAGAGCATGATATTTTTGTTGGAGACAGTACATATTTAACAGAGGTCATGATAGTATATACAGGGACACGATAATGTTCATACACATGGACATATTACAAGGGACAATTTTTTTTTTTTTTAGTTCATTCATTCATGCTTTCATTTGTTCAGTCTATCATTCATTAGTACTTAGAGTATAATATTTTTGTTGGAGACAGTACATACTTAACAAATTCATGATAACATATACAGAGACATCTAATAATATTCATAATTACAAGGGACTTTTTTTGTTTTTTGTTTTTTTCATTCATTCATCATTCGTTTTGCATACTTAAGCATTCAACTTTACTGAATTGTACTTATTTTGCTAGTTTGTTAGCGGCTTTCAGTGTTCATACATATATTGGGTTTGGTTCTTGATTTATGTTGGTTATTATTGAAGGGGGAAACCATGAGTGTTTCCTAATTGGTCTGTTCTCTACTATGGTTGCATAATTTGGGTCATTTAATCTTTCTAACGTAGACCATATATTTTTTGTTCTTCTAAATAGTTTGACATTCATAGCCTCTGTCTTAGCTATTTCGTGCAACTGTCTGGTGTTTCTGTTGTATGGATATCTTTCATTAAGTGCATATCTGAGCGCTTTATTTTGTATCCGTTGCAGCCTCAGTGTTTGTGTTTTGCTTAGGGTGGATAATGGTGCAGCTGGATATTCCAAGACAGGAAGTACTAGAGCTTTTACTAGGTGAGTTTTTATTTTTTCTGAGAGGTCACCAAATCTGTAAAGTTTTCCTAGGGATGCCTTTCCTTTGTTAATTAAACTTGTCACATGTTTTAGTATGCCTCCCCTAGTCAATTTTAATCCCAGTGTTTTCCCTTCCTGGTGTGTATCTAATAAATATCCTTCTACAATTATGTCATCTTCCTTTGAGGTAGCAATTGGAAGTATGGTAAATTTTGTCATATTGGTTTTTATTTTCCATCTCTTTTCGAATTCGTTTATTTTATTGATTTCTAAGCCTACTTTTTCCGCCATAAGTCTTCGTGATTTGCCTGGGTATGTAATTATCTGGGTGATGTCGTCTGCATATTGAATTGTAGTGCAATAGATAGCAGGTAGTGGGAGGTCCATGGTATATATTGTGTATAATATTGGGGATAATATGCTGCCTTGTGGGACACCACTGAGTAGTTGTATTGGTGGGCCTAAGTGGTTTTTAATGCGGATGTGTGCCTTTCTATCTTCTAGGAAATCACACAGTATTGACTCAATATGGCTTGGCAAATTAAGTTGGAGTATTTTATATTTCAGGCCCATATGCCATACCTTGTCGAAGGCTTTACTTACATCTCTAAGAATTACGTGACATTGATTATTCCTGGCCTTTGCTTGGGAAACAGTTTCATATATGATTGCTGTGGCTGTATTTGTGCCTTTTTTGCTGACGAAACCATGTTGACTAGCCGGGATAAGGTCATTCATGTTTAGATGTATATTTAGCCTATTATAAATGCATTTTTCAAGTATTTTGCCTGGCACTTCCAGTAGCGATATAGGTCTGTAGTTAATTGGGTCATATGGTGACTTGCCTTCTTTGGGTATTAGGTGAATTACAGCTGTTTTAAATTTGTCAGGGAAGTATCCTAGGGAAAGTGTGGCATTAAATATTTGTATTAGTGTTAGTATTGCTTGCTCAGAGACTTGGGAGATTATTATTTTATTAATGTTGCTCCGTCCAGGGGCTTTGTTTTTCATATTTTTTATGATATTTTTTATTTCATGGATATCGATTGCCCTTGTGGTTGCGTTATGATTATTAAAAATATTTAGGTTGATGGATTCATTAGGTAGTGTTCTATTTAGATTTCTTTGGATAAAGTTTCTGACCATGGTTTCGTTGTCTTCATCGAACTGCTCATTCTCTTCATCAGATATTTTGAATATATCTCCCCATATTTCACGAAATGTGGCTTCTTTACCTATATTGTCATATACTTTCTTGTTGTCTTTGTTTAGTATATAATTAGTTGGATCATTGCTAGAACCGCTAAGTTGTTTGATTTTTGTCCAAAAAGCTTTTGGATCTCTATGCTTATTTGAAAGGTCTTCGAGCTGATTCTCCCAATTGCTGTCATAATTTTTTTTACATTCATCTCTTAATTGCTGTTGCAGTAGTCTAAATCTGATATATAAGTGTCTGTGCCATCCTCCTATTATAGCGTTTTGCATGATAGCCTGGTATTCTCTTTGTATTCTTCTTATTTCTGGAGTTATTATGGATTTGTTTATTGTGATTGTGTTAGATGTAGGGATTGTGTTTTCCATGCCAGTTGTTATTGAGTGGTACCAGTTGTCTAGTGCAGTGTCTATTTCTTCTTCTCCTCCTTCGCTAAGATCAAAGTTGTATCTATTTAGTTCTAAGTCTACCGTTTCTCTAAAGTTGTCCCAGTTCACATTATTCATGTTTAATTTGGGGGTGCTGGGAATGGTGATTTTATCGGCAGTGATCGTGAATATTATGGGGAGATGGTCAGATGTTGTGATCGGGCCACATTCAATTCTAGAATTATGAAAGGCTCTGTTATTTGTTAGTATGATGTCAGGGGTAGTACTTCTGTTATGCGAAAGATATGTTGGGAAGTGGGGGCCTAGGTGTACAAGGCTATTTTGGTTAATAAAACGGGCTAGGCCCTCCCCTACTGCATTATTTGAGTTATTTCTCAATAGGGTATGTTTTGCATTGAGATCACCTAGAATGTAAGTAGGTAAATTATTGTATGCAAGTCTATGTATATCAGGGAAAGGAAGGTAGGGGCGTCTAGGGGGTAGGTACATGGTTGCAAAATTAACTGGTCCTAAGGAGGTCTCGATTGTAATGCAGAGAGTGTCAGAAATAAAGTCATCATACAGCTTATATTTAAGTGTGTTTTTTACAAGAATGGCATTGCCATCATTAATTTCATTTGAAGAGTTCTTTGAGTGGGTATGGTATCCATTTATCTTTATTGTTTCGTTATTTGTATTGCTGTGACTATTAATTAAGATTATATCAGGGTTGATTGATAGATATGTATTAGTTAATTCGATTTTCCTATTCTGCCAGTGTAACACATTATGTTGTATTATTGTTAGCTTGTTAGGGTCTCCTATGGTCTGTTGTTTTGTCCCTTGTTGTGTCTTAGCACCGACTTCTTTATATTCGGACTGGCAACAAATATAACATAACAGCTTATTTATACATTTTAGGTAGATCACAGTAAGGTTTATTGGGTGTCGGCTAGCATATGATTGGCTAGTTGGCGACCAATGAGGCACGCGCTTTTCCTGCCTCCTGGTTGGCTGGGAGGGTTCGTAGATGCTAGATGTTGTCGTAGGGGGTCTGCTGGGCGGGCGGGGGGGGGGGGGGCCAGGCCCTTGTGAGGGGCGGCGGGCCAGTTGTATCTCGGGTTTCTGGTCCAGTTTGAAGCGTAGGGTTGAGGGGCGGCGCGCGTTGGTTAAATGAAGTAGTGGGAGGGACGGTAAGGGGGGGAAGGGGAGGGGAGGAGAGAGGGGGCAAGGGCAGAGTCGGGGTGGTAAGGGGAGTAATGTTAGGGGGTGTTTGAGAGTAACGTTTAGCTGATGGGAGTATTTGGAGGTCGAGAGTTTGATTATTTATGGAAGGATTAAGAGTTTGAATATATAGGGCTTCAAGTATAGCAAGTCTTCTGGGTTCTGTCTCTTTATCAATTACGGAGGTGTTTTTATCTAGGTCAGAGCGAGTAAGGGCTTGGTGGTGGGGGGCTTTATAGTGGTCTTTGATAGCTCCAGATTGGAGATGGAGGGTGAGACGGCGTGATAAACGATTTTGTGTCATACCAACGTAGGTTTGAGGTCCACAGTCCACATTATTGCAATTGTGTTCGTTCTATTGAAAGTCTTAATAATAAAATAATTAATGCTGATACATGTATTTCCTTCAACCTCGCCTGCCTTAAAGAATATATATATATATATATATATATATATATATATATATATGATACAGTATATATATATGATTAAAAATGAGAAACCCCTACGTTCAATGTATTTGCATTATCACATAACATTATAAATTTTCTTTCCCAAACTCACTTACTCTCACTCTCTCTGTACCACAAGTTTGAAATGTTGGCATAGTAAATACAGCAAGTTATTGGAGTGGTTGAGCAGACTCGAGCCCTCCCAGTCATGTTGTTGACTGAGCCTCCACCATTTTAGTCCCATGATGTAGATAGGTCGGCAGGAGAGGCTAACAAATATCTCCACACACAGTTTTCCACACAGCTTATTCACAGCCATTTTTAAGGGAGAAATTCTGGATACCCTTCTTCTTCATGTAAAGCTCAATCAGCTTTGTGATATTAAGACGTTAGGCCCATTAGTTTAGCGATTTTAGACCTTGCGTGACATTTAGGTGTTGATTTTCTTTCCTGGCGAACAATAGCAAGCCTGCAATACAGTATTGAAGGATACGGCCTTTGGCCAAGAATTTTTTTCTACCGAAATAATGTATAAATTTATCTCGAATAGGGGTCTTGGGGGTATTTCTTTTAGGCTTGAGGGTGGTCTAAGGAGCAAACTTAAGACACAAAATCGATCAATAAATATATATCAAAGGAGGCGTCACACAAGCATTCCTCCAACGTTTTTACTAGCCAATATCGGGTTTTGGTTGGTAATTCGCACAGGTCCATTAATATATTTCCACATTAAATTAGTACCTGGAGTTGATGACGATTGAATATGTATCAGGTATTGAAGGAAAAAGCAGCGATATTGCGATGGAAAATTATAGCCAGAATCGGTAACAGTCTACCAAAAATATATAATAAATAAATATATATATCAAGCAAAAATATTAATAATTTTGGAGCTCTGACGTTTAAGGGAAACTTATGATGCATCTATTTTAATCCTTTCATTATACGATGGGTTTTTTCTTCCGTATGTTCTGGCTATCATTGGTCGATCTTATTCAGCTTAGGAAGTGGTCCAAGAAGTCAGAGGGTCAATTTAGACGTATTACCCTATCGATGGGATCTGATTTCAAATGAAGCCACTACTTTTAAAATCCTCGGTGACCTAGTGGTTAAGGTGTTGGAGTGCTGCACTACTGGCCTGATTTCGAGCCCTGGCTGGGTCATATCACAAACATATTTAATAACTGAATACACTTATCTAACATTAGCCTTATACTATTATAGTATCTCACGCTCTCATTCTGTCCTTTGACCTATTTAGATATATACTCTGTATAACTTTGATGCCTCCCTTTATATATATCTTAATTTGTCTTATTCATTTTTAGCTTATGATCTTTATTATCTGTGCTCTTAGGTAGGGTCGCCACTAACTGACCTTTTATTAATGTATGTACTGTACCTAGCTGTAGGTGCAAGCCCCAGGCCTGGAGCTAGGTCTGGTGTGGGGGGCGGGGCTGAGTGACGTTACCAGCTCACCGGGGGCACCGCTCCCCCCACTCAGCTCTCCAGCACTCACACAACTCTCAGAAGACGTCATCACCTTGCTCACTAACTTCGCTAAGTCAGGGTCAGTATTTTTGTTAAGGAACGCCACACACGCTCAGTTCAACATGCCAGGCCCAATATTGCACAGGCACTTTGAATCTGCTAGGAGCGGGTGTGGGGGTGATTTGACGGTTTGTCCAGGCCTGTGAAACCTGTACAAATCATCAAACCATCCCACTAATGCTCAAACAGCCATAACTTGACAGGCCAAACTGAGCGTGTATGCCAGGTTTTATTCATAGTGTCATTTCATCTTATGTCTTATTGCCTAATGACATCTTCAACTCATAAAATTTTGTTTGCAGTCATTGTGCATCATGATCACTTTAAATCTAGACCCAAGTGATGTGAAGTGTCTGCGGTACTAAATTATCATGGGGAAAAGTGGTAGTGATGCGATGTGGTCATAAGGCAACATTTTTGTGATCATGCTTAGTAGTAGTAGTAGTCGTTCGATAGGCTGCTTGGCCGAGCATGCTTAGTTATAAGCCACAGTAGTCACCAAGAAATTTGGTCATGGATAGAAATTGTCATGCATGAATAATATTGAAATAATTAATATATTATACTAACATTCCTAACTGAACTTCTGTCTCTCCTCTGCCAGAGACCCGAACTTGCCCCGAGAGTCACCTTCCCCGGGGTTTGCAGCAGTGGCCTGGCCTCGCTATATGCCCGACACTAGGAAGTTTCTTATAATAGGTTAGTACAACAGCCAAGCCACATGAAGTGGAAACATTTGTCAGTAAAATGTGTTACCACCATTTTGCAAACACGTTACATGCAAATGTTGCCAATACATGTATGAGGTCACTTTAATAATTAATGTTGTCAACACATGTCCAATAATGTTTGTACCACATACGGCTGAAATTACTAAAAGTTGTGTTTATTTTTAGTTTCTTCTTCATATGACTACTTGAAGTACGCTGTAGAAAATGCCTACCACTTTTGGGAAGTCTTCCATAGAATGGACATGACCCCTAGAGCCAGGAGAAAAGCTCTATTCCATTTATAAGATTATGTTGCCACTCAATGTCCAATGACCTCATTATGAAAACGTCCATACATATTTACCTTAGCTCCATTATATTTGTACTGCATCTCTTCCCCAGGTGTGCCTCCCAAGGTGGGGTCCCAGTACCGGGCCCACCAGCTGGCCCTGTGGACGTGGCTGGTGCCGGAGCTGGAGGCGGCCGGTCAGTCCTACCCACCTGATGTCAATTCTTGGGAGTTCAGTAACAATCCAAACCTTTTCTATGGTGTTGTGAAGCCGCCTAATCCTTGGGTCTTTCTTGAACCAAATCTGACCACAGCTGTTTCCGCTACCACTGCCGGTACTACTGTTAGTGTGATAACCCCGTCACCACACCCCATCGCACCTCGCGTCACCACCACCCTAGCTCTCTCACCTACGATAGTCAGGTATGTTAACACCACATCACTTTACAACATTTCGCCACTAAACTTGATCTCTCACTTACAGTAACCAGGTTTTGTAGTAGCACAAAACGCCAGTCCAACTAGCATCAAAGTTTGTCCTCTTCGTTATCCAGGCATCTTAGTATAGCATTTCACACCTAGTTAACCAGCTCCATAACTCTTTCAACTAAACCAGTCAGACATGTTAGAATCACAACATATTATGATAAATTAATATGCTTACACCTTACTACATTATTATCTTATCAAATATGCAAGTGTTAGTTTGGTTTATTATTATTCATTATTTTCGGTTATAAAACAAAACATTAATTGATATTTGCATCACATCTTAAGATGAACTTCGTAGCACAACAGCTGATGTATTTTATGTAAGTTGAATTTTGCTTTGTTAGCCCCTTAGGGATGCAATTCTAAAACAATAATTGGCAAATTTTGAAGGCCGTAACTTTTGTTTTGTTTATAATAGATCTATAGAGAATGACTGTACCTAGAAATACTAAAAAAAAGAAAAAGTCAATATATATCGCCCAAATTAGTTGCGTTCATGGATTTGACACGGTTAATAAACGTGAGTGTGTTTGTGTTAGAGGGTGGTTAGTGGATTGGGTGGTTTGGTATCTCTCACTCTCTTTCCATATCTATTGATGTTTGTAGTGACGATTTCTTGCTTGGCAATCTTCATATTCACTGTCAATATCACCATTCACTATCTTGAAGGCAGAAAATGCAAGAACAGGGAATGAGAAGATCCTAGAGACCAACCGAGCATCCACCACCTCCAAGGTCAGACAAATTACTGAGCAATATTTCTCCCAGGAGAGAAGGAGAAACAGGGAGGGGAGTTGGGAGGTAGGCGAGTGTTGTGAAATGAAGTTAGTGTCATGTAAATGTGGCAAAATGAGACGGTAATATTTTCCTGTCATTTTATTAATGACAACACAAAAACTCTATGGAACGGATCCATTCTGCTTGTTCCTTGGGGATTATTTATTTTTAATTTTCGTTTAACCCTCTCACACATGGATACTCAAATAGCGTTTTCAGGAAGAAATTAAAAGATATGTGATTAGCGTGTTGGATACTTTAGAAATCGATTGAATGAAAATTGAATACTCAAATAGTGTATAAATTAGGCTACAATAAGTTTGGGGAGAGGCACGCTGAATAACACCATTGGTCCATTGGCAACACTGCTCTCAGTCAATCTACCCCCTCATGCTAGGTCGGGAGAGCAAGAATCGTCAGTCTCTTTCAGTCAGTCACAAGCTCTGGTGTGCTCCCTTGTCCCTTTAAACATGTCGGATATTCCGCCTGGACGACTGGCAAGTGTACCTAAAATACTTAATGAAAGGATAATTTATCTTAAAATAGTTTTATTTATCATATATTTGTAGTGTAAGCTAATATCAGTGTCCTGTTTTAATATAAAACCGTTACAAGTGCTACAATGCACGTCAGATGAATGTGTTTTATGAATAGTGGTATAAAATAATTTATTAGGAGTAGGGACTTCGGGTTTATTGTATTCTCTTCTTCATTCAATGAACTATACGTATCACAAAATTCATAGCTCTAAAACACCATAAAATATATACCGAAAATAATGTATGTGGTAGAGTTTATGAACTGCAGGGTAGGCTATATGTTTGTGCTATTATATTCATAAACAAAATATTGATGTTGGATTAATTCTGTTTGCATTATTGGAAAGTGCGAAACAAATATTTGTCATTTCATATATAAAAACTATCGTTATCACTGACATTGTTTGTATTAACAATGATGTGAATTTGAAAAATATTGAAAAAACATAAATATATTTTAGTTCACCTCACTTTATTGATGATAATTTTTTTGGTTTGGGTTTTGCTAGGTAATATTGTAGATCGTTCATTCATCTTTCTATTGAGATATAATAGATTGTACTAAAAATAATTTATTGTAATTGCTGATACTCGATGTAGAGTGAATATTTTGGTTACACATGCATCATTTTATTCACCAAGTACAGCTATTATTTTATTCATATAAAAACTATTGATAATAAATAAATTCTGACGACTCATTTGAAATGAGCGTGAATTTGTTTTTCTTTCATATAATTTTTATTTTCATTGCTTATCATGTAACGATATTATGACCATGTAAAATCGGAAAAACCTAAATATTATCATATATCAGTTTTCAATGTGATAATTTGATCTTATGAGATTTTTTTCCGGTTATATATTAGATGTTGCTCAATCTTTGAATGCATAATACATTGTATGTAAAGGCGATTATTGTGGGCTAAAACAGCATGATAACATACTGTATGTGTATCATTTCGCGGTAGTGCAATTAGCACTTCATAGTGATTGGTAGTGGTAAAAAGCTTCCAAGAGGCTTTAAACAAGAGCATGAGAGTTAATTGTCCTATTTTGTTCAAATTCACATATTTTTTTGTTATAAAGCCAAAACATTTATTGGTAGCTGCAATAAAATATATTCGGTAATGAACTCACGCTGAAGCTGGTGGCCAGGCTCGTCATTTTGGTTTGACGAGTTATATTTCCATACCTTCCATAGCCCTCTTTTGTGACACAGACCAAATGGTTGTTAACTCTTTCTGTACCGGTGCTGTCCTTTTAACTACATTATGGCTACTATTAGACGATTGTATTCAATTTAAAAAGGGCCTCCAGCAATTAAAGGACTTCGAACTATCTCACTTAACCCTTTTTACTATCTCAGATCCTTCATAACCCCCTGAGCACCAGCTGATTTACTTAAACATTAAGCTACCATAGTGCGGTGGGAATATGAACATGATTAGATTAATATCCAGTATTCGAGAATGGATAATTAAGTCGTAGGCGTGTGCATAAACCTTTTAACCGTCTTGGTGGTGTAATGGTTAAGGTGTCTAAAAATCTGTGTGTGATAACCCAGGTTCGAATCCCGGTGGATCACATAATATATTCTTCCATTAATTTCATTGGAGGTGTTTGGTGGTGTGGTGAAATTAATAAAAAATAGATTATATTAAAATAATGTACAACGAGGGACCGGCAGGTTGTAATTTTTGTTCTCCTGAAAACACATGGGATAGGTTAGTAATGAAGGAAAAAAAAACAAACAAACGCTCACCTAGGTCATTTAGGGGTCCTGCGGGGTGGCGGAAAGTCGCAATTAACATGGGGAAATGGGTAGGCAAAATACTGGAAAATTACTCCCGCACGCGCCTACATGCATGCCACTGGACTTGAAGGTTTTCCAACCATCGGTATTGTTGCGTGGGATACTAAAGCAGTTCCCATACAAATCTAAACCCTCTAGGCGCCATAGGACAAGAGTAATTAACGCGAACGCAACCATTGCGTCGCTGGGGTTTAGCGTTACATACATAGGCGACGCATAACGTGCGGTGCTAGTACTCAAGGGGTTAAATTGCACAAAATCGTTAAAATATAACAAGAGTATAATTCAAAAGACGTCACCAGTACAGAAGGGGTTAACAAAATTCTTCTTCTTCCACCAGTTCCCTCAACATGGGCCATCCCGACCCTCACGAGTATGTCAAGTACTCCACGGCCCTGATGGTGACGGTGGGTCTGGGGGTCTCTCTGCTGCTGCTCAATGGTCTCATCTTCCTCCTGCTGTTCTGGCGCCGACCCTCACACTCTCCCTGCCACCCTCACCACACCCAAGGCCAGGTTAGTGTTATCTTCCTCCTGCTGTTCTGGCGCCAACCCTCACACTCCCCCTGCCACGCTCACCACACCCAAGGCCAGGTCGACCATCACACTCCTGCCACCCTCACCACACCCAAGGCCAGGTTAGTGTTATCTTCCTCCTACTGTTCTGGCACCGACCACAACCCAAGGCCAGGTTAGTGTTATCTTCCTCCTACTGTTCTGGAGCCGACCCTCACACACCTCCTGCCACCCTCACCACACCCAAGGCCAGGTTAGTGTTATCTTCCTCCTACTGTTCTGGCGCCGACCCTCACACTCCTCCTGCCACCCTCACCACACCCAAGGCCAGGTTAGTGTTATCTTCCTCCTACTGTTCTGGCACCGACCCTCACACTCCTCCTGCCACCCTCACCACACCCAAGGCCAGGTTAGTGTTATCTTCCTCCTACTGTTCTGGCACCGACCACACCCAAGGCCAGGTTAGTGTTATCTTCCTTCTGCTGTTCTGACCTCCCTTTATGTGATATATTAGAGAATGAGCAAGATAGAGATTAGTGAATTGACCACTTGCGAGTTTCAGGCAATAAGGAAGTGGGAGCTGTAAACATCGACATTAACACCTTACGAGCGGCCTATGCGGTTTATTTATGTGTACCGCCCAGCGGGGTGTTTTTAGCCAAAATAGGGCTGTTTACGTGATCATTTTCATGCCTAAATAAGACCCAGAACGTAAAACAAGTATCTATCCCTGAAAGGGCATAAACAGAGCTTTCGAATGACACCATAACGATCCTTGTATGATGGATAGTTTTCTTGCAATAACCGTGCAACGCGAGTGCAAAAAGCAGGTAATTCGGTACTTTCGGTACATAATTGAGTATGTAGCGAGTGAGAGAGGGAGGAGGGAGCTGAGATTTGTGTCAGTAGGTTCGCCGCGGTGGTCTGGAGCAGTCATACGCTCGCTAGTCTCCTGCCACCACTTGTCTCTCTCTCTCAGCCACATTACGTGCTGAAATTGCCACTCGAGTTATGTCGAGCGCCGCCACATAGTCCAGCTTTATTTAACTCGACTTAAGTGGTGAGCCGCTTTTTAAGGGTTAAACAGAAATGCAATATTTATGAAAGTTCTGATGGATAGAAAGACTGATGAATTTGGTTTGATGTATTTATAAATGTATTGGGACCGTATGTTAGCTGGTTATTCTGTTTATTATCGAGTTTTACAGCTCCAACTTCCTTATAGCCTGAAACTCGCAAGTGCTGAAATGAGTGAACGGGTGAAGGGAATAAGTTTATTTTTGAGTGAGAAAAACTATAGTCCATTCATTATAGATAGGCCAGAAATTATATCCCCTAACCTCTGTAACTTAAAATAGGCTAGAGCAAATGGGCTGTAATTTTTCACACCTTTTCCCTGGCGGATTCTTCCCAAATGGTAGATATATTAGATCGATTACTCTGGTTGATTTTTAGTTACAGAGGTTAGGGGTCACGATTTCTGGCCTACCTATAATCAATATACTAAAGTCTAGGCCCGGGAATGTGGAATAGTAGGATACCGTGTTATAGATGGAAAAGCAATATCAAACGAGAGATGTTGTAGATGGGGAGATTGTAGGCACCAATCGAGCAGGGCAGTACCCAGGGGAGGCCACATAGGCATATGATAAGGAGTTGCTGGAACTCCTGTTTCATTTGCCTGGCTTCCCCCACCGTCTCTATTTGTGCCTCACCTACAGATATAGTAACCCAGCTACCTCTCACAAACACCTTCTCCTCCTATTCATTTTACTACATTTAACAAGCACACCACACTTCTTTCCAACACATCTAAATTACCTCTAACGTACCTTGATTTTGGCTGTCTATCACTCTTTCAACCTTGGGGGTGACACTTGTTACAGACAGCTTTGCATTTTGTCTCTTTCAGGCACATAGAACACATGGATTGTAAAGCAATATCAAAAGAGAAATGCTATAGATGGAGAGGCGATATCAAAAGAGAGATGAAAAACCTGAAATACGAGATACAGACTGGCCGAGCCCAGCCTTTGATTGAAAGATGGTGTCACACGAGCGCATTTTCCGGAGATTTTCGATGAGCAAGTTTTTTTTCTCGTACTATTTTGAGGCTCGTTCGCATTGGAATCGGAAACTAGATCAAAGGTAGATTATGTTAAGTAGTTGAATTCTTATGGACCTTATATTTTGAAGCTACCAGACAACATTTGCTCGTAAAATTTGACGGAGAAATTGCTCGTGTGACATCACCTTCATGGGGGGAGGGTTTATGTATTGGTAAATTTATTCATTTATTTATTATTTTTAAAAGTTTCCTACCCAGACCTCAATCAAGCTTAGAAATACATCCCTATTGTCACCCTTCTAGATACTTTTTTTAAATTTGTCGGTAGAAGAATGTCCCGGCCGAAGGCCTACACAAATGTTCCGGTCGAAGGCCGGTTTCTCCTAAATCACAGGCTCGCTATCGTTCTCCAGGAAATAATCGACACTTAAATAGCACGAAAGATCTTAAAATTGACAAAAAAATGAGGCAAAAAGTATTAAAATCGCTAAAATAATGGGCCGAACGTTTTAAAATGTGAAAGCTAATGGGGCTAAACATGAGGTAGAAGGGGGGCCAGAAATATCTACCATCTACCCTTAACAATCAGGTGTGAGGAAGTTTAGTGAAGCCATTTGTAGGTCAATGGGCTCAAGAGCCTCTGTAATAAATGTGGTCTATACCCTGTTCCAATAGGTAGGCTAGAAATCGTGAAACCTATCCTCTGTAACCAGTGGCGTCACCAGGGGTAAAAATTTTTTTGGGGGGCTGTAGCCCTGGCATAGATAGGTGGGTGGGTGGCGAGCGAAGTGAGCCTGAGCAGCTGGGAGGTCGGGGGGGGGGGCGGCGCTCTAAGCCCCCCCCCGGAAAATTTTGAAATTTGAGCAGTTTCTGGGGCCTTTTTGAGGCCTAAAAATGTGTATAAGTAAGAAACATATGACACATAAATATTGATGAGCCTGATACCAGGCATCAGTCAGTAAGTTACAAGGCCAATGGTAATTGTAGGGTATAAAGCCTATGTGCAGAGAATAGTTTTTTCTTCATAAAAAAAATACTATCATACTATAGTCCATTCATTATAGGTAGGCCAGAAATTGTGACCCCTAACCTTTGTAATTCGCTAAATGGCTAGAGCAAATGGGTTGTAAATGTCCATACTTATTGCCTGGCTGACCCTTCCCAAAGGTAGAAATATTAGCTTGATTACTCCAGTCTTTCCTTAGGTATAGAGGTAAGTGGTCTAGATGTTTCGCCTACTTATAATGAATATACTATAGTTTGTAACGATTTCTTAGCATATTAAATTGGATAATTTGAAGAACTTTTATTATTGTACCATTATATAGATTTAATTGGCAAGATTTTTCTTCCATTACTGTGATAGAAAAACAAAACAGTTCACTTAAAACAAAAAAGTATAATTCATTAACTCCAAATCATAAAGCAATTACATTAGATAAGCCTATTGATAAAATACAAGATTACAAACAATTGTTATTCTATAAAACTGATATCCTTTCAAAGTTTCATATAGTGACATGGCCTAATGGTATGTGGATATGTCTTTTATTTCACAATTTCACTTTTCAATCAATGTAAACGTTTTATGATTAATTATGATTAGTTCATTATAACTGTTGATGGTTTTGCATTTTACTTAGTTTTATTGCTTTCCACCGTTTACATTTTTTGGTTGTTTCTTTAGTTTTTCCTTTTGATAAAGAAGTGACAAATTATTAATTATATACTTGCAATATCAGAGTTCAAGGTATTTCAAATTTTCAATTATCAAACAAAACAAATATAGTAAATGAGATAAATTAACTAAATTGCTTTTCATTCCATGACCAATCACCATGCCCCATGTTAAGTAAGGGACAAACGCCTTTTGGTGGATTCACCTGACCCTGACTGTGACGGTATTGGAAGAGATGCAAATTTGTCAACTACCAAATCAAGATCAAGTGAATTCACCACAGCCTTTTCAATAGAAATTGTACCTAGACTGGTCAGCCGTTCCTGTCCCATTGTTGCCCTGAGGTATGTTTTGATCAGTTTTAAGACAGAAAAGGATCTCTCACATTTGGCATTACTGACAGGGAAAGTGAGGGCCAAATGCATCAAAGTCCAGAGTGTGGTGAAACCATGCTTCAGTGAACTGGTTATGCATTATTTATTATTTAATTTTTATTTACTTATTTTAATTACTTTTGGCAGTTTTGGGGTTTGCATTTTTTTTTGGGGGGCTGAGTCCTTGATTTGGGGGGGGGGGGGGGGGGCAAGCCCCCCCAAGGCCCCCCCCCCCCCTGGTGACGCCACTGTCTGTAACTCAAAAATGAATAGAGCAAATGGGCTGTACATTTCCACATCTATTCCCTGGCTCTCTCCACAAATGGTTAGAATAACAGCTCGATTACTCTAGTCGTTTGTGAATTAGAGAGGTTAATGTTCATGAGTTCTGGCCTACTTATTTGGAACAGGGTATAGTACAATTGCGGTCATGAATATCACCTAAAGTACACTCGGATGCTATAGTCTCTACCCCACTCATAAATAGTCGTGGCTTCACCTATTTATAATTATGGAAGTATATCTCTGGATGCGAATTTATGAATATAATTTTCTATACATCAACTATAAAACCATACATTTATTGAAAAATAAGTTCTATCCAAAAAACAATCCAGATAATTATAATTGCAAAAGAAAAACATAAGGGGTCCACGAATTCTTATGAGTGGGCAAGAGATTATGGCACCCGAGTGTACAGTACCAAATGGTCAAAACAAATCGGTGAGCATCAGCCTTTGAAACTCAATTCTTTGATCTTTGCATACGAAACAGTTTCTCAAAATAATTCAGTTATGTACCATAAATAACGCTTCAAAAATGAAATTGTTTGATAGTTCCTGTCCACGATTGTACTATTGTAGTTTGGCGAATTTAAGACCTTTGGACCCAGTTCTTTGTCAATATTAAGACCTTTCGTGCCATTTAGGTGTTGATGTTTTCCTGCCGATCGATAGCGAGCCTGTAATTTAGTAGGAATCGGCCTTCGGCCTGGACATCTTTTACTTAAAAAGTTATATATTCATCTCGGGGGTGTTTCTTAAGCTTGATAAAGGTCTTGAGAGTAAAATAATAAAAAAATATGTATAACAATACACCAAATTATACAGTACATCAAATAAAATACTCCCCCCCCCTTAATTATACAAACATAAACGTGAATTGCTAACTAATTTACCTATAGAGGAGAATGAGAAATAGAATATAGGTGGTGGAGTGAAGACTTTTGTAATCCATACTTTTGTTGTTTCTATACCGGTAATATTATTATGTGTGTGTGTGTGTGTGTGTGTTTGTTTATCTGTTCACACACCATATTTTTATAATAGAGGTCTTCGCGTATAATCCATCTGTTAAACAAACATCCTAAACGTGGTAATTGTCTTATTATAATTATTATTAAACCACAGGAGAGTCCAACAATAGAGTCCGTAGACTATAAACCCAAGCAGAGGCACTGAAGGAGGCATCTCGTGGTGTAGAAGAATACACAATATGAAACAGAAAAGGTTATCAAACAACCGAGAAGAGAAATACAAAACAACTAAGATAACTGTACTATAATATGTTATTTATTTCCAGCTGACGGTAAATTGAATCCCTTAGAAGCTAATTTCTCGATACTTAATAGCCAAATATGAAACACCCGTGCCTCTGTATCTTAGTAACGCCAATTTAAATAATTAACGCCATATTTCACAAAATAAAATCAAAATAACTGACCAAGTTTGATAGGCACTTTGCAATCTACCGTCAGCTGAAATAAAACCTACTATAGTGTTCTCTCTCTCCCCCCAACAGGCTGAAGGGTGCGAGGTGATGCGGGTGGGGTCTGTGATGAGCCTGGTGGGACAAGGCAGAGGAGGTGGGAGCTACGGGGTCCACCTGACTACTATAGTGTTCTTTCTCTCTCCCCCCAACAGGCTGAAGGGTGCGAGGTGATGCGGGTGGGGTCTGTGATGAGCCTGGTGGGACAAGGCAGAGGAGGTGGGAGCTACGGGGGTCCACCTGACTACTATAGTGTTCTCTCTCTCTCCCCCCAACAGGCTGAAGGGTGCGAGGTGATGCGGGTGGGGTCTGTGATGAGCCTGGTGGGACAAGGCAGAGGAGGTGGGAGCTACGGGGTCCACCTGACTACTATAGTGTTCTTTCTCTCTCCCCCCAACAGGCTGAAGGGTGCGAGGTGATGCGGGTGGGGTCTGTGATGAGTCTGGTGGGACAAGGCAGAGGAGGAGGGAGCTACGGGGGTCCACCTGACTACTACAGTGTTCTCTCTCTCTCCCCCCAACAGGCTGAAGGGTGCGAGGTGATGCGGGTGGGGTCTGTGATGAACCTGGTGGGACAAGGCAGAGGAGGAGGGAGCTACGGGGGTCCACCTGACTGTGTTAAAGCCTCTTATGAGAAACTTCACCCAGATGAGCTTCACCATCTTACCAGGTCAGAACATTGTCTAGATTCAAGTGTGTGTGTGTGTGTGTTTTAACCATTTCTAGTGTCCATACTTCTTATGCCGCAAAAAAGTGTATCACCAGCGTCCTCACTGAGGTATCCAGACAACTGCCCCCTAGATAATTAACACTTTGGCTGCGGGCATATTTCCACCTATTTCCGCCATATTAAGGCTAATTCAGGCACTACTGATTGTTTAGGCAAGTGTCTGAATGAATTAAATTTATTCAGCCAAAAACTAAAAGACAATAGCTTCAAAATGACACCAAAACGAGCTTCGTAGCTTGCGGGCTTCACTCGCAGCGTTACCATAGACTTTCGCTAAAATGAGTAATTATCGCTAATGTCGCGCTACATTTGCCTTTGGCAGCGCTGTATATTTCACGAGACTCTGACTCAGAGCCTTCAGTGCCGCGGCCGGCTGGCTGGGGAAGGACGTGTGGTCTGTCGTGCTCACGCTTTCTCGCACTCAATTCTAGAGGCTTTAACCTCTCCGCTGCATAGGTGGGGTATTGGCCACCCCTCCCTGTGCGGAGGTATTTAGACTGTTTCCTAAACTCAAATAGTCATCGTACCATAAATATCATTAACCCTCTCACATCCTGACGCAATTTTTGAGCCTATTAGGGATACTTTAAAGCCTTTGTTACCATCAGGGGTATCTATAAATCTTTAGTTTGTTTACTTCAACCTCTGCAGTTGTCTTTGAGTTAGCTGTGGGCAGAAAACTAATTTTGGAGAGGTAATTATAACAGTGAGAGTATTCTATTTCTTATTGCTAATCTGGCAACCTCTGCGTCCTATGGTCGTGAGAGGGTTAATACTTATCCATATGCGCCTATTTTACGTTGATTATAAAGGTATTAACCTGTTACAGCAATAAAACAAGTGGAAACAGCTTTTGGATGGTCAAAATCGGAGATAGAGGCCGGGAGTTACATAACTTATGGCTGAGGCAGCCTGCCAGCCAGCCAGCCGGCCAGAAGGCTGGAGAGACACTGTTGCGTGGTAGTCTCTCTCTCGCTCTTTCCCACGCTTGGTAACACAGATGAGCACGCCCTGCTAGCAACTCGCTAATGTTAGCACGAATATATACCTAAGAATAAGGGAATAACAGGGAGAATAGGTGATAATCGAAGGGGGGGGGGGAGGGGAAGGGTGGAAGGAGGGGATGTGGAGGAGTGATATTTGGCATGGCCAAGGGGCAATAAAAAAACAAAAACAAAAAACAAAAACAAAATTTATACTGGGCTGATTTAACTGTTTTTTTTTTAGGCCTTGGATTATATAAGGCTTCCCGCAGCCCACCGGTAGGCCTTATATAAGTCTTGCCGCACTTTCTGGGTTAAGATACTTTAAAAACCTGTAGATTGCTTTCCATGGCATTCGGGAACGTCTCCCGCAGGCAATGGGTTAACCCCTGGGTCGTTCCATAGTTGCAGTTGTGGACGGCCATCGATCACTTCCTCAACTTATCATCTCCGGTGTTCCTCAGGATTCTGTCCTGTCTCCAGTTCTCTTTCTTATATTCATTTAGGATCTTATTAACTGTACCTCCAGTTCTTAGATCCATTCATATGCTGATGACTCTAGCTTACACCACTCACTTAGTTTTCCACAACGACCCAACATGCATTCACTCAAAAACTCACGTGATGAGGCCATAGCACACTTATCTTCTGATCTATCAACCATTTCCGATTGGGGCAGAGAATATATTGTTACTTTCAATGCTTCCAAAATCTAATTTCTCCATTTATCTACCCATCAAGAACTTCCATAGGTCTTTCCCTTATACTTAACAATACACAAATCAATCCTTCATCTTCTCTAAATATTCTAAGTGTTTCTTTTTCTTCTGTTTTTTTTTCTTGGAAAGATCATATTACCACTCTTGCTACAACAGCTTTCCAGAAGTTAGGTGTGCTCAACTGTCTCCGTGGGTTTTTCATTCCCGCACAGCTCCTTGCTCTGTATAGGGGCACAGTGCGCCCATATATCGAGTATTGTTTGAATACCAAAAAGGGTAGAGTCAAAGCATTTTGTCTCATCAACTCCTCTCACTTATTCCCTACAACTGCCCCCGGACAAACGCCTCTGTAGTAAAATTGCCCCCGTAGGATAATTGCCCCCGTAAGACAATTGCTCCCGTATGAAAATTGTCCCCCCCCCCACCCAAAAAAAACCCCCGGACAATTCTCTTGTAGGATAATTGCCCCTGTAGTACAATTTCCCGTGTAGGATAATTGCTCCCGTAGGACAATTGCTCCCGTAGGAAAATTGCCCCCGAGGACACTTGCCCCCGTAGGATAATAGCTCCCCGGGCAATTGGCCACGTAGGATAATAGCTCCCCGGACAATTGGCCCCGTAGGAAAATTGCCCCCCAGACAATAATAATTGGCACCATAGGAATATTGCCCCCGGACAATTGTTCCCCCCCGAAAAATTGCCCTCCGGATAATTGCCCCCGGACAATTGTTCCCCCGGAAAATTGCCCCCGGACAATGGTCCCCACGGAAAATTGCCCCCGGACAATTGTCTCCACGGAAAATCGCCCCTCGGATTAATTGCCCCTGGACAATTGTCCCCCCGGAAAATTGCCCCCCCCCCCCCCCCCCCCCCCCCGAATAATTGCCCCCAGACTATTGTCCCCACGGAGAATTGCCCTCCGAATCATTTCCCCCGGACAATTGCCCCCGAACAATTGTCCCCACAGAAAATTGTCCCCCCCGGATAATTGCCCCCGGATAATTGCCCCCACGGAAAATTGCCCCCCGGATAATTCCCCCCCCCCCCCCCCCCCCCGGATAATTGTCTCCACGGAAAATTGCCCCCCGGAAAATTGCCCCCGGACAATTGTCCCCACAGAAAATTGCCCCCCAGATAATTGCCCCAGGACAATTGTCCCCACGGAAAATTGTCCCCCGGATAATTTTCCCCCGGACAATTGTCCCCACGGAAAATTGCCCCCCATCAAAAACTTAAACAAACTAAGGTGTTGTTGTTATGGTTACATAAGTTTATGGTATCGTATCTTAGGTTACGACGTTAGATTAGGATATATTAGATTATAATAAAATATGGGATAAGTGCCAGTGTACTGTATATACATACATACATCAATATATACATACAAAATAAAATAGAATAAGCTAGTAAGGTAATAATAATATTGATTGAGTTAGGGTAGGTTAGAATAGGATAGCAGATAATAGATTGGCTTGGGTAGGTTATTTTGTTCACCCTTTGAGTACCAGCGACGTTATATTTTATTCTAGCTATATTAATAGATATGTGTGAATTTGTGTTTTGTCTGTGTTTGTTCATTGTTTTATGTTGTGTTTTGTGTTTTCCCTGTTCTTGCTCTGTCTTGAGGCGGCCACCCCCAATAATAAAAAAAAATAAAATAAAATAAAAAAATATAAAATAAAATAGATTTAAATAGAAAATAAAAATAAAAATAGGAAAACTGGGGATTGGGCCTGAGCATATAGATAGATAGGCCTAGATAGATATTAACATTTACGCTGCGGGTATATTTCCGCTATTTTAGGGCTCATTAAGGCACTCCTGAATGATTAAGCAAGTGTCTGAATGAAATTAAATGTATTCAACCAAAAACTAGAAAAAAATAGCTTCAAAATTACACCAGAACGAGCTTCGTAGCGTGCGGGGCTCATCCGCAGCGCTACCATAGACATTGGCAAATATTCGCTAATAATGAGCAATGTCGCGATACATTTGCCTTTGACAGCGCTGCATAGGTCTTGTGAGATATGGCTCTTACCCCTCAGTGCACCAGCTGCCATGCTGGAGAGTGGAGGGATGCTAGCCGTGCTCCCGCTCACTCGCACTCGTCTCCACAGGCTTTAAGATGCTTTAAGGGCCTGTAAATTGCCAGAACGTTCCTGAATGGGTCCCGCAATGAAAAGGTTAAGATGATATTATGCAGCTTAGGAAGGACCTGTGGAAGGGTTGGTTGAGATAGTTTGGAAGCCTTATAATTGCTAGAGGTCCTTCCTAAGCTGCATAAAATTGTCTAATAGTTGCCAGAATCTGATGAAAAGGACATCCCTGTTACTGAACGGGTTAAGTGAGGTTAGGTTATGGTTGAATAGCTTAAATCAGTTTAATCCTCGTCTAGCAGGGTTTTTTGGGCTATTTTGGGCATATTCAGGCCCTCCTGAATGATCAATCAAGTATCTGCATGAAAAGAAATGTATTCAGCAAAAAACTAGGCGCTACAAGCTTCAAAATGAGACCAGAACGAGCTACGTAGCACTCGTCGTTTTCGTGCAGTGCTACCTACTAACATGGGAGTTTAGCGTATAGCGGCATATTTTTTCCAGCTACGCTCACTACTGGCTACACTGCCGGCCTCTCGAGAACAGAGGGAGCGTGAGTCAGTGGGCGGCGGTAAGCCCTGGGTGTCAGCCGTGTGGCTTGCTGCGCTCCCGTCCATTTGCACTCGATTTTAACCCTTTAACACCTTATGAGCGGCCTAGGCGGTATACAATATGTAGCCACCAGCGGGGTGTTTTTAGCCAAAATAGGGCTGTTTACGTGATCATTTTCATGCCTAAATAAGACCCAGAGTGTAAAACAAGTATCTATCCCTGAAAGGGCATAAACAGAGCTTTCCAATGACACCATAACGATCCTTTTATGACAGCTAGTTTTCTTGCAACAACCGCGCAACACGAGTGCAAAAAGCATGTAATTCGGTACTTTCCCCATACAATTCAGTATGTAGCGAGTGAGAGAGGGAGGGAGGAGGTGGGATTCGTGTCAGTAGGTTCGCCGCGGTGGTCTGGAGCAGTCATACGCTCACTACTCTCCTGCCACCACTTGTCTCTCTCTCAGCAACATTACGTGCTGAAATTGCCACACGACCTATGTCGCGCGCCGCCAGATAGTCCAGATTTATTTAACTCGACTTATGTTGCGCACCGACATTTAGGGGTTAAAAGCCTTAATAATGCTCCTAACTTGCTGCTTTTTAGATACAGACTTAAGTCGGGCCCCGCTCTTTAAGTGTTAAGATAAGATAGATTAGGTTAGATACGGAAAAGTCAGGATAAACTAGGTTAGTATACTGTAGTTGAGAGAAACACGGCCAGGCTTATAGGATTAGTTAAGCCAGGTCAGGTTAGATTAGGCTAACTTAGGCTTGGTTAGATCAAGTGGCATATGCGAGGATTCATATCTCCATGTATTCAGTTTTCCATAATTGCATTGATTAACTTATATTCTTTCGATTTTTATTTGTTTTAAATTTCGGGGAGCGATTGCCCTAGAACCCCTCGCCGATATCCCTTAATGAATGGCTTGTCAAGAATGAATGGAACCCCCTAGGCCACTCTAACATCTTCTATCAATCTCTACCACCCTTTCTCACTTCCTATCTATCTATCTATCTCTCTCTCTCTCTCTCTCTCTCTCTCTATATATATATATATATATATATATATATATATGCAGTATATACCGGTATCGTTTTCACAACAAAACAACCAAACGGCATAATGGCCCAAGAAACTCAAAATAAGAATAAAGTAGACGTGCCGTTTTCCCCAAAATCAAAACGGCATACCCAACTCTGCGATGGGTTACCATCATCAATACTAATACCATCATCAATCACAATCACCATCATCACTACTACTGCCATCATCACTACAACTGCCACAATCATCACTACTAAAATTACAATCATCACTACTACTCTCACCATCATCACTAATACTGTCACCATTGTCACTACCATCTTAATCACTACTATCATCATTGATACTACAACTATCAACCATCATTACTACTATCATCACCACCATCTTACAATCATCATTACTACTGTTAACATCATCACTACTACTATAACCATCATCATTACTACTGTCACAAGTATTACCATCATGTATCCTACTATCACCATCATCACTACTACTGCCATCATCACCATTACTATGATCTTCATCATCACAACTATTGTCATCATCACTACAACTTTCACCATCATCACTAATACTCACACCATCGTCACTACCATCATCACTACTGTCATCATTATCACTACAACTATCATCATTACTTATCACCATCATCACTACTACTAGTACTGTCACCATCATATCTACTACTGTCACCATCATATCTACTACTGTCATCATCATCACTACTGCCATCATCATCAATGCAACTACAACCATCATCACTACTATTATCATCATCAATCCCACTATTACTACCATCACTTCTAATGCCAACTAAACTAACTTAACCTAGCAAATGCATAGCGAGATGTTTTCGCCCCCAGAACGCCATCATTGCTGGGTGGGGGGTTGGGTCAGGGAGGGTGGGGGGTGGGGGGTAAAACCATATTTTGGACCTAAAATCATAACTATTGCATACATTCACAAAATCTTTAATTGACTGTTGTTCGCATTCACGCAGCAAATGTTCGTGTGAAATTTGGTGAAAATCCGTCCAACGGTCTAGGAGCAATTTCGGGACAGACGAACGACAACAGCGACGACGACGACAATTTTTTTTTCGGGTGGTACCCACTATACGTGTGGGGGGGGGGGGGGGGGGGTTGGCGATACCAAACTCTGCTTACGCAGAGTTGATAATAAAGTAGATGTGCCATTTTGCCCAAAATCAAAACGGCATACCTAACTCTGCGATGGGTTACCATCATCACTACTAATACCATCATCAATCACAATCACCATCATCACTACTACTGCCATCATCACTACAACTGCCACAATCATCACAATTACTGTCATCACCATTACTATGATCATCACTACTACAATTACAATCATCACTACTACTCTCACCATCATCACTACTACTGTCACCATTGTCACTACCATCATCATTGATACTACAACTATCAACCATCATTACTACTATCATCACCACCATCTTACAATCATCATTACTACTGTTAACATCATCACTACTACTATAACCATCATCATTACTACTCTCACAAGTATTACCATCATATATCCTACTGTCACCATTATCACTACTACTGGCATCATCACCATTACTATGATCTTCATCATCACAACTATTGTCATCACTACAACTTTTACCATCATCACTACTACTCACCATCATCACTAATACTCACACCATCGTCACTACCATCATCACTACTGTAATCAACTCTGCGTAAGCAGAGTGGTATCGCCCCCCCCCCCCGTATAGTGGTACATGCTAACCGAAATGTCTGTCTGTCTGTCTGTCTGTCTGTCTGTCAGTCCGAGAACTCCTCCTAGACCGTTTGACGGATTTTCACGAAACTTCACAAGAACCTTGGGTGCGTGAATGCGACGGTCATTATTATTTTTTTTTGAATATGTGCAATAGTTATGATCTTAGGTCCTAAAAAAAAAAAAAATCCCCCCCTCCCCCCTTCAGGACCCCCACCGCCCACCCTGTACCTATTCCCTGTGTGGCTTTCCGTGATGGTGTGAGTATTAGTGATGATGGTGAGTAGTAGTGATGATGGTGAAAGTTGTAGTGATGATGACAATAGTTGTGATGATGATCATAGTAATGGTGATGATGGCAGTAGTAGTGATGATGGTGACTAGTAATGATGATTGTAAGATGGTGGTGATGATAGTAGTAATGATGGTTGATAGTTGTATCAATGATGATAGTAGTGATTAAGATGGAAGTGACAATGGTGACAGTAGTAGTGATGATTGTAATTGTAGTAGTGATGATGATCATAGTGATGGTGATGATGACAGTAGTCGTGATGATTGTGGCAAATGTAGTGATGATGGTGATTGTGATTGATGATGGTATTATTAGTGATGATGGTAACCCATCGCAGAGTTGGGTATGCCGTTTTGATTTTGGGCAAAACGGCACGTCTACTTTATTTATAATATCTATATACAAATTAAAAAGATACGGAGACAATACACCACCCTGCCTAACACCTTGTTCAATATAATGGTAGTCACCTTGCAACCCTTGCCACTTAATAGTAGTAGTAATGATGGTCATAATAGTAGTGATGATGGTGACAAGTAATGATGATAGTTGTAGTGATAATAAAGTAGATGTGCCGTTTTGCCCAAAATCAAAACAGTATACCCAACTCTGCGATGGGTTACCATCATTACCACTAACACCATCATATACACAATCACCATCATCACTACTACTGCCATCATCATACAACTGCCACAATCATCACTAGTCATCATCACCATTACTATGATCATCATCACTACTGCAATTATAATAATCACTACTACCCTCACCATCATCACTACTACTGTCACCATTGTCACTACCATCTTAATCACTACTATCATCATTGATACTACAACTATCAACCATCATTACTACTATCATCATGTATCCTGCTATCACCATCATCACTACTACTGCCATCATCACCATTACTATGATCTTCATCATCACAACTATTGTCATCATCAGTACAACTTTCACCATCAGCATGTACTACTACTCACCATCATCACTACTGTCATTATTATCACTACAACTATTATCATTACTTATCACCATCATCACTACTATTATGTCCATCATCACTACTAAAAGTATTGTCACCATCATATCTACTACTGTCACCATCATATCTACTACTGTCATCATCATCACTACTGTAATCATCATCAATACAAATACAACCATCATCACTACTATCACCATCAATCCCACTATTACTACCATCACTTCTAATGCCACTTAAACTAACTTAACTTAGCAAATACGGAGCGAGATGTTTTCGCCCCCAGAACGAACGAACTTCGGGGCTCACACACTAAGAACGCATTCATTGCTGGGTGTGTGTGTGTGTGTGTGGGGGGGGGGGGGGGGAAACCATATTTTGGACCTAAAATCATAATTATTGCACAAATTCAAAAAATCTTTTTTGACTGACGTTCGCATTCACACAACAAATGTTCGTGTGGAATTTGGTGAAAATCCGTCCAACGGTCTAGGAGTTTCGGGACAGACCGACGACAACAACGACGACGACGACAGATTTTTTTTTCCGGTGGTACCCACTATACGGGGGGGGGGGGGGGGGATACCAAACTCTGCTTACGCAGAGTTGATAATATTGATAAGATCAATGAGGGATGCATTCTCGGTATCACAAGGATTAATATATTAGCTTACGCCGACGACATAGTCTTGCTTGCGAACTCCCATGAAGTTATGAACAAATTATATCTACAATTTTGCTGTGAGGTTGATAAGCACAAGTTGAAAATTAATTCGAACAAATCTAAATGTATGATATACGGTAAGAAAATATCAGGGAGAAAGGATAACTTTATTAATTTAGGAAATGACGTGCTAGAAAGAATAGATACATATGATTATTTAGGTCACAACATTTGCTCTAATCTGAAAGATGAAAAAGATATTGTAAAGAGACTAAATGTTTTTATGGTAGTTTTTACAGTATTTTAAGAAATTTTAGTCTAGTAAACAGAGATACATTGTTATTTCTATTCAACTCCTGCAAGCCTGACTAAGGTCTATGTCTGTGGAATCATGCAAATGTCTATAAATCTTCTATATTTAAAGCATTTGAGGTAGCTTACCTAAAGCCATGAAACGTACGATAGGAGCGCCAACCTTTGCCAGTAACCATGAAGTAGCAGAGACCTGTAACTTGTTGTTACTCAGACACCACATTGCTATTACTCTTGCTAGATATATGAAGATTGATTGACTAGTACTGTCACCATCATATCTAGTATTGTCATCATCATCAATACAACTACAACCATCATCACTACTATTATCACCATCATCACTACTATCACCATCAATCCCACTATTACTACCATCACTTCTAATGCCAACTAAACTAACTTAACCTAGCAAATACTAGCGAGATGTTTTCGCCCCCAGAACGAATGCGTTCTTAGTGTGTGAGCCCCTTCGGGGCTCACACACTAAGAATGCCATCGTACTGTCACCATCATATCTACTACTGTCATCATCATCACTACTGTCATTATCATCAATACAACTACAACCATCATCACTACTATTATCACCATCATCACTACTATCACCATCAATCCCACTATTACTACCATCACTTCTAATGCCAACTAAACTAACTTAACCTAGCAAATGCAAAGCGAGATGTTTTCGCCCCCCAGAACGCCATCATTGCTGGGTGGCGGGGGGAGGTGTCCGGGATGGGGGGGGGGGTCTGGGAAGGGGGTGGTAAAACCATATTTTGGACCTAAAATCATAACTAATAGAAATCAGGTATCCTGATGATAGATTAATTCTAACTCAACGGAAGGGCTCTTTACTTTCAAGGGGTGGCGAAATAGTACTATAAGTATTCTCTGGCAATAATTACACTGATAATATGATCCTGAATTTGGGTGTAGGTTGTAGGTATATCGAGTTTAAGAAGGAAAATAGCTCACGTTATACACTTCACTTCGACTTGGATACACAAAGAATAATAACACATACGAATAAAATCTGAGAGTATTCGCTAAGTAACATGTGTAAAAATGACTATGTAGCGTACGTACAATAAAGGTTCTGAAGGATTAAATACAAATTATCTTGGCAATATCTCGTACTTATAGAATCACTGTACGGATCAAAGTTATATGAATCTTACACAGGTATGAGATGGTCAAGATAGATCTTAGGCACAGATCTATAAATAGATGAAATAGAATACTCGCATATTTGATCTTACCTTCACAACAATAGCCACAACTTATAACACACAAGAGACAATTAGGGTACGGGGTAGAGGAGAAGTGATAGCCATGAACGAGAATCTGAACGACGTAGGACTCCTAGTTCTTCTGGGGGCTGGACGTCAGGGGGAACTGCCTCTCTCACGGATACAGGGGAAGTTTGTTCCGGGCTCCTCTACACACTCTCGTTCTGGATGAGTCTCAACACCAATGTCTACCCACAACTGGCCTAACCAGTGGAAGATAGCAATCGTATTTGCTACCTTCCCTCAATTTCAGTTAGACTATATTCGGTTTATATTTATAACTCAATTTGGTCTGTTTCAAGATAGTAGGGACATGTGGATATTATTGTTTTCGTTATTGTGAAGGTAATTCTTAGTCTAAAAATACACTGAAGCTATTATTATAAACAAGGAGATTCTCTATCTCTCGATATTACCCTCTTTATTTCAAAGGGTTGTATGGCTGCATGATAAATGTTTTTCTGTTAATTGTGATATCTGGCTTTTTCTAGTCTGCAGGCCATATGTTTGCTCCTGATCACTTTGTTTACATTATTTCCAGTCTTCCTGTGAGGTACTGTAGAGGGGGTTCTGGGGTTCCCATCGGTGAAGATATTGCACTGGGTCTTGGTGAGGAACTTGCATAAAATATTCTTCACTGTATTGCAAATATGGCTGGAACTGGGTATACGCCTTGGTTGTTTGTTTCTGGCCCTGCTATTGGTTGAGCAGGGATCTTTGTAATTGGCCCGGACTCAAACTTCTTTTGCGGGCAGACTGTCCTAGACTCTCGGGGATTAGAGCATGGGTAGGTCTGGTAAAATAGGCAGACGGTCTATTTTGGCAGGTGTTAAAGCATGGGAAACTGGTTGTGTTTTAATTTCTCTCTTCCTTTCTTGATGTTGTCTTCTCCTGGTCTTCTTTGTCTCCTTTACGGCAGCTATTCTGACTCTGGTAGGCTGCTCTTCTTCCTGCATTGTCAGGGTGTCTACCGGAATTGCTTTGCACCTGTTTTGCAACCCCGTCATCTCACTAATTATAAGGGAGAAAAGGGGGCCAGAAAAAATCCCTTAAGTGTAAATCTGCCCTTAACAGCAGTATGAAGCACAACGTCTGCCTTTGGATACGACGATCTGATAAGGCGCCATAATTGTGCTGTGTATCCGACCCCGGGAGTGTTGCCATGGAAACACGTACAATAGGTGATGGAGGCACAGACAGGGATTACAGACTGACAGACACGCACATAGAAAATGTATACACAGATAGGGATTACATACAGACAAACAGATGGAAAATGTATGCTAAGACAAGGGTTACACATATACAGACAGACACATAAAACATGTATGCAAAGACAGGGATTAAATGCATACAGAGACAGGGATTACATACAGACAGACAGATATATAAGAGCTAAAGAAGACATGGATTACATACAGACAGACAGACAAATATATAAGAGAGATAAAGAAGACAGGGATTACATACATACAGACAGACAAATACATACTAGATAAAAAAGAGAGGGGTTACATAAATACAGACTGACAAATAGATAAGGTAGATCAAGAATACAAGGATTACATACATACAGACAGATGAATACAAAAACAAAGAGATAAAGAAGCAAGCACAAATTTAGATAGTAGAAGTACTCCAACTATATATTTTGTTTATTTCGGCTATCTGGAAGGAGAGGTTTGTATCATGGTCTTTCTCTAGCCAAGTTGCTCAACTATTAGCTTGTGTTAACCTAAACGTACTTCTCACCAGTGCATCTTCGTATGTATGGGGGTGGGAACTCGGCAGCTCAAGGTCGCCAAAGGTCGTATGTGACCTCGTAGTTAAGGTAGAATAATCATTGAACTGTACCTAGGTTAAGAAAAACTGTAGATTTTCAGCCTCTCGATCATGATTGAAGTACGAGTGTAGTTTCATATGCAGGGGTTAACTCATCTTATTAGTCAACTGATAATTTAAATAAACCACACTCACAATTCAATCATACTAATTTACTTTCATACATAAGATCACGACAAGGAACAGAACTTATGTGGGTAACTGTACACCTTGAACTTCCTTACATCCCGAAAAAATACGATTACGTATTTATTTTATGTTCATTAGTAGACGATGTTATTCAGATCAAGAAGGGTTTATGGGAGTCAAAGGGTTAATTGAGATAGATTTTACCCTTATAAGTCCCATAGATCCTTTCCTAAATTGTATAACATCGTCTAATGACAGCCAGAATAAAGTGTCAAAAGGGTTAACTCATAATAATGTTCTCCTCTCTTCCGCATGGCAGGTGTGGTGGTATGAACAAGGAGACATCGTTCAGTGTGGGTTTATGGGAATCAGAGGGTTAATTGAGATATTGTTTACCCTCCTAATTCCCATAGATCCTTCCTAAATTGTATATAATCGTCTAATGATTTCTCTCTTCCCGGTGGTGGAGACTTCGTTCAGTGTGGCCAGTTTTCCCCCTTATAATTCCCACAGATCCTTCCTAAATTGTATAACATCGTCTAATGATAGCCGAATACACTATCAAAAGGCTTGTGGTCAGTTATTACCCTTATCATTCACATACATCCTTCCTAAATTGTATAAAATCGTCTAATGATTGTTCTCTTCGGGTTGGCAGGTGAGGTGGTATGAACAAGGAGACATCGTTCAGTGTGGGTCTATGGGAATCAAAGGGTTAATTGAGATAGCTTTTACCCTCATAATTCCCATAGATCAATCCTAAATGGCATAAAATCGTCTAATGACAGCCAGAATAAACTGTCAAAAAGGTTAACTTATTATTTTCTCCTCTCTTCCGTGTGGCAGGTATGGTGGTATGAATAAAGAGACATCGTTTAGTGTGGCTCCATCCCCTACCCTACTGCAGGAGGTGGTGGTGGGTGTTGGTGGTGGTGGAGGAGGGGAGGTACTGAGGAGGGTCCCTTCCGTGGCCACCATCGGTGAGGACATCACTACACTTTAATAGTTAGCTTCAACATTATTAATAGTTGCTGTGATTCTGTGCTTGCCATGCCAGTTGTTATCATGCTTTGATGATATATATGTCTATTAACCGTTTATACTTGTTATATTATCCCTATATATATATATATATATATATATATATACACTGTATATATACCCAGGCACATACCCCATATCTCGGGGTGGCCGATTCGAGACAGAAACCGAACAGAAACAAAATTTAAAGTTCCAATTCTTAGGGTCCGGGACTGCTTTCGCGTTCCTTCGCCCCTTTCTCTGTCTCGTCTAGTAGGTGAATTTTACAAGGATAGGAGGATACCTAGACACCCGCCCCCTGAAGGAAAAGTAGGACAGAACAAGAGAGACAGAAATAGCTAAGGTTGGGTAGAGGATGCCAAATCTAACTCTAGATAGGACCAGCTATCACCCAACGTTCATGCTTGGTCTATTATTCATATATATATATATATATATATATCGATGGCTATTCAACGTTCATGCTTGTTCTATAATTCGTGTCTATTTATCTACCTGTACATTTTTCTGCTTGATGATGATGATAGGAAAGTGTCTCAAAATGGGTTTAGGTTAAAGGAAATATACATACTGTATACGGCCCTGCGTAATGGAGTCTTGGCTGGTTACTAATGGCTAAGGCTCCATAAACCTTTGTGCAAAGTTTCATCTGTGTGCAGTTAAAATCGACAGCTTACATATAATACAAAATTACCTTATTATAGATGGAGAAGAAGGCGAACCATAATGAATTCCCCTCACCTGGGTCAATAATACCATCAGAAAGGTGTAATCAATCACTCTTCTATTTCAACCAACTCAATCAATCACTGCTATTTCAACCCCTTTGACCAGTAGAACGGCTTGACCCAATCTAACTTATTTGGCTTATCTTACTAACTCTTGGTCATCCTCCTTTTGGGACTTTGGCGAGACCTTTTCTATTGCGCTAGAGTAGGTCTAGTACTAGACATATCGAAAGCCTTCGATAGAGTATGGCACAAATCCCTAATTTCCATACTACCTTCCTTCGGTTTCTATCCTCTATCTGTGCCTTTGTCTCTAGTTTCCTGTCAGACCGCTCCATAGTTGCAGTTGTGGACGGCCATTGCTCACATCCTCAACCTATCAACTTCGGTGTCCCTCAGGGTTATCTTCTGTCTCCAATTCTCTTTCTAATATTTATTTATGATCTCAACTGTACCTCTAGTCCTATTCACTCATATGCTGATGACTCTACCTTACACTATTCAACTAATTTGTCACATCAACCCAGCATGCAATAATTCCAAAACTCATGTAAAAGGGCCATAGAGCGCATATCTTCTGATCTATCAATTATTTCTGATTGGGGTAGAGAAAATCTATCTCTCCATCGCAATCTTCCGCAAGATTATCAATTACTCTTCAAACAATACACAAATCAACCCTTCATATTCTCTCAATATTATAGGTGTATCATTTTCATCCAACCTTTCTTGGAAAGATCATATTACCACTCTTGCTAAAACAGCTTCCCAAAAGTTAGTTGTGCTCAATCATCTCCGTGGGTTCTTCACCTCTGCACAGCTTTTTGCTCTGTATCGGGGCACAGTGCGCCTCTGTATTGAGAATTGTTCGCATGTGTGGGGAGGCTTCACCCATTCCGCACTTCTCGAAAGAGTAGAGTCCAAAGCATTTCGTCTCATCATCTCACTTCCTCTTACTAGTTCCCTACAATCTCTTTCTACACGCTGCAATGTTGCATCTCTTTCACTCTACTATCGCTATTATAACAATCGATGTTCTTCAGAGCTCTCTCAGTGCATACCCCCTCCCTTGCGATGAGTGCGAGGCACCCGCCTTTCAACACAGTCCCACTCTTATTCTGTCCAGCTCTCCAACCCAAGAATTGGCAAATTTTCTCAGTCTTTCTTCTACTCAACAAGTGAACTCTTGAACCTTTCAACCTCAAAGGTTGAACCTCATTCAACCTTTATCCTATGACTTAAATTGCTCTAAACTTCGTGTGTGCAGGCATTTTGACCCCAACGTCTCTTGAATTTAGCCGTCACTCTTTTGGCTTTGGGGAGACACTCGTTACAGGCAACCTGCCTTTTGTCTCCTTCATATACATAGAAATAGGGGAAAAGCGTTATAGGTAAATGAAACAATCAACATACGTCCGCAGCCCTATCGTTGTTAAATATGGTAAATTGATTTCATTCCAAGGAGTTATGCATGTGATATAATAGCTAAATGAATATACAAATGTGTGTTATAATTCATATATCTATATATTGTTAAACGGTGTAATCCCTGAGAGATGGTGGCCGCGAATGGATTGTCTTCCATATGCCGAGACAACTAACTTGATTATCTAGCTTGTACCTGTTCACGGGGGAGTGTCGCTTAGGCCCAACCACCCATTGGTGTGTATATTGTGTGGGCGTGCATTTGGGATACTATTGTACTGTTGGAATGGCTGTGGATGTGAATGTAGTCCGTAACCAGTGTAATAAGCTCGATCCTACTGATCAGGTGCCAGTATATACTGCACATGTCTACATGCGACAATGGTCTACCGCACCTCTATTGTCCGCCAATGCCGCTAAAGGTATAGAAATCCCTGCCCATTGGTCAATAAACCTACAGTGCTCCGGAGGGGGATCGAATCCGGGCCTCCCACCCGAACGAGGCGATTGTGGTACTGCTTAGCCACACTTGTAAATTATAATGACCTTTTAAGTTTATTAAAGTGTCAAACATATACCGTACTTATTTAATGGTACCGTTTTATTTTTTACAACAACTTGTCCAGTTTCATTGTGTATGCTTTATGCTTATATATTTGCCAGCTGCTCAAATATTTATTTTTTGCAATCAATGAGAGGCTTCTTTTATACTCTCGTTAAACATACATACATACTGTATAAATACTCACAACAATATACATACTTATATTTGTCCACACATATCTTCTGCAAACACACAGATGTAAGGTAAGTGCAGATCAGATGGCTTATCTGTACTGCATCATTCACCAGACCATATGACATAAATACTAATAAAGCAGAATCAAATTAAAAATACAAATTTAAATAATATAATTGAAGGGCACCCAGCATGTGGTGCGACATACCATATTTAGTTTTCACTTCCTTCTAACTGGCATGAGCGCATAATACAATGTGTTTTTGTATATTGTAACCCTTAACCTATTGAGCCCCATCCCAAAAGTAACTTAATGTAACATCCAGTCCCCGGCATATTTTTTTTTTCTTTAACTTTTTAAATATTAAACAAAATGGGGTGGCCCAAGGGCTGTGGGCTGCCAACTTTGCCCCACATCCTAAGCTACCATATGTACAAATTCTAGACCCCTACGAGCCTTTTGGGAGGCATAATATTTTTGATTAAGGCGAGAATGGCTGCGTTGGACATTGCTGGGGCTGTGTTACATAAGTAGGCGTCAGCCAATGGGCATCGCTGGGGCTGGATTTAAGAGCCCTTGGATTGATTTTGAGGCACCTTCGTAAACATACAGGCTCCATGCACTCATTCCAAGAGAATTGAAAACTACATTTTGACTGTCGCTCACAAGTCACTTGCCTCACTTCAGTCAGTAGGGAGCCCCAATTGACCTCATGCGAGTTTCGTTCTATAAGGAAGTTGGAGCCATAAACATCGACATAAACAGAAATGCAATAATAAGTTTCTGATGGAAAAAAAGTATGTTTACTTGGGTTTTATGTATGTATATATGTACTACAATTGTATTTTTTCTTGTAATTCTGTTAAATTGTGATGTCTACAGCTCCTACTCCCTTATAGCGTGAAACTCGCCAGTGGTTAATTAAGGACAAATAAGGATGATGCCCCCTAATTCTTGACTACCATGTTCTACCACCACCAGATCCCCCAGCAGCACCGGACCAGAACACCATATTACGAGCCACATGGTCTGTACCCTACGAGCCGCCAACTAGGATCCAGGTTCCAAGGGTCAATGGTAACGAGACAGACAGCGGGGGTGTAGTGATCGTTGGTGGTGGCGGGGGACCTAATGGGTGGGCAAGCTTTGTGGGTGAGGTTCCCGAGCCACCCGCACCCCCCAGAGTCTCCACGTTCAGGAAGGACAAGAAAGTGACCATAATAGAGCAGGCCGTCCAGAGGTTATGATCGACCCACAGCAGAGCGTCAAACAGGAACAATTTGGTTTAAAGATGGTGTCACACGAACTCATTTTCTGGCAATTTTCAATGAGCAGCTTTTTTCTCATTCTTATGAAAATAATATTTTGAAGTGGCCAAACAACAATTGCCCATTAAAACTGACGGAAAAATAGCTCATGTGACGCCGCCTTAAAAAGAACTGTAAAGATAATTTTTAACCTTGGGTTTGTAACAATAATGACTCAAAATAAGGGACTCTATTTGCAAGCCTGACCCACAACACGACCCCCATGCAGAAATCTATCATTAATCCTCAAAGTTAGTCCTGTACTATGGCCATCTTGTGTTCAGATTACAATCAGAAAAATTGACTAAAGCAGGTGTCTCACAAGTGATTTTTTGGTAATATTTTTCAGAAATGGCTTGAATGGCAGCTTCAGAGTATTAGCTTTATCTGAAATCAGCCACACATGACAAACTACATGCAGTATAGTTTCCCATATCAATACAAAATAACCTCAGTAATGTTGTTCATAATCAAGTTGCTCATAGAAAACTGCCGAGAAAAACGCTTGTGATAACGCCTGATCCCTTGGCGCACGATGACACTATTAGCGTCCTTTTTAGCATATTTAAAACCTTTTGTGACTAACTGGAGTGGTTAGAAACTTTTAGTTTAGTTACCCAAACGGTTTCAGTTTTCTCTGAGCTGTCATCCTAAGAAAACAAATGTTAGATGGTTAAATAAACTAGATTTTTATAGGGTCAAAAAATTGAAAATATGATAACCCCTGGCAACCCCCTGTGCCTCAAAGGGCCAAAATATCAACTAATACTTGACTAAAATCATAAAGCAATCTACATTAATCTGCAAGATAAATTATTTACATTGCTTGTAAAATTATCGTTTCTATGTAATAACTCATATAATCCCAAGTCATATGGCAAAGTTTAAGCTCAAATTTAGATGAGGTCACTGAATCCAAGTCAAAAGTTCTGTATACTGTAATTAACCCTTTGAGTTCCAGCGACGTGTGATATATTTTACTCTAGCATTATTTAAACAATATTCTGCAGCTTAGGAAGGGTCCGTTGTCGTTAAAAGGGTTACTCGAGATAGTTTGAAGCCTTATTAATACTAGAGGTCCTTCTTAAGCTGAGTAAAATCGTCTAATCGTTGCCGGCATATGATGTAAAGGACGTCCCTGGTACTACATGGGTTAAGCCATTTATTGATGACGTAAACTCCACCATGATGAATATATGACTCAAGTACAGTAGGTAATAATGTGGAACAGTCATATTTAATACAATATCAAATAGCAGACTTCAGAACAATTCGACACTACTATAAATTGGCTTGAGTGACACTGGCTTATTATAACAAACCTTGTTGTGATTTTATACTCAAGAGTAGTTTACAGATGGACTTGAACACAATGTAATGGAGAGCACTTGGCTAACTATGTTACATATACAATACATTAATAATTATCTCTGCCACACGGAGCTGGCAGAGATTATGTGACCGTCGTTGTATGCATGTTTGATTGTTTGTGTTTGTTTGTAAGAGAATTCCTCAGAAACTAAGGTGACGGATTAAAATGAAACTTGGTCAGTATCTTCGTTTGGTCCCCGAATAGAAACGATCAACTTTTGGCCAACATCCGCTGACCCCACATTTTCCCATAAATTACCCCCCCCATCCCCCTTTGCCTCAATGCGCTCCCTTCTTCTTCTATTGTTTTTTCCTTACTTCTTCTTTCTTCTTCTTCGTTTTCTTCATCTTCTATAGAGCTCGCCCCTGATTCTTGTTGATTCTACTGGGCTGACCTTTGCATCGGCGCTAACTACGAGTGTGTTAATCAGAAGGCAAGGCAGCGGAAAAGAAGGGCTTCACTAGAGTTCTCGAAAAGAGGCTCCAGTCTTGACTTTCATCCTGACTTATGTTGGCTTAATATTACTGAATGGTTGGTAGCCTATAAAGCTCTGTTTAAATAATAATAATATAAATAGAGGAAAAAGAAAAGTCATAGCAGGAGTGGAAAAGACTATGCTCCCCCCTCCTCCCCCCCAGCCACAGAATGAAAGTCATAAGAAGAGTGGAAAGGACTATGCCCCCCTTCCCCCCACCACCACTACCCAAGCCACAGAAGGAAGGTCATAGGAAGAGTGGAAAGGACTATACCCCCTCCCCCAGTCACAGAAGGAAAGTCATAGGGAGAATAGAAGGGACTATCCCCCCCCCCCCTCCCAGTCACAGAAGGAAAGTCATAGGGAGAATAGAAGGGACTATCTCCCCCCCCCCCTCCCTCCCAACCACAGAAAGAAAGTCATAGGGAGAATAGAAGGGACTATCACCCCCCCAGCCCCCCCCGCCCAGTCACAGAAGGAAAGTCATAGGAAGAATAGACGGGACTATACCCCCCCCCTCACCAGTCACAGAAGGAAAGTCATAGGGAGAATAGAAGGGACTATCCCCCCCCCCCCCTCCCAGTCAGAGAAGGAAAGTCATAGGGAGAATAGAAGGGACTATGCTCCCCCCCCCCCACTCCTCCCTCCCAGTTACAGAAGGAAAGCCATAGGGAGAATAGAAGGGAATACACCCCCCCCCCCCAGCCACAGAAGGAAAGTCATAGGGAGAATAGAAGGGACTATCCCCCCCCCCCCCCTCCCAGTCACAGAAGGAAAGTCATAGGGAGAATAGGATGGACTATACAATCCCTCCCCCCCCCCCCCCCAGCCACAGAAGGAAATAATCTTAAAGTCATGGGAAGAGCGAAACAGACTATCCCCCCCTCCCCCAGCCACAGAATAGGAAGAGTGGAAAGGACTATACCCCTCTCCCCCTCCCTAACCACAGCTTTCACAGTGAATGGACCGTCTGTTATTGAGTTTTGGACACTCCTCAATATTATGTGTTCGTCACTCAGCCGGTGGCCTAGGTATAAGAGCCTCTAACCACTTTATTTTATATGTTTGTATGACTGTATTGGATGTATGATTGTATACTACTAATAAAATAGTAACTAGTCACTGAATATTTATTTAAAACTTAACACCCAATTTATGTCAAAATTACTGTATATTTATATAGTCTTATAACATAGGAAAAACAAGGGACTGGAGTTCTTGAAAAGGGGCTCCAGTCCTGACGTTATTTTTGACGTACAGTGTGCTGGCTTAAGGGGACGTTATATTATTATTATTATTATTATTACGATTATTATAAATATTATTATTAATTTATTTTTATTATTACTGGTATATAGGCCTACAAGGTGTCCCAGTTCTAGTCATGTGGTGATGGGCTGGTCTATCAGAGTGAGAACTGAGCGATCTCTGCCATACCCATAGCTTACTCTGACTGTTCTTTTAACTTATATATTTTCTAGATCTCAAGTGACGGCGTCTTTTCCGTGGATTGACCTCCCAATCTACCATATCTTGGAAGCCAAAGCGTCACATTTTTCCCTTGCCCCTCAACTTTCTCTTCATAATTGCTGAGGGGCACAGGGCCCTGGGTGGAGCTTTGGTTTCCCGGGCGTTTCCGCACCCTCCTCAGCTCCCCGCCATGGAGTGGCTTCGGTCACCCAGGCTTTATTGTGGTCAGGGAGGGTTCTGTGGGGGCGCTCGGTTATGGCCTTGGAATTGCTCGGGGCCTTGGGGCTGTTCGGCCAGGCAGCTTGGCGAACAACAACAACAACAACAACAAGGTGTCCCAGGAGGAAAGGGCATAACTTTGTAACAATGTCCTCTAAGCATAAAATGTTCTATAACAAAAAGTCCAAATCTCAACCATTAAACAGATATTGAAGGTTTAATGTAGTATCCTCCCCACATCACTGTAATGGACTCTTCCATGTCAAATAGCTCCAGCTGGTTCAAAGTGAGCTAATATGTCTATAATAATGTTTTAACTTACAGAATTATAGTATCTTCATAATAACATGGTCAAATAATTGCAGTTAGATGGAAGTGTGGTAGGCACTAGGACAGCTAGGCCACTTATGGGGATATACTGAAGAAACTAAAATAAAATAAGAAACTAATAAATATACAAATACATAATAATCTCCCCATAACCATGTTATATATCATGACGTGTTCTTTCTGGCTCTCATTAGACGATTCTATTAAGCTTAGCACGGGCCTGTGGTAATTAAAGGGTTAATTTAGACAGTTTACAATCTTATGACTTATGAGTCTCAGATATTCTTGAGCTGAGTAATGTCGTCTAATGATAGCAATGGCAAAAGGAAAATTGCCTCATCATATATTAAAAGGGTTAAACACACACACACACATACACACACACTCACAAATATACTGTATATACACACACACTCGAAGCACACAAGTAAACTGCACGATAAACAAATACCGCCTTAGTGTAAGAATAACAAATACCGCCTTAGTGTAAGAATAACAAATACCGCCTTAGTGTAAGAATAACAAATACCGCCTTAGTGTAAGAATAACAAATACCGCCTTAGTGTAAGAATAACAAATACCGCCTTAGTGTAAGAATAACAAATACCGCCTTAGTGTAAGAATAACAAATACCGCCTTAGTGTAAGAATAACAAATACCGCCTTAGTGTAAGAATAACAAATAAAGAGCTAAGAGGGAAGTGGGGAAGACAAAGTGAAGCTGTTGAGTAAAACCCAGAAATAAAAAAGGTACAGCCAGAATATATATATGGTCCTGAGGGGGGGGGGGGGGGGGGGGAGAGAGGCTTAAAGATGGGGCGGATGGAAATCTACATAAAACTTCAGGGATTAGTTAGATTCATTTCAAGAATGGATATAATATATATACAGTATATATATATATATATATATATATGAGGCTCTACACACCTATCTAGCTAAACCCGAAGTAGGTACCCATGATTCCACTTTCGATTTACGTTGTTTCTAATAACTATACTTGCCTACATTTGCTTTCACATATTTTCTTATCTTGCACTCAATATAATTAATGTTCACGATTTAAGGATTATAATTATTATTTTATTTGTATTAATATATTTTTACCATGTTTACTCCAGCTTTGTTATTTAAGTTCTCCCATGTTCATTCTTTTCATTACAGTTATATATAATTAAACAAGCTATTTTATTTTTAGTCACAATGTTGCTCATTATGTAATTTTGGCTGTATCTTAATTATAGACCTGAAGATGAGAACAGCGATTCTCGAACCGTCGTACAAGATGGTGTTATTATTCATTCCTGTGTTGGTTATTCTCTTTATATATATACTGGATATATATTATATATATATATATATATATATATATATATATATATATATATATATATATATATATATATATATATATATATATATACTATATATATATAAATATATATATATATATATATATATATATATGTGTGTGTGAGTGTGTGTGTGTGTGCGCGTGCATTGGGAAATCGCCCAAGCACCATAAACAGCCTTGGAAGGAGTAAGTAGGCCGACCCCTCCCGAGCCTATTGAAGTTGAAGATTCCTAATCCACCTACAGCTACCCTTATTGAATTAGACGGCCAAGAGTTCTCCTTAAGCAAGCCTCGAGAATGGGCAAAGCTTTCCCCACCCACACGCTACCCTATTGGCCGAGGCAAGGCGATACAAAACATGACGTCACGGCTGACCAGGTACAGGATTGGTAGAGATGCTCGCTTGGACAGCTACCTTATTGGCCGGCCCAAGATAGTAAAAGAAGAAAACACAATCACAGGAAATCACCAGAGCATTACCCAAAATGGAAGAACAGGATCCAGGAATGACAAGTCTGGAAAACCTGTGATTAGCTGGCTGTAAAATCCTTGATCCTCCAGCACCCCTTATAAGGACCCCCAACCCACCTCTCAACACACAGTCACCGCTGTTCCCTTTAACTCGGTTCAACTCCTCTCGCAACCTCAAAGCTTCTTTTGCAGTAGCAGTAGCTGGCTCGGTGGAAAGCTCACAAACAACTAAAAGAGATGATTTGATCAATTCAGGCAATGAATGTTCTAGACTGCCCCTGAGCCACCCCCAGCCACTGCTGCAGCTACCTCCCTCCATCAACTGTCCTGAAGTCCTGGAACTGCAGGCCTTAATTCAATGCCATACCCTCAGTGCCCCCGACACCTACTTCACTGAATTAAACACCCACTGGGGGATCGAATTACCAAAGGTCCTACGAGAGGAAAAACAGCCTGACTGAGGCATTCACCCCCTATTACTGAGGCCGCCCTTGACAACACCCATGAGAGGAAGATCTGCTGCCGACACCCCCACTCTCCTCCCCCCCGAGTGTGGCCTTGCTGAGAAGCTGAGACGAAGATTCAGCCGACAACGAGGTGATAAGCTGCCGAGACGCCCTGGCCGAGGAGGACCAGCCCCATCACCTTTGTTACAGTTATATTAGTCAACTATAAGGCTGTTAGATGGTAAATAGAGTACTTGTAGCAGTACTGATAGATGATCTTGATAATACTCCTCGCTTGCACCTTATACAATAAGAGTCATTGCTCAAACTCATGTAAACTTGCTTCAACTAATCTCCAGCTTATCCCCTATTAATGTCATCAAGTAATTAGTTATGTATATTGTTTGTCTATGTGTATGAAGGAGACAAAAGGCAGGTTGCCTGTAACGAGTGTCTCCCCCAAAGCCGAAAGAGTGACAAGGCCGAACTCAAGGGACATTGGGGTCGAAATGTCTGGACACACGTAGTTTAACCCTTATTTAGCGGCGAGCAACATAAGTCGAGTTAAATAAAGCTGGACTATGTGGCGGCGCTCAACATAACTCGAGTGGCAATTTCAGCACGTAATGTGGCTGAGAGAGAGAGACAAGTGGTGGCAGGAGACTAGCGAGCGTATGACTGCTCCAGACCACCGCGGCGAACCTACTGACACAAATCTCAGCTCCCTCCTCCCTCTCTCACTCGCTACATACTCAATTATGTACTGAAAGTACCGAATTACCTGCTTTTTGCACTCGCGTTGCACGGTTATTGCAAGAAAACTATCCATCATACAAGGATCGTTATGGTGTCATTCGAAAGCTCTGTTTATGCCCTTTCAGGGATAGGTACTTGTTTTACGTTCTGGGTCTTATTTAGGCATGAAAATGATCACGTAAACAGCCCTATTTTGGCTAAAAACACCCCGCTGTGCGGTACACATAAATAAACCGCATAGGCCGCTCGTAAGGTGTTAAAGCAGTTTAAGTCATAAGATGAAGGAAAGATTGATTGAGGGAGAGAGTTCCAGAGTTCACTTGTTGAGTAGAAGAAAGACGGAGAAAATTTGCCAATTCTTGGGTTGGAGAGCTGGACAGAATAAGAGTGGGACTGTTGAAAGGCGGGTGCTTCGCAGTCACCGCAAGGAGTACAAAGGAGTACAAAGGAAATCAAGCAACAACATATCTAGTGACCCTTCTAGGTTGCTTGTCCTCCAAAACACTGAGGATCAAGTGTCCAAACAGTGGTTTAGAGTTGGTAAGGGAACTTTGGAAAGGGAATTACTGCCCTGGAACTAATGTCCGTGGCAGGATTAGGAAGTTAGTAGAGGACAGATGGGTTAGTAACTGAGGGGGGGATAAAATAAAGTTATTCATTTACAAATGCAGTCAGTCGCGGGTTTGATGAGAGATATTTGTCTAGGCGGAGTTTAAATGAATCAACGGTGATGCAGTCTATAACGTTTCGGGGAAGCCCATTCCACAAGTTGACAACTCGATTGAAGAAGAAATTCTTAGATTCGTGCGAGTTAAAAGATTTTCCAATAATTTTGCAACCGTTTCCCCGCGTGTAATTAGATTGGTCGATAGTAAAGTACTTACTACAGTTCATATTGTCGATGCCTTTGATGATTTTGAACACTTGAATTAAGTCACCTCTTAATCTGCGCTGGGTTAAAGGAAATAGATTTAATTCTCTAAGACGCTCTTCGTATGGTTTGTTCTTTAGGCTTGGTATCATTTTGGTAACTCTACGTTGAACTCGTTCTAGCTTGTTTATATCTTTTTGGTAATAATTGATATAACCAGGATTGAACGCAGTATTCCAGAAGAGGGCGGACTAAGGAATTGTAAAGGGTTAGGATAACTTCTTTGGATTTATGCTCAAATGACCTGCCTATAAAGCCAATTATTTTGTTTGCCTTCTTAACAACTTCTGAACATTGTTGACTCGGTTTTAGGTTACTCGATATTGTTACTCCCAGATCGGTTTCTCTGTTTACATTCTTAAGCTGAGTGCCATTCATCGAATAGTTTGCTTTCTCATTTAGGTATCCGACATGTAGTACTTTACATTTATCCGCATTGAAACTCATTTGCCAAATTTGGGCCCAACATGACAATTTATCTAGATTGTGTTGCATATCGTCAACTTGTCCTTTTGAGAGTACGCTATTTGCAATTTTTGTATCGTCAGCAAATTTTGAGATTGTACAGGTGAGACCCTCATCTATGTCGTTGATGTAAATTAGAAAGATAATTGGTCCTAGTACCGATCCCTGGGGTACCCCGCTACTTACATTGGTCCATTTAGATGCCTTCCCGTTTATGACTACCCTTTGCTTTCTGTTGCTGAGCCAATTTTCTATCCATTTCAACACACCGTCTTGTATTCCATGCGCTTTTAGTTTTAGCAGTAAACGTTTGTGGGGAACTTTGTCAAAGGCCTTTTGAAAATCAAGGTATATAATATCTACAGCTTTACTCTCATCGTAGAGGTTGAGGATATCGTGGAAGAAGTCTAAGAGGTTTGTTAAACAGGAACGTTTTTTACGAAAGCCGTGTTGAGTATCTTTAAGTATGTTATTTTCCTCTAAGTGATTTACGAGTCTGTCTCGTATGACCGTTTCTAGCATTTTACATACAACTGAGGTTAAGCTAATTGGACGATAGTTACTGGGTAGGGATTTGATGCCTTTTTTGAATATCGGTGTTACGTTGGCTAGCTTCCATTGATCAGGCATAGTTCCAGACTGCAAGGATTTATTGAATAGTAATGTCAGTGGTTTGGAGAGCTCATCCTTAGCTTCCTTTAGAACTCTAGGCGAGATTGTATCAGGTCCTGGCATTTTATTTACCTTGAGTTTATCTAAACAATTCCATACTTCTCTCTCTGTAACGGTGATATTGCTTAGAACATCTGAATTATCAATCTGAATCGGCGATGGTGTAGGGATATCACTGAGGTCTTCTGTTGTAAAAACTGATGCAAAGAAGGTATTGAGGGCATTACTCATTTGTACTTCATCTTTGGTGTATTCTCCATTTTCATCGACTAACGGTCCAACAGTTGAAGTAACTACTTTTTTCTTTCTGATATAACTATAGAATTCTTTCGGGTTTGTTTTACTTTGATTCGCAATATGTAACTCTAAGGTCTCTTTACTTTGCTTAATTAACTTTTTGGCTTTGCGTCGTAGCTCTACAAATTTCACCCGTTCTTCGTCATTTTGTGAGGATTTTAATCTATCATTAGTAAAATTTTTAGCAAGCAGGCAGTTTGAAATATCTTTATTCCACCATTTGGGCTTATTATTATGGCCTGGACGCCGTATTTTCGATGGTATGCAGTCTTGCACTGCTTTTAGGTAAGTGGTTTCGAATAACTTCCAAGATGTATTTATGTCGTTATTGTTAATTAAAAAGCTCCAGTCAGTTTCTTTAAACATAGCTCTAAGTTTATGGAAGTTTGCTTTCTTGAAATTAGGGACTTTTTCGATGCTACAATTTGGTTCGTTACTAGTAAAGTTTAAAGTGAAAGTTATCGTACGATGGTCGCTGTTACTGAATTCATCACCAACATTCAAATTCTCTATCAATTCTTCTTTTGTTGCAAGTACAATGTCAAGAACGTTATTACCACGGGTCGGCGTTCGAACAAATTGATAAAGCGAACTCTCTTGCAAGTTCGTATAGAAGTCATGTCCGGAGTGTGAAGTAAGAGTATCGCCCCACTTGGTCACAGGTAAATTAAAGTCGCCAAAAATTACGGTATCTTGTGAGTTACTTACATCTGCAATTTGTTCGTAAATTTCTCGGTCAGTTTGCACTGATTGAGCTGGAGGTCTGTATATTAACGCAAGTATTATTTTTGTACCTTTATTATTCTTTATTAGCACAAAAGATGTGTCGACGTTCACAATTTGAGGTTTTGACAAGAGGGTCGGGTTAAGACTTTCTTTGATATAAAATAAAACGCCACCTCCATTTTTATTTATTCGGCTGTTCTCAAACATTACATAACCGGGAAGTGAATACTCTGCTAAAAAGTCTCTATCTTCTGTATTGAGCCAAGATTCTGTTATGCCAATCACATCATAATTTTCTGTAAACACTAGTTCCTCTAAATCTGAAAATTTATTGCGTATGCTACGAGCGTTTGCATAGAAAACCTTTAAAGTTGCGGTTTTAGAACTCACAGAACGTTCTTTCATCGAATTTTTGGTTCTAATCGGATCTACATTTACATTCATGGCTGTCCTCGGTCCTCGGTCGTTATCCCTGGCGGTTTTGAATTTGGGTCGTGTTGGTGGAGCTTTATCCAAATTCGCGGTTCTTGACGGATTAGTATTTAATTCCTTTGTAGGTTGCCGTCCTCGCTGTCTTCGGTCCTCCTTCCTGGTTGTCCTGTGCTGAGTCGATTTCTTCTTCGAAAATCCTTCACCGCATCGTTGAGAAGACGCCCAAAACGTGCTGCTCCCACCTGGTTCAGATGAACTCCATCGTCCGAAAACAAATAGTCATCGTAGTAGAAATTGTCCCAGGTGTCAACGAATTCCACGTTCTCCTTCCTGCAGAGGTTTGCTAGACAACGATTTGTGTTGGTGGCTATGTTGTAAAATCGGCTCTCTACACCGAGCCGGGGGACGATTCCAGAGACAATGATCCTTGATGACTTCTCCTTAAACGACTTGATCAGCTGCTGGTACTTTAAAAGCAAATCTTCCGACCGGGTTCGCTGTACATCGTTGGATCCAACGTGGATGACGTACATTGTATTAACAGGGGCCAGCTTTGATACTTCGTTAACTGCTGCAACTACGTCGTCCACACCACCACCAGGGATACAAAAACGCTTCCTGGTCTTAGGTGCCCTGGCGCAAAACTCTGTGAGCTGACCACGTATCATCGAGTCTCCCACGAGCCGGACTTCTTCTATTTCCTCTTCGTCATCTGAGTCTGTGAGTATCTGGAAACGGTTTTGACACTCGGTAATCGGTATGTGTTTCCTGGTCTTGGGGCAAACATTGTTCCTCACGACACGGAAGTTGTCTTGAGGGGGAAGAGAGTCACTATTTGTATCTTGAGTATCAGAAACATCAGCTGAAGTGGCTACTGTAGGCGTTGAATTGTTGGCAGTTGACGTTGGGGCGTTGGTGGCAGCTGGAGTTGCAGTGACAATTGAAGTTTGTGGTACTCCAACGTTGAGTGTTACAAACTCTTGGAGTGATTCCAGCTTCATGGTGAGGACGTTGATCTTGTTGTAGGCTTCATCTAATTTCACTGTAAAATTCTCTCGTTGCTGGCAGAGCCGGCAGACTTGAAGATCGACAGTAGCAAACATGGACTCACCAAGCCTACCGGCGCAGTTCGCACAAGCGCGAGGCATGGTGAGAGTCACTTTCTTCAGATCACTTCACTCACTTCAACACTTCACTCACTTTAAAACACTTCACTCACTTTAAAAACACTTCAATCACTTCAACCGAAAACAAATATGCTGAAATACGCAGAAATAGGTTATCAGGGGTGATAGCCTAACCGAAAACAAAAATGTTGAGATACGCAGAATTAGGCTTTCAGGGGCGATAGCCTAACCAAAAGTTGTTTTTTAAATTGAAATACGCAATAATAGGCTACCAGCGTTGAATAGCCTAACCGAAAATAATAAAATTGAAATTCGCAGAAATAGGCTACCAGGTGTGATAACCTAACCTTAAACAAATATATGTATAACAGAATATGTAACTAAATATACAATTCACCAAATAGAGATTATATAAAAATAAAGTGTGACTGCACACAAGGGGTTAATATACTGTGTCAACAGATGGCCCTGGTGTCGCTGTAGCCTAGTAAAGCAGTAGCCTACTCTTTTTAGATACAAAAGTGTATCAGTCAAAGGTTATTACAAGATCGTGCAAGCAACAACTAAAATTACAGATATATACTGTATAGCTACAGTAGGATACTAAATACAATATCTACAAGAGTTAATAATAAAACAGATTGGCTGGCTATAGGCTAGGCTAGGTTTGGGTTAGGTTAAAAGCTTGGCAGGTTAGGTTAGGCTAGGTTAGTTTGTACAAATACCACCCTTAGCTTAAAGTAAAATCAGTCTGAGGAGAAAAAGTCAAGAATATATCTAGGGGGAAAAGATAAATGAATGCACTTAAATTTGGTACAAAATTTGCTGAAATTTAATATGTATAATCCCCCATTATGCACTGAGAGAGCTCTGAAGAACACTGATTGTTGTAATAGCGATAGTAGAGTGAAAGAGATGCAACATTGCGGAGTGTAGAAAGAGATTGTAGGGAAATAGTAAGAGGATGTGAGTTGATGAGATGCAATGCTTTGGGCTCTACTCTTTCAAGAAGTGTGGTATAGGTGGAGCCTCCCCATACATGCGAACAATTCTCAATACAGGGGCGCACTGTGCCCCGATACAGAGCAAGAAGCTGTGCGTGAGTGAAGAACCCACGGAGACGATTGAGCACACCCAACTTTTGGGAAGCTGTATTAGCATGAGTGGTAATATGATCTTCCAAGAAAAGTTGGATGAAAAAGATGCACCAAGAATATTGAGAGAAGATGAAGAATAGTTGATAGTCTTGCGGAAGTTTGTGATGGAGAGATAGAGGCAGAAACTGGATCTTGGAGGCATTGAAAGTAACCAGATTTTCTCTGCCCCAATCAAAAATAATTGATAGATCAGAAGATAGGCGTTCTATGGCCTCGTTACATTTGTTTTGGAGTGCTTGCATGCTGGGTTGATGTGAAAAACTAGTTGAATAGTGTAAGGTAGAGTCATCAGCATATGAGTGGATAGGACTAGAGGTACATTTGAGTAGATCATTGATGAATATTAGAAAGTGAATTGGAGATAGGACAGAACCCGGAGAAACACCGGAGTTATTAGGTTGAGGGAGTGAGCGATGGCCGTCCACAAGTGCAGCAATGGAGCGGTCTGAAAGGAAATTAGAGACAAAGGCACAGATAGAGGGATAAAAACCGAAGGAGGGTAGCTTGGAAATTAGAGATTTGTGCCAGACTCTATCGAAGGCTTTCCATATGTCTAGTGCAATAGAGAAAGTCTTATCAAAGTCCCGAAAGGAGGATAACCAAGAGTTAGTAAGCTAAGCAAGAAGATCACCAGTAAGGAAACCATACTGGCGATCTGAAAGTAGATTATGGGAAGATAAATGCTTAAGAAATTTTGAGATAAGAATAGTTTCATAAACTTTAGAGATACAAGAAATGAGAGCAATTGGACGATAGTAATTGGAGGGTTGGGAGTGGTCACCCTTCTTTGGGATAGGTTGAATAAGGGCAAACTTTCAGCTAGAAGGAAAGACGTTAGAGGAAAGACAGAGACGAAAGAGTTTGCTTAGGCAGGGAATTAGGACGGAAGAACAAATTTTGAGTACAACAGGAGGAACACCATCAGGTCCGTACACCTTCTTAGTATTAAGCCCAGAGAGGGCAGAAAGTACATCCTTAGATGAGATTATACCATTAGGCATAAGTAAGTGAGAGGGGAGTGGAGAGGGAGGAATAGCACCGGAATTATCCACAGTGGAGTTTTTAATTAAAGTTTGAGCAAAGAGTTCATCTTTTACAGAGTAAGAAGTGACGGTAGTGCCGTCAGACTGGAAAAGAAGAGGGAAAGATGAGGAAGTAAAATTGTTGGAGAGGTTCTTGGTTAGATGCCAAAAAGCTTGAGAAGAGCTAGTGTTCGAAAGTTCAGAACATTTATTATTGATGAATGAGTTTTTGGCTAGTCCAAAAACAGATTTGGCTTGCTTCCAGGCAGAAACATATAAAGCACGAGTTTCTTGATTTTGAAGGCGATGGTACCATTTGAATGCTTCCTCCTTATTGCGGACAGCAGTATAACAAGCGTGAGTGAACCAAGATTTGTTTACCTTAGACTGAGAGAAAGAAAATGTAATGCATGCCTCCATGCCCGAGAGGATTACCTCAGTTATGCGCTCGGCACACTCCGAGGGTCCCCGGCCATGGAAGCAAAAATAATTCCATGGGAAATCAAATTAGTACTGCCGAAGAGCCTCCCAGTTGGCAGCGCCAAAGTGCCACAAGCGTTGCCGGCTGGGAGGATAGGTGGCCGTACTGAGAGATAGGACAGGTAACAGAGATAAGGTTGTGATCGGAGGCGCCCGACGGAGAGAAAAGGTATTTAGCGTAAGTAGAAGGATTAAAAGTTAGAAATAAGTAAAGAATGTTGGACCGATCTCCAATACGGTTAGGAATTCGAGTAGGGTGCTGGACTAGGTGCTCTAGGTAATTTAGGATAGAAAAGATGTAGGCTTGTTCACCAGGTTGGTCAGTGAAGTGGGAGGAGAACCATTGGTGGTGGTGAACATTGAAATCTCCTTAAGATGGAGATTTTTGCGAAAGGAGAGATGGACAGAATGTGTTCCACTTTAGAAGTTAAATAGTCAAAGAATTTTGGATAGTCAGTAAAATTAGGGGAGAGATAAACAGTGCAGAAATATTTAGTTTGAGTGACAAGAAAGCTTTAGCCAGAAAGTTAAGAATTCAGAAGAATCAAAGTTAGGAACACGAGAGAAAGCAAGATTGTTGCGCACATATACGCAACATCCACCTTTGGCTTGAAACTGAGGATAGAGATAGTAAGAGCACACAGAGAAGTGTTTGCTGTCAGTAGTCCCAGAGAACTAGGTTTCGGTGAGAAAGAGGAGATCAGGTTTGGCAGAGAGGAGAAGTGGCATTCCACCAAGAATGTTGCAGAAATCTATAGTGAGAGTGGGAGGTCACGGTCCAGTGCATTTCGATGGGTCAGCATCAGAGGCCAAACCAATGAGGGAAAGGCGAACTAAAAATCCAGATAGCTCTGGGGGTCCGATTGGATTAGCTTTGTCAGTTTTACACATTTGAGGTGTTTTGAGGGCTTTTCATGATGTAGAGGTTTAATGCAGTTCGCAAACTAATCTATGACACATAGTTGTGTAGTATATTTTGACTAGATTCATAATATAGGGTTATACACTAATTAATGCAGTGAATATATAATAGTTAACGTAATTTGATACATAAATATCAGCTTCCTGACCTAGAAAATTACTTTCATTCTAATGTGGTGTAATAGGCTGGGCGAAATGTTTAATACTCATTGAAGTATTGTATTTGCTTCCTTTTTAGTTACTAACAAATACATGTTTCAGTAGATATTGGCTGAACATACGGTATTATATTCTTTAGTTTGTAGTATTTGGCAGGTTGAATTTCTGCGCATGCGCACCAGTTTCTTTCCCACAAAACAAGTTCCCATGCGCTTTTAAGTTACCAAATTAATAATCCACTCTCAAATCGGGCAGATAAATAGGTCACCGGCTATATTTCTTATTAGACCAGAGACAGGAAATCAATCTATGTGTATAAGAATGTCATAGAACACAGTGGCAGCAAATTAAGTACGTGGAGATGCAGGAAATTAGAAAAAGATGATGACAACAAAGACTGACAACACTGCCTCTTCCACGGGTGAGGGTTTTGGTGATCAGCTGACCGCGGCGTGATAAACGTACACAGTGTTGCCAAAGTCTTCTTTTGTTCGCACCATTGGGCTAGTTTGGATTCGTTCATGAGCGTAGATTTGCGAGATTGAAGGAAGGACATGTCTCGAAAAGGGGCTCCATTCCTAACGATATTCTTGATTTGAAGTGTGAAGTACTATCCTAACTAACTAAAATTGAGGAAAACTTTTCTTTGACACTCCTCACATGTATTTAACTCTTTCACGCTTTTATGGCGCAGAGGTTGCCAGATTAGCAATAAGAAATAGAGTTCTCTCACTCTTATAATTACCTCTCCAAAATTAGTTTTCTGCCCACAGCTAACTCAAAGACAACTGCAGAGGTTGAAGTAACTAAACTAAAGGTTTCTAAATACCCCTGATGGTAACAAAGGCTTTAAAGTGTCCCTAATAGGCTTAACATCGCGTTATAAGCGTGAAAGGGTTAATAGTCCGGGAGTAATAGCCTACTATATATTATTCAAGTTGCAGAGGTGTCGAATTATCCCCGTTTTTATAGATAGGCTACATTTCATACAAACGTTCATCATGGCTTTCAGGGAACTATTTGCTGTTGGTTGTACTATACATGTATGGCATGTGGCGGTGACTGAATAATCAAAGTGATTGCTTGTGAGGGGGGATTGGGACATTGATGCAGATTTGATGTGTGCATGATTTTGATAATACTGTGGTGATTTAATTATGTGACGCCTCCCGGCGTTAGCAGAATGGTTGCGTGGGGCATTGCAGCTCGCTAGCGCTCGCCAGGATGGGGGGATGGGCTACAGTTGTCCTAGAATGATCTGCTTTATTTAATTAGTGTCGTGTTGCCACAGACAGTCTAGAAATGGTCTTTGTTTTGGTCTGTGACCGCGCCTTGTATTTTATATTCGCTATAATATAAATGTTGCTTGTGTGGGAGGCGAGCGAGAGAGGGTGAGGGAGTACACCTGGCAGCGGGGGTGAGCTATGACGTGGCTCGCTTGGGCGCTGACGGCGTTGGCGGCCGGGTGGTCAACTAGTCCCTTCCCATCGCGGCCTCGTGTTCTTTACCAGCTCAGAGCTTGCCTGACACGCGTATCGCCTACATCCTTTGCAATTCTGTCCCCCATACTCGCCACTTTGCATACTATTTCTCTCTCTCGACTTCTCCTTTCTCATTCTCTAATCTTTATTAAACTAAACATCCCTTCTGGTTTCAGCATAGACGTTCACCGTCGACCAGTCGTATTGTACGCGAAGCTCTCAGATATTTCCATGTATTAGGTTAAGGAGGTATTATGCTTTATTGAGGTTAGAGAGAGACGGACTTTTCCGTATGTGTCCTCTCTCGGGAAGGTTGTAGACCGGTATATGTCTCCCTGGCAAGGTGTTGAGTGATTCTGCTTGGTGATCTAAAGCTAGACTAGGGGTAGGGTTACTGTGTCGTTGTCTCCAATGTGTGCAGTGTTAGCTAAGCCCTGCACGACATCGACAGGTACTGTGGGAGCCTAAGTTGTCTTCGGGTGGGTTTACTTTGCGAGCACAGCGCTGTGGTGTGAGAGGGCCATAGCCTATCCCTCACAACATAGTGCTGCCTCTTTGTGTTGACTTCTGAGGGATCGCCAGGATAGAACTAGGTACTAGAGACCTAGATTTATCAAGAGAGCATCCCCGTCATATAACGTAATCTTCATTATACCACCTTCGGACAACGTTAGGCTATGAGCCACATGCTGACCCATTGTTGCCCTGCCTTGATACCCCAGCTAGACTTTATTAACTGAGCAGACACTGGTTAGAGATAAGCCTCATTATTATATGTATGCAACATTATTATTCACTGCACTTTTGAGCCGAGGTTGTTGTTGAGTTGCACAACCCTAGTAGGCTGTTGCGTTGTGTCACGAAGCATTTCTTTAGTTGTCGAGCATTACTACCTTTGCGCAGTCTTTATTATTCGCCTGCCTATTATTACTATATGTCCTAGTATTTATTGTGACCCGTATTCTGCATTATAATTGTTCAAGATTCTTTACGAACATCTTCCCAGCATCAGACTTATTTCAGAAGTTTCCAGTTGATGTTGCAGGACTAGCATTGCACTTTCTTTAATACAGGAGTGCCAGTTATTTGAGTATCTACCGTAACGTTAATTAATCACATTAACTATCTTTTCTTTGTGTAACCTAATCGAGTAATCTTTTACTGTTTGAGAATAGGCTGTTTCATCGAGCGTCAGCCTAGTGTGTGTGCACCAGTTACCGAGTCATAGGATACCTCGTTGTCCAGGCACGACTCAGGGCGGTAATGGTGTTTTGTTTTCCAGTGTTTAAGGCAGGGGTTGGATCTAGTGTTACCGTTGTTGCATTTTGCCATTATCTAGTCCAATGTTGAAGAGCCCTGTGTCTTTGAGAACCTGGATCGTAACAAATGGCGACCTAGCTCAGGATCTTGTGAACTAAGAGATAATTGCAGGATTGTTGTGGTCATTTGTTTTATTGAGGAATATAGTGGGCACGTTAATTTTTTTTTGGCAAAGTAGTATAGCACTTGAGAGTCTTCAGACATTTTTGGCAAGTGAATAGTGCTACATAAGAGTTTGGGGTACTTCTTTTCTGAATATTGTGGTGAGAAATTTTTGTGAGCATCATGTCTTATACCGGGTCAGAGGAGAATGGAGACACAGTACGTAATGTCGAAACTGAGGAACAGCAGCATGATGAAAGGGTTAATCGGGTGAACTGTGAGGAGGATGCTAGGATATTTTTGCAATGGCCTGTTACTGCCGAGCGGTTGGAGGGTATGGATCGGTACGGTCTTCAATGCCTGGCCACAGCTATCGGTCATGCGGTTACTAGCAGCATGACCAAGGATAACTTGATAACGTGTGTACTGGGCAGGGTGACTGGTGAGCGAGATGGGTTGAGAGCTCAGAGCCCTTCGGCCATGCTTCCCCTACACTCGACTCTCAGCCATCCCAGTAGTTTGCCGACCCCGGGTACGCTTCCGCAGTTGGGTGGTGACTGGCAGGGTGGGTTGCCCCTGGGGGGACCACCGGTAATTTCAAACATTGTAGCACCTTCACCTCCTCAAGGGTTAACTCCAGAATTATTGCTTCAGCTCGAATTAGCTAAGATCCAGCAGCAAATAGAATTAGCCAAGATAGAAGAGAGAAAAACTATCAGTCAGCAGTCTCAGCACATAGAGCTAGCAAAAATCCAAGCGGATTTAGAGTCGACTAGGTACTGTGCCGACATGGACGTAGAGAAGTCGCGAGTAGAGACAACGGGACAGCGACTTGGGGCTGGTAACCGTGTTCATGAGCAGTCTCTCTCGCACTTATTGAAACTGGTTCCGGTGTTTGATGAGAGTGGTGTTACAGAATTTTTCGCACGCTTTGAGAAGAAGTGCCAGGAACACCAGTGGCCAGAGAATAAATGGGCAGCACTTGTATCCTCTAGATTAATAGGCAAGGGTCTTAACCCTTAATTAGCGGCGAGCAACATAAGTCGAGTTAAATAAAGCTGGACTATGTGGCGGCGCTCGACATAACTCGAGTGGCAATTTCAGCACGTAATGTGGCTGAGAGAGAGAGACAAGTGGTGGCAGGAGACTAGCGAGCGTATGACTGCTCCAGACCACCGCGGCGAACCTACTGACACAAATCTCAGCTCCCTCCTCCCTCTCTCACTCGCTACATACTCAATTATGTACCGAAAGTACCGAATTACCTGCTTTTTGCACTCGCGTTGCACGGTTATTGCAAGAAAACTATCCATCATACAAGGATCGTTATGGTGTCATTCGAAAGCTCTGTTTATGCCCTTTCAGGGATAGGTACTTGTTTTACGTTCTGGGTCTTATTTAGGCATGAAAATGATCACGTAAACAGCCCTATTTTGGCTAAAAACACCCCGCTGGGCGGTACACATAAATAAACCGCATAGGCCGCTCGTAAGGTGTTAAAGCCTACGATGCGTTGCCTATAGAGTCTTGTATTATCTATGAGGAACTCAAGGAGGCTGTCCTTGAGAGCATACGAACTACAACCAGAGACGTACAGGTTGAAGTTCCGGGGTGTTACCAAGGGTCGGGAGAGCACCTTTTTGGAGCATGCCCGGGAGCTGTCCGATGCTTTTGGGAATTGGCTGAGGTTGGAGAAAGCTACTACGTTTGACGACATTAAACAGTTGGTGCTTTTAGAGCAGTTTTTCAAATGCACGGGCGGCGACCTGACGTTAAACCTTAAAGAAAAGCAACCAAAAACTCTACAGGAGGCAGCTGAGATGGCTGACCTCCGGCTATCACTAATTCGTGGGTGCGGGTCTGCCCAGCGTAGTGAGACAGGTAACAAGGGGCGTGACGCCCCACCACCCCGAGTTAGTGATATACCTTATGTAAACAAGTACAAGAGCAATGATACCAAGACTAGCACCGTCCCATTTAAGAAGGGGCCGGGCCCTTCCCAGTACCAAGGGAAGCCCAAAGGGGAGTTGGAGTGTTATCATTGTCATAAAAAGGGGCACTTTGCAAGAGTCTGTCCTAGCAAACCACCTACAGCAGCTGTGTCTTTGGCCTGCAACATTGGTGTGTCTCCGAAGTCATCTGAGTTTGCCCGGGGCAGTTCGTCAGAGGCTGAGGCACAGCCAATGCAGAAGCACCTGGGAGGCTCGAACCCTGCTCAGGATGTTTTTTTGCGACCATAGAGTGCGGGGTTGCGTGATGTGGGCGGGGCGCAAGCATGGAGTAGAGGTCTTGCGTGATACAGGTGCTTCTCAGACTCTGATGAAAAACTTGACTGGCTACCCTATAAACGCGGCTCGGGTGGTAGTGGTGCAGGGTATTAATGCAACTCGGTCATACCCGCTGGTGCGGTTGGAGTTGGAGGTGGATGGTGTGGCACGTGAATTGGATGTCGGGATTGTGGAGAAACTGCCAGTGGAGGGCGTCGACCTTCTCGGCAACGACTTTGCAATGCCCGCTTCTGAGGTTCTACCCTTAGTCGTTGCCGAGAGGCCGGCCGACGTGAGTAGGGAAGAGCAAGAGTGGGTCGAGCGGTGCCAGACACAACCCATGGCATGTGTTGTCATCCGAGCTCGGGCAGCTAAAGTGTCACAGCCTAGTCCTCCATCTTCAGACCAGCGGAGGAACGATCAACAGGAGGAGGCTAAAGCTGGAGTTGGTTTTAAGAGTTTTGACTCGGCGGCTCTCCTGGGTGATTCAGTATTAGCACCATTACTTAATTCTGGAGTAGCCCCTGGGCCTGTCATCGAGAGTGACGAGGCTGGGCATGACGAGTCTCCACGACAGCAACGTTATGTACATCGAGAGAGACAGAGGGAGCAGCCCAGTATCGGGGAAGGTCATGCATTGCTCCGGGAGCAGTTAGATCGCTTGGCACCCTCAGATATACGTCGGTTGCAACTAGAGGACCCTGAGCTCCAAACGTGTGCTAATGGAGCTGTAGAGCTCGACGAGGACGGCGATGCACAGCCAGGAGATTTTTTTTATTTAGAAGTCATCCTCTATAGGCGTTTTCAAGACCCTAAACGTAGTTGGCAAGAGGGGTCCGGAGTAGTGGACCAGTTGGTGGTGCCACGGGAGTGCAGGGATAGCCTACTGAGGTTGGCGCATGACATACCACTGGCAGGACATCTAGGGGTGAGAAAAACGGTGGCGGCTTTAGAAAAATTGTTTTGGTGGCCGGGGTTGAAGGGGCAGGTGGTAACCTGGATAGCAAGGTGTCATACGTGCCAGAGGGTTGGAAAACCTAACCAAACAATTCCGAGAGCCCCGTTGCACCCCATTCCTGTCAGTGGACCGCCCTTCAGTAAGGTCATCATTGATATGGTCGGACCCCTACCCCCTACTAGTGCCGGTAATAAATTTCTATTAACTATCATGGATGTGGCCACTGGTTATCCTGATGCATATCCAATGAGAAATGGCACAGCGAAAACTGTTGTCTGGAACCTGCTCTTGTATTGCTCGCGGTATGGTTACCCGCAAGAGGTGCAATCGGACCAAGGCTCTAATTTTACATCTAATCTGTTCAAACAAACTATGATTCAGCATGGCATCAGCACTGTCATCTCTTCTGCGTATCACCCGGAGAGTCAAGGGGTGTTGGAGAGGTGGCACGCCACGCTGAAAAGCATGCTTCGATGTTATTGCGCAGAGAACGGAAAGGATTGGGACCTTGGTCTGCCGTATGTTTTGTTCGCGGCAAGAGAATTACCTGGAGAGAGTCTCGATTTCAGTCCGAATGAGCTTGTTTTCGGGCATCAGGTGAGGGCTCCTCTCCACATGGTGAAGGAGATGTGGGAGGGCACTGGGCATGTTGTTCTGCGAGATGGGTTGCAGCTTCTTGTTCCTGAGCGACGGGAGGAGTTGTTTGCTAGGCTGTGGCAGTCCGTCCGCATGTTTGTTGCTTCTCCAGGCCTGATGTACGGGGTAGAATCCGACATGGAGGCTGGAGACAGTGCAAGGCTCGAGTTGGTTCCCTGCCGTGTGAATCCTGCTCGACAGCCTGTTGTGAAGGCGGAGCTGGACGGCGTGTGGAGAAGGGGTCTGAGGGATGAGGGATATCGTGAGTGGTCGTTGCCAGTGGCTTTGCAACCTGAGTTTGGTGGCAGAGTCTGTGTGTATGTTGATTGCAAGAATGTGGAAGCATTATCCCTGACAGACGCCTATCCATTACCCAGAGTTGACGACACCATAGACTGCTTCGGGGCTGCCTCGCTCATCACGAAGGTAGAACTAGTGAAGGGTTATTGGCAGGCCCCGTTGCCGGAAAGAGCGAAGAGAAGTGCCAGTCTTGCGATGAACTGGACAGTTTATCAGTGTCAGGTGGTGTTGTGCTGCCGGAACACAAGTTGGATGTGTGGCATGCTAAGGGCACTGATAATGTTTTGGCTTTGTTTGCAGGAGAACCCTCGCTGCTCAGTCAGTGTCTGTCGTGGGTGGAGGATCCGGGATAGGCTACCACAGTATGTTGGTATAGCCTCCTGTCTTGGCTCGCGGTGTATTTTTGCGCTGGTGCTTGTTGGCTCGCATGTGTAGTATCAGCATAGGGTCGCAGGGCAGGAGTTGTTGGCTTTGATTAGAAGAAAATTAGGCTACATCTATAGTAGCCGCCAAAAACAACATTAAAATAAAATATGAAAAATTAAATAAAAACTTTCTTTTTAATAATTAATTTTAAGATAATATTGTAGCTGAGTACTGAGTGCAGATGATTTTCCCTCAGTAGGCTGTGCTTCTTAAAGCTCGCTCTGGGAGCACGATGTTATGAATTAATGTATTATATTTGGGAAGGGTGATAAGATTTTTTTATATATAAATATTGTTGTATTTTTTTTGAGGAGACTGAGCTTGCATTCCATGAGTGGCAGAGTGGTTAGGAGTGGCAGATTCTAGCGACATTCTGCCTGTTCAGATATGGGCTCATGGTTGAGTGTCCAATATCTTGGGGGGGGGTGTGACGCCTCCCGGCGTTAGCAGAATGGTTGCGTGGGGCATTGCAGCTCGCTAGCGCTCGCCAGGATGGGGGGATGGGCTACAGTTGTCCTAGAATGATGTGCTTTATTTAATTAGTGTCGTGTTGCCACAGACAGTCTAGAAATGGTCTTTGTTTTGGTCTGTGACCGCGCCTTGTATTTTATATTCGCTATAATATAAATGTTGCTTGTGTGGGAGGCGAGCGAGAGAGGGTGAGGGAGTACACCTGGCAGCGGGGGTGAGCTATGATGTGGCTCGCTTGGGCGCTGACGGCGTTGGCGGCCGGGTGGTCAACTAGTCCCTTCCCATCGCGGCCTCGTGTTCTTTACCAGCTCAGAGCTTGCCTGACACGCGTATCGCCTACATCCTTTGCAATTCTGTCCCCCATACTCGCCACTTTGCATACTATTTCTCTCTCTCGACTTCTCCTTTCTCATTCTCTAATCTTTATTAAACTCAACATCCCTTCTGGTTTCAGCATAGACGTTCACCGTCGACCAGTCGTATTGTACGCGAAGCTCTCAGATATTTCCATGTATTAGGTTAAGGAGGTATTATGCTTTATTGAGGTTAGAGAGAGACGGACTTTTCCGTATGTGTCCTCTCTCGGGAAGGTTGTAGACCGGTATATGTATCCCTGGCAAGGTGTTGAGTGATTCTGCTTGGTGATCTAAAGCTAGACTAGGGGTAGGGTTACTGTGTCGTTGTCTCCAATGTGTGCAGTGTTAGCTAAGCCCTGCACGACATCGACAGGTACTGTGGGAGCCTAAGTTGTCTTCGGGTGGGTTTACTTTGCGAGCACAGCGCTGTGGTGTGAGAGGGCCATAGCCTATCCCTCACAACATAGTGCTGCCTCTTTGTGTTGACTTCTGAGGGATCGCCAGGATAGAACTAGGTACTAGAGACCTAGATTTATCAAGAGAGCATCCCCGTCATATAACGTAATCTTCATTATACCACCTTCGGACAACGTTAGGCTACGAGCCGCATGCTCACCCATTGTTGCCCTGCCTTGATACCCCAGCTAGACTTTATTAACTGAGCAGACACTGGTTAGAGATAAGCCCCATTATTATATGTATGCAACATTATTATTCACTGCACTTTTGAGCCGAGGTTGTTGTTGAGTTGCACAACCCTAGTAGGCTGTTGCGTTGTGTCACGAAGCATTTCTTTAGTTGTCGAGCATTACTACCTTTGCGCAGTCTTTATTATTCGCCTGCCTATTAGTACTATATGTCCTAGTATTTATTGTGACCCGTATTCTGCATTATAATTGTTCAAGATTCTTTACGAACATCTTCCCAGCATCAGACTTATTTCAGAAGTTTCCAGTTGATGTTGCAGGACTAGCATTGCACTTTCTTTAATACAGGAGTGCCAGTTATTTGAGTATCTACCGTAACGTTAATTAATCACGTTAACTATCTTTTCTTTGTGTAACCTAATCGAGTAATCTTTTACTGTTTGAGAATAGGCTGTTTCATCGAGCGTCAGCCTAGTGTGTGTGCACCAGTTACCGAGTGATAGGATACCTCGTTGTCCAGGCACGACTCAGGGCGGTAATGGTGTTTTGTTTACCAGTGTTTAAGGCAGGGGTTGGATCTAGTGTTACCGTTGTTGAATTTTGCCATTATCTAGTCCAATGTTGAAGAGCCCTGTATCTTTGAGAACCTGGATCGTAACAATTAATATTTAGATGATGTGACACGTAGGCTACTAATCATAATTATATGGGCGTATTCCTAGTGATATTTGGGGAACTCATAGTATCATGCAAGCATGGCTGTTAAAGATAAACATATCAGAAAATATGTGATGATAGGATTAAAACAGCTGAAACTTTATATGTTGTGAGATATTAAGCTGCGTTTTCTGTTACCCCAAAGTCTGATAACCCACTCTCATTATAGTGGGGTGGCACAAAATGAACAAGGGGCGATCCAGACTTGTAAATATATACATTATATGGACAACCTTTCCTGATTATTTTTAAGAATGGAAGTAAATATGCATTGCAGAATAATTACTACAAAGCAAATACAGACAAAATAAAAGCGAAATAGCGTAGTATACCAAATATCATGAGGTATGTCAGGGACTGGAATAATCGACAACAGAACATATCGGTAATAAATTTGAATATATACAATTTAAGATGTGTTGTGACATTACATATTAGATGAAATTATACAACATATTTATTTGTTTAATATTAGAGCAAGAAATAATCACATACATAGACATTTCAATAATTCTGAGGAGTGACAGATTAATTACCGTGACGAACACTGATTTTCTGAACTTGACTCTTGGGAAGACGACAAGGTCAAGGTCACGAGGCTACAACAGGCTTTACATAATTATCAAGATCAATATTTGATCCATCATTTCGATATTATTTTAATCTAGTTGAATTTCTAAAAAATTGTGATGACTATTCATATAATATAATCGCTTACTTTGAGGTATTATATATAATAACTCCGGTAGGTTATCGGCCTTCTATTGGATTATGACGCTTCTTTTGGACATTCTGAGGATATAGCTAGGTACATTTATAATTATGACATCCAAATCGATTATTTATATATGGATATATACAAAAAGTCTTAAAACTGTTATCAAGCTCCGAAAGTCTGAATCGGGTTGAGTTTCGACCCTGTGGAAGAGCAGGGTTGAGTTGGCTTGATATTGGACACCCTTCAGGGCATTTGGGTGTGAAATTTCCAGTCTATCGGAGATAGTGATTATAAAGGAAAATGCAGCTTTAGGTGATTGAGCTACTTTTGGGCTAGTTTTGAGATGCGTGGATGTGCGTTGGCAACCCTTGGAACACACACACACACACGCACACACACAATCTATAACTAGCCTTTTTACCTTCATTAAGGCTATAATCCACATTATATTAAGATTTCCATGTGTGGGAAATAAATATCTACCACCATTATTGCTAATGTGCACACAGATGCATACAAAATGTCAAATTTAACAAAGTAAGTCAAGTGGGGAAGAGATGTTGACTGTCCAAGTAGTTTTGTCTAATGACAATTATGGCTAGCGAACACTGGCATCAATTTATGATTGCTCATGCCCCTTCTGAAACTAGTTTATAATTGTATATGCTAATTTCCAGTAAAGTGGCTAATGCCGATTATTTGATACGTTCATCTCGAGTTTTTTATACTTAGTATTATCATTTTTAGGACATGGATACCTATTTATTGAAATATTAACAGGATTACTTTTAGGACGCTTGCCATTTGTTTGTTGTAGGCCTAATAGAATCTCTTTTATTCATCATATATACTTTGTATATTGGACATTGCACTGAATATATTTTGAGAGTAATATGTCTGTAACATTCATGACTATAGAAATCGAGTGATATTTTAATGACTGCGATTTATAGATTTTGAGTCACTCGATGGAAGCAGATTAATACCACATTTTCCTTTACCATCATTATCTCCGATAGACTGGAAATGGTGTCGTATTTCACACCCAAATGCCATAAAAGGGTGTCCAATATCAAGCCAACTCAACCCTGCTCCTCCACAGGGTTGAGTAAGTAAACAACTGGTTAAAGTCAAGCCGATTCGGGCTTTAAGTATATATCTGTAAGCAAGTCATCATATTTCATTGGCGAGTGTTAAAAAATTCTATCAATCTAAATGTAGTCTTAAATTAGCCCAAACATACGCCAAAGTAAAGATATTCACGATCATTCTAAATTGGGCTTTTGTGTATTTCCTCTTTAACAAGTAAGTGTTTATACATATAAGAGTGTGCAAACTATAAATATGTTCTAATGTGTAACTAAGAACCCCAAATATACGAAGCGTTTTTTGACGTTCTTAAAACAAAACAAAAGAACAACAGCTTGCGTACGCCTATACGATATCGGGAAAGTAATCCTTCTTTATTAAACCCTCTAAGTAGCATATTATCATTTATTATGTAAATGTTTGTTAAACGAATGGAACTGAAATTGTGTACTTCGACTTCCAAACCAATCTGATGATCTCTGAACTTTGAAATAATTGTAATAGTTTCAAAATCTGACCTTGTTCATTATAACGGAATGAAGGTTCTTGGTACGATGTTGCCAATGTAGCTGCTAGCGCTAAATCCAGCGAATTACATACATCACTTCCATCTAGCGACATCAAGATGTGATGAATTCTAGCGATATTCAAGTTAGTTTCCCTATTTTAAGGAATTGGAGAGATATTTCGATTGTTAAAGGTTATTCTAGATACTTCAACATATGTTTTCTAGTGACATACAAGTTTTTAGTGTCTGGTGACTATCTAGCGATTTGTGAATGCTATTCTAGCATACATTTGTGATTTAGTTTATCTTGCATTTTTGTCTAAATTTGCCCTATTTCTCCAGAAGACTTCCTAGATGGTATAATGTATTGTTCTAGTGATAATTAAATATTATATAGGGCTATTTTAAGTTGCTGATGAATATGAAACAGTAATATGCTGGACGATGAGAACACTGTATGTAAACATGTCTCGGATATCACTGATAATTTTTGGCATTTTCTGCCAAAAGCCCAATGGCTTATCAGTGGTGGTAACAGAAAATTCAGCAATACAGTGTTCTCATCGTCCAGCATATTACTGCTTCATATTCATCAGCCAACTTAAAATAGTCCTATATATATATATATTTAATTATCACTAGAACAATACACTATACCATGTAGGAAGTCTTCTGGAGAAATAGGGCAAATTTAGAAAAAAATGCAAGATAAACTAAATCACAAATGTATGCTAGAATAGCATTCACAAATCGCTAGATAGTCACCAGACACTAAAAACTTGTATGTCACTAGAAAACATATGTTGAAGTATCTAGAATAATCTTTAACAATCGAAACATCTCTCCAATTCCTTAAAATAGGGAAACTAACTTGAATATCGCTAGAATTCATCACATCTTGATGTCGCTAGATGGAAGTGATGGAAGTGATTCGATGGATCTAGAGCGGTAGCAGCTACATTGGCAACATCGTACCAAGAACCTTCATTCCGTTATAATGATCAAGGTCAGATTTCGAAACTATTACAATTATTTCAAAGTTCAGAGATCATCAGATCGGTTTGGAAGTCGAAGTACACAATTTCAGTTCCATTAGTTTAAGAAACATTCACATAATATGCTACTTAGAGGGTTTAATAAAGAAGCATTCCTCTCCTGGCATCGTAGAAGCGAACGCAAGCTGTTGTTCTTTTTTTTTCGTTTTTAGAACGTCAACAAACGCTTCGTATATTTGGGTTTGGTGAACCTTTTGGGGTTCCTAGTTATACATTAGAACATATTTATATTTTGCACACTCTTATAAGTATAAACAGTTACTTGTTAAAGAGGAAATACACAAAAGCCCAATTTCGAATGATCGTGAATATCTTTACTTTGGCGTATGTTTGGGCTAATTTAAGACTACATTTAGATAGATAGAATGTTTTAACACTCGCCAATGAAATATGATGACTTGCTTACAGATATATACTTAAAGCCCGAATCGGCTTGACTTAAACCCAGTTGTTCACTTCCTCAAGCCTGTGGAGGAGCAGGGTTGAGTTGGCTTGATATTGGACACCCTTTTATGGCATTTGGGTGTGAAATACGACACCATTTCCAGTCTATCGGAGATAATGATGGTAAAGGAAAATGCGGCTAAACAAACCGAGCACTGAATCCGTCAGACCAAGTACAAAATAGCTCCTCACTTCGGCAGCTTACGGCTCACACACATATATATATATATATATATATATATAGAGAGAGAGAGAGAGCAAGAGGGGGGGGGGGGGGCGGACTACTTGAAATGAGAGGCCGGTGGTTGAGATACGGCTCAAAGAGTCTCGCAAAAGATCTCTTTCTCTCTCTTTTTGTTATCATATTTTTTTTTACATGCAGAAATAGGAAACCAAAGGCTGAATGCGCTTTTCTATTTTGAGGAAGCGAAGAGAGAGGCTGAGAGGTATCGGTTAAAGGAATTATGTCTCTCTCTCACTCACTCTCTCTCTCACTGATATATTTAGGCAACAATTAAATATAGAGATTTTGGGATAAGTTGTTTAGGAGAATTTCGACATACCGCCGGCGCCACACCAGCAAATGTATCGGCTACATGTTTCGGAGCCTTAAATCCGATACAAACCATCATATTATTTTGATTCCTGTTGCTGTGTATTCGTTTATTAAATTGTACTCTAAGAAATATAATACAGTCATAAATAAAGCGAAATTATTAGAGAGTAGACTCGATCTTAGCTACTTTGGGGGCTAATGGGGTTAAACATGAGGGAGAAGGAGGTCCAGAAAAAGAAAATATCTCCCTTTAATCCCTCAAGTTAATATTTGGGAAGAAAGTGCACGACCGAATCTCGAAACGGTATTGGATAACTAAAAGGAAGGTTAACCCGTACAGTACCAGTGACGGTCTTTTCATTATAGTTGGGCAACTATTAGATGATTGTATTCAGCTTAGGAAGGACCTCTAACAATTAAAAGGCCACATACTATCACAATTAATCCTCTTAGCTACCACAGATCCTTCCTAAGCTGAATAATATCGCCCAATAGTTGTCAGAACATAATGAAAAGGACGTCACCGATACTGAATGGGTTGTGCAGAAGTTGGAGAGTAGAACTAGGTATGCAATTTCTACCTTAACCCTTTCATTATTCCAGGACGCACTTTCGCTTTATTATGGCTGACATTAGACGATTTTAGTCAGTCTTAGAAGGTCGTAGAGGAATTTAAAGGAAAAAAGTGTATTAACTATCTATGTATATATGTATGTATTTTTTTTTCTATGTGAATGAGGGAGACAAAAGGCACAACTGCCTGCAGCGAGTGCCTCCCCCAGATTTCAAAGAGTGACAGGGCCGAAATCAAGGGATGTTCGAGCTAAAATGCCTGGACACACGGAGTTTGAAGCAATTTAAGTCATAGGAAGAGGGAAAGACTGATTCTGGGAGAGAGTTCCAGAGCTCAGCAGTTGAATAGAAGAAAGTCTGAGAATAACGTTTCACTCTTGGGTTGGAGAGTTGCACAGAGTAGGGATGGGATTGTGTTGCAAGGCGGGTACTACGTACCCTACGTAGAGGAGGTGGTATACACTGGGAAAGCTCCGAGGAACACTGATTATTGTAGTAGCGATAGAATAGCGAGAGAGATGCAACATTGCGGCGAAGAGAGAGAGATTGCAGCGAGTTGGTGAGTGGACGGGAGTTAATGATACGAAAGGCTTTCCTTTCTACTTTATCTAGGAGTGCGGTGTGAGAGGATCCTCCCCACACATGTGAACAATACTCAACACAAGGACGCACTGTACCCCTGTACAGAGCAAGAAGCTGGGCAGGGGTAAAGAACCCCTTGAGGCGGTTGAGCATACCCAGCTTCTGGGAGGCTGCCTTAGCGAGACTGGTAATATGGTCTTTCCAAGTGAGAGCAGAAGAAAAAGAGACACCGAGAACATTGAGAGAAGATGAAGGGTTGATTTTTGTATTGTTGAAGAATAAGGGATAGTCCTATGGAGGTTCCTGACGGGTAGTACGATGGATAAATTGAGTTTTGGAAGCATTAAATGCAACAAGGTTTTCTCTACCCCAATTGGAAATAGTAACTAGATCAGAAGATAAGCATATGGCTTCATTAAGTTTACTTTTGAGGGACTGCTGGCTGGGGCGTTCTGGAAAACTAATTGCGTGGTGTAAGGTAGAGTCATCTGCATATGAATGGGTGGGACTGGAAGTACAGTTGAGAAGATCATTTATGAAAATTAGAAAGACAATAGGAGATAGGCCAGAACCCTGAGGAACACCGGAGTTGATAGGATGAGGAAATGAGCGATGGCCGTCCACAACTGCAGCTATGGAACGGCCGGAAAGGAAATTAGATACAAAGGCACAGATGGAGGGACAGAAACTGAAGGAGGGCAGTTTGGAAATTAAAGATTTTTGCCAGATTCTATCGAAGGCCTTCGATATGTCTAGTGCAACAGAAAAAGTCTCACCGAAGTCCCGAAAGTTGGATGACCAAGAGTTAGTAAGATATGAAAGAAGATCACCCATAGAGCGACCCTTAACACCTTATTAGCGGGCTAGGCGGTCTAGCGGACCGTAGCGCCCAGCGGGGTGTTTTTACCCTAAATAGGGTTGTTTACGTGGTCATTTTTATGCCTAAATAAGACCCAGAGCGTAAAACAAGTATCTATCCCTGAAAGAGCATAAACAGAGCTTTCCAATGACACCCGAACCATCCTTGTACGACCGCTGGTTCTCTTGCAACGATCGTGCAACACGAGTGCAAAAACCCTGTAATTAGGTAATTTCCCTACATAATTCCCTGTGTAGCGAGTGAGAGAGGGGAGGGAAGGGTGGGAGGCACCTCAGTTGGTCCACCGCAGTGGTCGTGAGCGGTCATAGGGTTGCTAGGCTCCTCACACCGCTCAGCTCTCTCTCTCGGCAACATTACGTGCTGAAAATGGCGCACGACATAAGTTGTGAACCGCCACTTAGTCCAAATTTATTTCACACGACATAAGTTGCACGCCGCCAATTAAGGGTTAAGGAAGCCATACTGGCGATCTGAGAGCAGATTATGAGAAGAGAAATGCTTAAGAAATTTGGAAGCAAGAATAGTTTCAAAAACTTTAGAGATACAAGAAATGAGAGCAATTGGACGATAGTTGGAGGGTTGAGAGCGGTCACCCTTCTTTGGGACAGGTTGAATGAGAGCAAACTTCCAGCAAGAAGGAAAGACGTTAGAGGAGAGACAGAGACGAAAGAGTTTGCCTAGGCAGGGGATCAGCACGGAAGCACATATTTTAAGAACAACAGGAGGAACACCGTCCAGACCGTCCGCCTTCTTAGTATTAAGCCCAGAGAGGGTAGAAAGTACATCTTTAGAAGAGAATAGGATATTAGGCATAAGTAGGAGAGAGAGGGGTGGAGAGGGAGGAATAGCACCGGATTCATCCAAGGTAGAGTTTCTGGCAAAAGTTTGAGCAAAGAGTTCAGCTTTGTCAGAGGAAGAAGTGATGTTTGTGCCATCAGAGTGGAAAAGGAGAGGGAAAGACGAGGAAGAAAAGTTGTGGGAGAGGTTTTTGGCTAGATGCCAGAAAGCTTGGGAAGAGCTAGAGTTGGATAGTTCAGTGCATTTATTATTGATGAAAGAGTGCTCGGCAAGTCGAATATATCTAACTACAGTAGATATATATATATATATATATTCGGAAATTAGTATAGCCAGGTAGTATATTTTCTTGAAGGCATGTGAGATTAAATAACACAGCATATTTTGCATTTATATATTTTTTATTCAGGAATTCAATATCTCTCCCAATCTTTCGTTGTTGATCATTAAGTAGATGTAGGAGAGTACCGTAGTTATCAAAGGGTTCTTGGTGGTTGTAGCGTTTAGACTATTACATTAGTCATGCTCACACAGTTGATTATGGTTAGCAGATCAGATCAGATGGCTAAAGTAAAGTTGGAATGTAGAAGAGTTTGGAGAGAGGAAGATAAAGTGGAGAAATGCTAAGTAAAGTAGGAGATGAAAAGTTCTCAGGCTCAACCAAGATGCTCCATTGTTTATTTCTTCTGAAATGATAGGTGTAGCAAATTTGTCAGCTTTTTCTGGGCCGCTACAGGGGGACGTTTTCCTGCTGCTGATGTCTTCTAAATTTCTGCAGTCACGTTACCGATGGTCTTCTTCAGATCGCTGGCGTTCATCCCCAGGTCGATGTTCTCGTCTCCTTCCTCCCAACCCTCCCGACCCTAGACGCCTCTCCATCCTTGAAGCAATCTACATACAGACCCTCAACCCTACACAAAACAACCAGACCTTGGACCTACAAATTCTCCCGACAGCGAGGAGATCCTACCCCCACACACACCAAGAAGAAAATGACTACACCTACAGCGAGCACTCCGCACCCACTAGCCAACGCCCAACTGAAGATGCCCGAGTGTCCAGCTAGCCAGTCAACAACGAACGCAGATCACCAACTAGCCCCACCCACCTGTGCAGAACAAGCGACGCAAGATCCAGGAAACCCCCTATATAAGCCCCCTCTACATTTACGCTAACCATAATCAACTGTGTGATCATGACTAATGCAATAATCAAAACGTTACAACCACCAACAACCCAAGAACCCTTTGATAACTACGGTACTCTCCTACATCTACTACTTAATGATCAACAACGTAAGATTGCGAGAGATATTGAATCCCTGAATACAAAATATATAAATGCAAAATATGCTGTGTTATTTAATCTCATATATATATATATATAATATATATACTCACACAAGCACACACAGATAGACACGAACAAACAAACACACATGAAGAGGTGAAGGGGGTTTAAAACTTTGGGCCCTAGTTTACACAAGGGAACGGGGGCAGAGAGAGATAGATATATAGAGAGAGAGAGTACACAGGAGTACACAGGAGTACACAGGAAATCAAGCAACAACAGTTCTAGTGACCCTTCTAGGCTGCTTGTCCTCCAAAACACTGAGGATCAAGTGTCCAAACAGTGGTTTAGAGTGGGTAAGGGAACATTGGAAAGGGAACTACTGCCCTGGAACTAATGTCTGTGGCAGGATTAGGAAGTTAGTAGGGGACATATGGGTTAGTAACTGATGGGAGGATAAAATAAAGTTATTCATTTACAAACGCAGTCAGTCGCGGGTTTGATGCGAGATATTTGTCTAGGCGAAGTTTAAATGAATCAACGGTGCTGCAGTCTATGACATCTCGGGGAAGCCCATTCCATAAGTTGACAACTCGATTGAAGAAGAAATTCTTAGCTTCGTGTGAGTTAAAAGATTTACCAATAATTTTGCAACCGTTTCCCCGCGTGTAAATAGATTGGTCGATAGTGAAGTACTTACTACAGTTCATATTGTCGATGCCTTTGATGATTTTGAACACTTGAATTAAGTCGCCTCTTAATCTCCGCTCGGTTAAAGGAAATAGATTTAATTCTCTAAGACGCTCCTCGTATGGTTTGTTCTTTAGGCTAGGTATCATTTTGGTAACTCTACGTTGAACTCGTTCTAGCTTGTCTATATATTTTTGGTAATAAGGGCACCAGGATTGAACGCAGTATTCCAGAAGAGGGCGGACTAAGGAATTGTAAAGGGTTAGGATAACGTCTTTGGATTTATACTCAAATGACCTGCCTATCAAGCCAATTATTTTGTTTGCCTTCTTAACAACTTCTGAACATTGTTGGCTCGGTTTTAGGTTACTCGATATTGTTACTCCCAGATCGGTTTCTCTGTTTACATTCTTAAGCTGAGTGCCATTCATCAAATAGTTTGCTTTCTCATTTTGGTATCCGATATGTAGTACTTTACATTTATCCGCATTGAAACTCATTTGCCAAATTTGGGCCCAACATGACAACTTATCTAGATTGTGTTGCATATCTTCAACTTGTTCTTTTGAGAGTACGCTATTTGCAATTTTTGTATCGTCAGCAAATTTTGAGATTGTACAGATGAGACCCTTATCTATGTCGTTGATGTAAATTAGAAAGATAATTGGTCCTAGTACCGATCCCTGGGGTACCCCGCTACTTACATTGGTCCATTTAGATGCCTTACCGTTTATGACTACTCTTTGCTTTCTGTCGCTGAGCCAATTTTCTATCCATTTCAACACACCATCTTGTATTCCATGCGCTTTTAGTTTTAGCAGTAAACGTTTGTGGGGAACTTTGTCAAAGGCCTTTTGAAAATCAAGGTATATAATATCTACAGCTTTACTCTCATCGTAGAGGTTGAGGATATCGTGGAAGAAGTCTAAGAGGTTTGTTAAACAGGAACGTTTTTTACGAAAGCCGTGTTGAGTATCTTTGAGTCTGTCTCTTATGAGTGTTTCTAACATTTTACATACAACTGAGGTTAAGCTAATTGGACGATAGTTACTGGGTAAGGATTTGCTGCCTTTTTTGCATATCGGTGTTATGTTGGCTAGCTTCCACTGATCAGGCAATCAGTGCTCCTCCTCGTACGGTGTTTACATTCTCTCTCTCTCTCTCTGTTGATGGAGGCTATACAAATCACAGCGGGGACATACTTAAATATCGTAAAGGAGAGATGTTGAAACTATGCAATACATACATACATAACATTTTTAAGACTGAATGCTCCACACATACGTGCAGTCTCAGTCTTGTCCTAATGGCGGCGTTCAAGGCAACCCTGTTAAAGGCTGCTTCACTTGTCAAGTTTTTGGATTTGAGATCGGCACGTATAGTCCGATCCCAGGTCTTCCTCGGTCCACCCCTCGGTGCAGCTCCCTCCACAATCACAGACCTGCATCTGTTCACCCTATTTTGTTCATCCATTTTCTCCACATGCCCATACCATCCCAGTCCAATTGTACACATCTCCTCGCTAATACTCTTTATACCTAAACGTCTCCTCAGCTCATATAGTTTATGTTTCGTCTATGACTTTGTATTGCTATTATGGAAACACAAAACACAACTGCCAATATATAACGAACGAACTTTTCGAATAATACTGCACTAGGTTTTATAAAAAAAAAAATACAAATTATTCCAACTATGAAAAAGATATCTCTCTGACGGCATAATTCACAAGCAAACAACACAACAACAACTCGATCAAACTTGGTTGAGTTTCTTACGAGCAGAAAAAAACACCTCAAAGTTAAATAACGTTATCTTTCATGTTGGCCAGGTAATATATTCTGCTGGTCCTCCAAACTCACCTGAAAGCAAAGGAAAATAAACTATATTTACTGTGTATTCACCAATATTCCTTAAAGGCATTTCTTCCTGAACCCCCTTCTCCCTCAAGTTTAGCCCTATTAGTTTTGAGATGTCAAGACATTCGCTCCATTAGTTTAGCAATGTTAACCCTGTCAGTACCGGTGACGTGTGTTTTGTTTTATTATAGTTATATTTAGACGATCTGTGGGAGTTAAAAGGGATACCCTGCATGAGAGAGCTGGAGGTCTTTTAATTGCTAGAGGTCCTTCCTAAGCTGACTATAATCGTCGAATAGTTGCTATAATGTAATAAAAAGAACGTCACCGGTACTGCAAGGGTTAAGACCTTTCGCTCCAATTCTGCCAATTCACTCCACTCACTGTCCATTCACTCCAGTATGAATGGTAACTGTTTATTACCCCCTACTGCACCGGCGACGTCTTCTTAAGTTTATTTCGTCTACATTAAGACGAATATGTGTAGTATAAAAAGGATATGCTGTAGAAAAAGGGTTAAGTGAGATATTTTGAAGCTTGTTAATTGCTGGAGAGACTTTTTAAGGGGAGATGGCTCAATTTTTGGGCGATTTTTGTATGTATTCATTATTTTTCTAGTTTCCTCCCTAGACCACCATCAACTTAAAAAAAACATCCATTAGATCCCCCTTCTAGATTAATTTGTAAATTTTTCGGTAGAAAATTCTTCCAACATTGCAGGCTCACTATCGTTCACCAGGGAAAAAAATCGACACCTAAATAGCACGAAAGGTCTAAATATTGACGAAGAAATGGGGCGAAAGGTCTTAATATTGACTAACTAATGTGGCAAACATCTTAACATCTGAAAACTAATGGTGCTAAACATGAGGGAGAAAGTGGTCCAGAAAACCGGCCCATCCCCCCTTAAACTGAATCTATCTATTGCCTGACGCCGTGATCCCCGGAGGGGTGGCCACGAACGAACCGCCCCCATGCACCTCTGTCCCCAGTCAGTCGACGCCCCTCCCCCCAACCAGCACCGCCTTCGTTCCTGTACTTCCTCACTCCATCCTTCCACCTCTCATTCGGTCTACCTCTCCCTCTCTGTCCCTCCACCTCGCTCTCGTACACCCTCTTAGTCATTCTCTCACTTTCCATACGTTCCATATGGCCGAACCATCTAAAGTTGTTCCTTTTCACACTTTCCAGCACATCTACCTCCACACCACACCTCCTTCTTACTTCCTCATTAGTCTGTCTATCCCTCCATGTAACTCCGCACGCACTCCCCAAGTAATTCATTTCCACTGCTCTCAGAGAGAGAGAGAGAGAGAGAGAGGGGGGGGGGGGAGGGGGGTGATGCATATAATAGGATAACAAAAAAAAATACATTGATTAACATAAACTATTCAGGTAAACACTTCCTGAAGAAGTTCCCAACCCACCACAAAACCGGTTTCACATAGGCACTATTTATGGCAATTTTCGATGAACAATTTATTTCTCGTAATATTTTGGGGCTCTATCACATTGAAATCGGAAACTAGACTCTAGGTGGATTTTATCAACTCTGCGAAGCAGAGTGGTATCGCACACGCAGGTCCCGCCCGTATACTGTGCACCACAATTCAGATTGTCCGTCGTCGTCCGTCGTGGTCGTCGTCGTCGTCCGTCGTCCGTCGTCCATCCGGTAACTCCTCCTAGACCGTTTGATGGATTTTCACCAAATTTCACAGGTATATTCATTTGGTCAATGCGAAGGTCAGTCAAAAAGAATTTTTTAATTTAACTTAAAGGTTAAGGTCAAAGGTCAAGGTTAAAAATAAGGTCAATATTTCATGTGTCTTAAGTTTTACTCAAATTTCTTCATTTTCACTATACAAGTTACTGGTAACCTCGATATCTTATTGACCAAATTTTAGATACATATTCTGAAGGGTAAGGTTAAAGGTCAAGGTCAAAGGTCAAAATATTTGTTTTACTAGTATTTCTTATATTAACTGTTTGCTTCTCACTAAACTTACCATGTATGTTCGGAATACTTAGGACAAGGTCATACAAGAAACTATTCAATTCCATATGAAAGGTCAAGTTCATAGGTCAAGGTCAAATAAAAGGTCAATATGCTAATTTCATTACTTTTCATGCAAACTTCACAAAATTTGGCGATATAGTTGCACTTTAAATGGAAAGGAAAATAATACATTTTGAGACACATCATGAAGGTCAAGGTCAAAGGTCAAAAGTCAAGGTCAACTATTCTATAAATATATATGAAACTAACTGATGGGTTTTAATGAAATTAGTCATGCTTATTTTGATTTTCCTGGGCAATGTCAGTGAATATTTTTTTACTCTTACATAAAGGTCAAGGTCACAGGTCATGGTGAAAGGTCCACTTATACTATTAATTTTATTTTCTATTCAAATGTCTTCATTTTCACTTTACAAGTTACTGGTAACATTGATATCGTATTACACAAATGTTAGATACATATTCTAAAGGGTAAGGTCAAAAATCAAGGTCAAAGGTCAAAATATTATTTTTACTAGTATTTCTTATACTAACTGTTAGATTCTCACTAGGCTTACCATGTATATTCGGAATACCTAGGCCAAGATCACACAATAAACAATTATATTACATATGAAAGGTCAAGGTCACAGGTCAAGGTCAAATAAAAGGTCAATATGCTATTTTCTTTACTTTTCATGCAAACTTCACAAAATTTGGTGAGATAGCTGCACTTTAAGTGAAAAGGAAAATAACAAATGTTGGACATATAAAGGTCAAGATAAAGGTCATAGGTCAAGGTCAACTATTCTATTAATATATATGAAACTAACTGATGTGTTTTAATGAAACTAGGCATGCTCATGCTTATTTTGATTTTCCTGGGCAATGTCAATGATTTTTTTTTTACTCTTACATGAAGGTCAAGGTCACAGGTCATGGTGAAAGGTCAACTTATACTAGTTATTATTAGTTTTTATTTAAATGTCTTCATTTTCACTTTACAAGTTACTGGTAACATTGATATCGTATTGCACAAATTTTAGATACATATTCTAAAGGGTAAGGTCAAAAATCAAGGTCAGAGGTCAAAATAGTATTTTTACTAGTATTTCTTTTACTAACTGTTAGATTCTCACTAGGCTTACCATGTATATTCGGAATACCTAGGCCAAGGTCACACAATAAACTATTCTATTACATATGAAAGGTCAAGGTCACAGGTCAAGGTCAAATAAAAGGTCAATATGCTATTTTCTTTACTTTTCATGCAAACTTCACAAAATTTGGTGAGATAGCTACACTTTAAGTGAAAAGGAAAATAATAAATGTTGAGACATACAGTATAAAGGTCAAGATAAAGGTCATAGGTCAAGGTCAACTATTCTATTAATATATATGAAACTAACTGATGTGTTTTAATGAAATTAGGCATGCTTATTTGATTTTCATGGGCAATGTCAATGCAAACAAAAATGTACTCGTACATATAGGTCACAGGTCAAGGTCAAAGGTCAACTTTTATTATTTATTCAAAAAGGTTACTCACATTTTAGAAAATCTGGCTGTGTTATGGCTTATTACTTAAATATAGCCTAATATATATCAAATTTCACATAAATATTGTAATAGTTAAGGTCAGAGGGCAAGGTCAAAATAAGAGTATTTGTAACTTTCCCTAAACTCCTCCTTGACTGTTTAATGTATTGTCATAACATTATACAGGCAAATTCAGTTGGTCAATGCGACGATTATCCAAATATATGTATTTTACTTTTATCAAAGGTCAAAGGTCAAGGTCACAGTATATGATCACTATTTGTAATCAATAAGTTTTATACGAATTAGGCTACCATATTCATAATGTTAGTTAATACGAACAATGCTGTCAAGCTAACTAAATTCTTGATAAGAAATTCTAAGGTCGAAGGTCAAGGTTAAAGGTTGATATATGATTTTTACTAGTATTTCTTATTTAATGTAAGATTCTCATTAGGCATATCATGCATATTCGGAATGCCTAGAGCAAGGTCATACAAGAATAAACATAATTCCATTTGATAGGTCAAGTTCACAGGTCAACGTCATATATAAGGTCATTATGCTAATTTCTTTACTATTCATGTAAACTTCACAAAATTTGTTGAGACAGTTGTGCATTAAGGGAAAATTAAAATGTTAAATTTTCAGATGTCATGAAGGTCAAGATGAAGGTCAAAGGTCAAGTTGACTATTCCTTTAATACCTCTGAAGCTAACTGATGATCTTTCATGAAATTTGACACACTTATTTGATTTTCTAGGGTTACATCAAAGCTAACAAAAATATAATCCTACATAAAGGTCAAGGTCACAAGCCAAGGTCATAAGTTAACCTTCATCATAATTTTTTTTTTCTCGATAAGCTGACGACTGTTAGTTGCATTTTACTTAAATGACATATATTTCAATCATATACAGTATATATATATATATATTATAATACTTAAGGTTAAAGGTCAAGGTCAAAGAACAAAAGAAGAGTGTTGATAATTGTCTTTAAACCCTTTGTGTACCGGTGACGTCTTTTTTATTGTATTCTAGCTATAATTAGACGATTTTGTGAAGCTTATGAAGGATCTGTGGTAGTAAAAAGGGTTAAGATAGTTGAAAGCCTGCGAATTTTATGGAGGCCCTTCATAAACTTGATAAAATTTTCTTAGTATCAAGTATGAAATGAAACCGACAGAACTGTACTGAACGGGTTACGTATCGTCACCAAATTTTGCTTTCAAATTTGGTTGGTCAATGCAAAGATTGTCCAAATTTTGTGTTTTTGTTATTCAAAGGTCAAGGTGAATGGTAAAGGTCACAGATTATGGTCACTATTTCTTTCTTATATATATTTTATATATATTTTATATATTGTGATATATATATACAGTATATATATATATATATACGGTATATATATATATATATATATATATATATATATATATATATATATATATATATATATATATAGACATATATATATATATATATATATATATATATATATATATATATATATATATACCGGTATATATATATATATATATATATATATATATATATATATATATACTGTATATAAACCTATTTTACCTAAGAGATTCAATACTACTTGCAGAATTATAGGCCGCAGAGTTGCGTATGCATTTTTTTTTTTTTTTGGTAATGCGAAAACTGCACACCTACTTTATTAGTTAGTAGATTTCTGATAAAACTTAAATTTTCAAGATGTCAGACTACAATTGCCCGTAAAAATTGACGAAAAATGACCTCATGTGACATCGCCTTAACATCAGGTCAGCTCCCTGCAGGGTCACTTTAAAACCAAACATACAAGACTAAAGGTGGTGTCACACGAGCGCGTTTTCCGGCAATCTTTGATGAGCAATTTTTTGATCGTACTCTGTTGAGGCTCTTTTACATTAGCATTGGAAAGTAGATCGAAGGTAGATTATGTTGAGTAGTTTAATTGTCATGAAATGTAAAGATATAATCTGTCAAGACTACAATTGCTAATAGAAATTAATGGTGAAAATGGACTAGTGAGTGCTTCTTTTACCACTATCCTTCCTTTTTCACCTACCATGATAGATTTAGCCAATACACTAAATATGGTAAATTGGCTGGCACTGGGGGTGACACAAGGTCGATGATCCTCTGGCACTTGAGGGGCTAACCTTGCTCCAGCGCATTAAATAAAGTAATTATTTTAAACTAATGAAAGTAGGTGAAAGTAGGTACCAAGCTCTCTTATAAATATCCACACTCCTGTCCTTAGTCTTTGCTTAACATAATCATCTTTACCACACATTTAAGAATTTGGGCTTGTGTCTGGACTTCCTGGCAGGGACCGCAGAGTGTGTGCAGTCCGAGTATCTATGTAACTATACTGTAATTACCGGAGATATAAGATAGGTTTATCACCATGAAAACATCTCACCCGGTCCCCTGTGACCATAAACCCTCATTAACTACCATAATTGGTCTTTACCACGGTAATTCCTCGGACCGGTGGTGTCTTAAGGGGGGTCACCTGCTTATTTTATCTTTCTCTCCTTTTCTCTTTTTCTCTGGCTTGTATCCAATCGGCCCCATTCAGCCAACTGTTTTAAGACGTTTATCCCCATCCAGGTGTCGATTTTTTCCTGGCGAGCGATAGCGAACCAACATTTTATGGAGAAAACCGGCTTTGCCGGAGAAATTTGTCTATCGAAAAATGTACAAATTTAGCTTGCTGTCAAAACAAAAATACATACAGTATATGTTGGCTCGCTACACCTCGTCAGGAAAATATTGACACCTGGATGGGGGTAAACGTCTTAAAACAGTAGGCTGAATGGGGCCGAATGGATACAAGCCAAAGAGAGAGAGAGAGAGAGCGAGAGACAGAGATTAAAAGCGAGGTGGGCTCCCTTAAAGATCACAGCACCATATTCTTTACAGTAGCTGCCATATTCACTACTATCAATCAATGGGGACCTACGTTGTAACAGCACGTAGCTGCATTCAACCTTCGACTTCACTCCCGGAGGTCTCTCCCTTGGTCCATCATAGCAGTGTCCGACAGGCCTTTTACTCTCCACGAAGTCGCCTACACTCCACTTGACGACCATGTTTCATAAATGTAATTTACACCAAGTATTGGTTATAGGTCATTTAAATATCTATTCCATGTGGTGTGTCGTGTTTCGTGATTTATGCCACGATAAATGTAATTACAACAGTGGGATGCAGACATAACGCAGGTTGAGGTATACAACATGGAGGCAACAATAACAAGGATGATAGAACTGTTTCCATAGAACGATCTACTCATAGCCCGGCGCCAAAGGTACCCATATCCCCCCCCCCCCCCCTCCCCCCTAGCATCGACGTCAGGTATAATGTGAGAAATATGAAGGTAATGCCAGGATAAAGGAAGGGAGAGGCAGGAAGTAACTAAGGTGTAATGTGATATACCGGGGGCTTTATAGTCTGGACCATAAAAGGAAGGCTTGTACGAGATGCCTTCAACTATATATGAGAATAATATATGGTGCTTTGTGAAATATTGGACATCAGGCATCGTAGGTTTGTTCATAATGAGAGAAATATATAGCCTACGTATTATATTTAAACCAAAGTGCAGTTCCTTCTCCTCTGAATCACACATATTCTGTATGTACTATACAGTAGAGATATATATATATATATATATACTGTATAGTACATACAGAATATGTGTGATTCAGAGGAGAAGGAACTGCACTTTGGTTTAAATATAATACATAGGCTATATATATATCTCATTATGAACAAACTTACGATGCCTAATGTTATATATATATATATATATATATATATATATATATATATATATATATATAATATATGTGTAGGAAAGAGAAATCTCTTATAAAACAAGCAAAGCGGAATGAAGAACTCAGGGTTGCAGCCCTCTGCAAAAGAGAGTCCTAAAGAGTTCTTCAGCTATGTGAACAGCAGGAATCCATTCAAACGTAGCATAAGACCTCTAAAGGATCCAGTAGGTCAACTACAAACCTCTGACACTGATATAGCTAAATCCCTAAACAACTATTTTGCCTCGGTATTTACAAGGGAAATTACCAGTAACATGCCAAGTCCAGGATTAGTACAAAGGAGTACAAAGGAAATCAAGCAACAATAGATCTAGTGACCCTTCTAGGCTGCTTGTCCTCCAAAACACTGAGGATCAAGTGTCCAAACAGTGGTTTAGAGTGGGTAAGGGAACATTGGAAAGGGAACTACTGCCCTGGAACTAATGTCCGTGGCAGGACTAGGAAGTTAGTAGGGGACATATGGGTTAGTAACTGAGGGGAGGATAAAATAAAGTTATTCATTTACAAACGCAGTCAGTCGCGGGTTTGATGCGAGATATTTGTCTAGGCGGAGTTTAAATGAATCAACGGTGTGCTGCAGTCTATAACGTTTCGGGGAAGCCCATTCCACAAGTTGACAACTCGATTGAAGAAGAAATTCTTAGATTCGTGTGAGTTAAAAGATTTACCAATAATTTTGCAACCGTTTCCCCGCGTGTAATTAGATTGGTCGATAGTGAAGTACTTACTACAGTTCATATTGTCGATGCCTTTGATGATTTTGAACACTTGAATTAAGTCACCTCTTAATCTGCGCTGGGTTAAAGGAAATAGATTTAATTCTCTAAGACGCTCTTCGTATGGTTTGTTCTTTAGGCTAGGTATCATTTTGGTAACTCTACATTGAACTCGTTCTAGCTTGTTTATGTCTTTTTGGTAATAAGGGCACCAGCATTGAACACAGTATTCCAGAAGAGGGCGGACTAAGGAATTGTAAAGGGTTAGGATAACGTCTTTGGATTTATGCTCAAATGACCTGCCTATAAACCCAATTATTTTGTTTGCCTTCTTAACAACTTCTGAACATTGTTGACTCGGTTTTAGGTTACTCGATATTGTTACTCCCAGATCGGTTTCTCTGTTTACATTCTTAAGCTGAGTGCCATTCATCGAATAGTTTGCTTTCTCATTTAGGTATCCGATATGTAGTACTTTACATTTATCCGCATTGAAACTCATTTGACAAATTTGGGCCCAATGTGACAATTTATCTAGATTGTGTTGCATATCGTCAACTTGTTCTTTTGAGAGTATGCTATTTGCAATTTTTGTATCGTCAGCAAATTTTGAGATTGTACAGGTGAGACCCTCATCTATGTCGTTGATGTAAATTAGAAAGATAATTGGTCCTAGTACCGATCCCTGGGGTACCCCGCTACTTACATTGGTCCATTTAGATGCCTTACCGTTTATGACTACTCTTTGCTTTCTGTTGCTGAACCAATTTTCTATCCATTTCAACACACCGTCTTGTATTCCATGCGCTTTTAGTTTTAGCAGTAAACGTTTGTGGGGAAGTTTGTCAAAGGCCTTTTGAAAATCAAGGTATATAATATCTACAGCTTTACTCTCATCGTAGAGGTTGAGGATATCGTGGAAGAAGTCTAAGAGGTTTGTTAAACAGGAACGTTTTTTACGAAAGCCGTGTTGAGTATCTTTAAATATGTTATTTTCCTCTAAGTGATTTACGAGTCTGTCTCTTATGACCGTTTCTAGCATTTTACATACAACTGAGGTTAAGCTAATTGGACGATAGTTACTGGGTAGGGATTTGCTGCCTTTTTTGAATATCGGTGTTACGTTGGCTATCTTCCACTGATCAGGCATAGTTCCAGACTGCAAGGATTTATTGAATAGTAATGTCAGTGGTTTGGAGAACTCATCCTTAGCTTCCTTTAGAACTCTAGGCAAGATTGTATCAGGTCCAGGCGTTTTATTTACCTTGAGTTTATCTAAACAATTCCATACTTCTCTCTCTGTAACGGTGATATGGCTTAGAACATCTGAATTATCAATCTGAATCGGCGATGGTGTAGGGATATCACTGAGGTCTTCTGTTGTAAAAACTGATGCAAAGAAGGTATTGAGGGCATTACTCATTTGTACTTCGTCTTTGGTGTATTCTCCATTTTCATCGACTAACGGTCCAACAGTTGAAGTAACTACTTTTTTCTTTCTGATATAACTATAGAATTCTTTCGGGTTTGTTTTACTTTGATTCGCAATATGTAACTCTAGGGTCTTTTTACTTTGCTTATTTAACTTTTTGGCTTTGCGTCGTAGCTCTACAAATTTCACACGTTCTTCGTCATTTTGTGAGGATTTTAATCTATCATTAGCAAAATGTTTAGCAAGCAGGCAGTTTGAAATATCTTTATTCCACCATTTGGGCTTATTATTATGGCCTGGACGTCGTATTTTCGATGGTATGCAGTCTTGCACTGCTTTTAGGTAAGTGGTTTCGAATAACTTCCAAGATGTATTTATGTCGTTATTGTGAATTAAAAAGCTCCAGTCAGTTTCTTTAAACATAGCTCTAAGTTTATGAAAGTTTGCTTTCTTGAAATTGGGGACTTTTTCGATGCTACTATTTGGTTCGTTACTAGTAAAGTTTAAAGTGAAAGTTATCGTATGATGGTCGCTGTTACTGAATTCATCACCAACATTCAAATTCTCTATTAATTCTTCTTTTGTTGCAAGTACAATGTCAAGAACGTTATTACCACGGGTCGGTGTTCGAACAAATTGATAAAGCGAACTCTCTTGCAAGTTCGTATAGAAGTCATGTCCGGAGTGTGAAGTAAGAGTATCGCCCCACTTGGTCACAGCTAAATTAAAGTCGCCAAAAATTACGGTATCTTGTGAGTTACTTACATCTGCAATTTGTTCGTAAATTTCTCGGTCATTTGCACTGATTGAGCTGGAGGTCTGTATATTAACGCAAGTATTATTTTTGTACCTTTATTATTCTTTATTAGCACAAAAGATGTGTCGACGTTCACAATTTGAGGTTTTGACAAGAGGGTAGGGTTAAGACTTTCTTTGATATAAAGTAAAACGCCACCTCCATTTCGATTTATTCGGCTTTTCTCAAACATTACATAACCGGGAAGTGAATACTCTGCTAAAAAGTCTCTATCTTCTGTATTGAGCCAAGATTCTGTTATGCCAATCACATCATAATTTTCTGTAAAGACTAGCTCCTCTAAATCTGAAAATGTATTGCGTATGCTACGAGTGTTTGCATAGAAAACCTTTAAATTTGTTAATTTAGAACTCACGGAACGCTCTTTAATAATATTGTTGGTTCTTGTCGGATCTACATGTATGTTCATGGCTGTCCTCGGTCCTCGCTGTCTTCGGTCCTTATCGCTGGTGGTCCTCGGTTGCCTCTGTTTTTTGCTTGGTGTTGGATGATTTATGTCACTGCTGCTTCTTCTCGGATGGCGTTTTTTGATCCATGGCTGCGGACTGCTTCGTGTAGGAGACGACCCATGCGTGCTGAACCCACAGGGTTTAGATGAGTGCCATCCTTGCGGAACAGAGTAGGCTGGTTATAGAAATTATCCCAGAGGTTGATGAATTCAACTTCTTCCTTCAGACACAAATATTTTAGTCGGCTATTTGTGCTGAAGGCCTTGTCGTAGAATTTGTCAGGTGCGTCGATCTTGGGGAGAATGCCTGAGATGATGATATTCCTTGACTTGTTTTTGTAGTGCTGGATCATCTTGCGATATTTCTCCATCAACTCTTCGGATCTGGTGCGGAGATGTAGGAGGATGAAGTTCTTAGCAGAATTAGATGTAGCCTACCCCAGAGGAGGTAGCAAAAAGAATAGATAAGTTAACTAAGTTCAAGTCATCGGCCCAGATAGCTTTCTTCCCCGAGTTGCATGAGAAGTGCAAGATGAAATCGCACATTTCTTGGCAGAAATCTTCAATAAATCACTAGAAAATGGAGAGGTCCCCGAAGACTGGAAACTGGCCAATATGACCCCAATCTTTAAGAAGGGGGATCATTAGTGTCCCAAGAATTATCAGCCAATAAGCTTGACTTCTATCATAGTAAAACTCTTAGAAGGGATACTAGTAGACAAGATAGTTGAATACCTGGAAATCAACAATTTAATTACAGATTCCCAATATGGATTCAGGCGACACCATTCATATCTTACCAATTTGCTGGAATTTTTCCACAAAATGCTGAGCGAGTATGACAAAAGTAGAGCCATAGACATCCTTTACTTAGATTTTCAAATAACTTTTGATAAAGTGCCTCATTACAGACTGTCAAAAGTGAGAGCGCTAGGTATCAATTCAGAAGTCACAAATTGGACAGAAAATTGGCTAACAAGTAAACAACGAGTGGACTGTGGAAATAAATGGTGATTCCTCTGAGTGGACTCCAGTCACTTCTGGAATTCCACAAGGATCTGTCCTTGGTCCACTTCTGTTTATCCTATAAATTATGTCAAAGACATTGATATTGGTCTGTTGAGTGTGATCTCCAAGTTTGCAGATGACATAAAGCTTGGAATGAATGTGAAGGACCCAAAGGGGTTGAACAGCTCCGGATGGACCTTAACAGACTGGGTGAATGATCGAAGACATGGCAGATGCCTCTAAACTTGGAAAAGTGAAAGGTGATGCATATCGGCCAAGCAAACCCCAAGTCAGGCTATTCGCTATTGGGAATGCCTCTGGAAGTGACTTACTTGGAAAAGGATTTGGGTGTTCTGATTAGCAGAGACCTAAAGTTTTCCAAGCAGTGCATTGAAGTAGAGAAGAAAGCTCAGAAATTATTGGACTATATTAACCCCATCTGTACCGGCGACGTCTTTTTATATTTAATCTTAGCTATATTTAGACGATTTTGTGCAGTTTAAGAAAGATGTGTGGTAGTATAAACAGTCAAGTGAGATATCTCGAAACCTGTCAATTACTAGAGCCCCCTTTTAAACTGAATACAATCGTTTAATAGTAGCTAGAATAAAGTTAAAAAGACGTCGCTGATACTCAATGGGTTAAGAGGCAATTTCAGTATAGAAATAAGTAAATAGTCCTCACACTTTACAACGTTCTGATACGGCCTCTACTGGAGAATGCTGTTCAATTCTGGTCTCCAGCACTCAGGAAAGATATAGAGCGACTGGAAAGATACAAGCTAGGGCTACAACACTTATTCCATTGATTAGAAGAATGAGCTATGAGGACCGGTTGAGAGCTCATAATCTCCTTCCGTTGGAGACACGCAGACTACGAGATCAGCTCATTGAAGGTTTTAAAATACTAATGGGTTTGACAACGTGGATTATAGCAAAATGTTTAGGCTCAATACGAATACAACACGCAACCATGGCTGGAAATTAGAATTGAAAAGGTTCAGCACTAGTATTTGTGAACACTTTTTCACATATAAGATCTGTTCTAACTGGGAGGAACTGCCCTCTGAAGTTGTAAACAGGTCTTCAGTAGAACAGTTCAAGAAGAGAGTAAATATTATTGTGCACACTGTAATGAGTGTAGTGCACTAAACAGTCTCTCTCCTTCCACTTCGAGTATCTCCCCGGAATGGAGGGCAAGGTCTCTGAGATACTAACTATTCCTTGAAACTCACTCTCTCTGTCTCTCTCAGCTCACCTCATTATTTGCGCCACTCACGCCCCAAATCTTCTTTCGGGATACGCTGCGGTGTTTCTCCTTCATTTTCCTGTTTCTCGTCGTGTCTGTCTGTCTGTCTGCCTCTTACCTGACCACTTACTCTCACTCCCTGGACATACAGTACATTACTAAGTTTTCTATCATGCAGCTTCAATTTCTCTCTCTCTCTCTCTCTCTCTCTCTATCTATCTCTCTCTCTCTCTCTCTCTCTCTCTCTCTCTCTCTCTCTCTCTCATGCAGCCTGACTTACTGATATTATTTTCTCTCATGCAACCTCCTTTTTTCCATTTTCTGTCATGTAATATTGTTGTTCTTTTTTCAATTTTCTTTCATACAACTCAATTTTTTTTTTCTCTCTCTCATGCAACCTCAATTTCTTTCTTTTTTCTAATGGTTGCTCAGTCAACCAGGGAAATTCTTAAACCCCTCACATTTTTATTTATGCAAAACTATGAATGGAAAGTGATTATAGAGTAAAGTAATTATAGACTAATTCCCATCTTAATTTCTTGGCTACTACACATTTGGTATGGCCAAATGTGGCGTTAATTGCAAAAACTGTCTATAATATGATGCAGGGACATAGCAGTTTCCTATTTTTCCATTAAGTATTGAGAAATCAACTGCTAGAGGATTAAACTTTCCGCTAGGTTTAAATATAAATCGAGTATAATTAATGTATTTATTTATAGCACACACTCTGCGTACATATACCTTGTCGATACATAGGAACATGCACTGAGTGTTGCACTAAACCCAACCTCACTAAAACTGATAAGGCAAGAGGCATACAATATGACACATGAAAAAAACATAAATAGTGGAGCTCCCCAGTAAAAATCTACACATTTCCCCCTCCACGTCCGCCCTGCTGGTAACCCCACTAATGAGCTATAATTATGCCGGCCTCTCAGAACCCGGCTCATCCCTAATGGCCGCAGACAAAGATGCAAATGATCCCACCAAGATTGAGTGATGATGGAGTCTGTCTGGTGGTGAGAGCTGCAGGGGGTACTGGTGGTGGTGAGAGCTGCAAGGGGGTACTGTTGGTGGTGAGAGCTGCAAGGGGTTACTGGTGGTGGTGAGAGCTACAGGGGGTATTGGTGGTGGTGAGAGCTACAGGGGATACTGGTGGTGGTGAGAGCTACAGGGGGTACTGGTGGTGAGAGCTGCAGGGGGTACTGGTGGTGGTGAGAGCTACAGGGGGTACTGGTGGTGGTGAAAGCTACAAGGGGTACTGGTGGTGGTAAAAGCTACTAGGGGTACTGGTGGTGGTGAGAGCTGCAGGGGGTACTGGTGGTGGTGAGAGCTACATAGGGGTACTGGTGGTGAGAGATGCAGGGGGTACTGGTGGTGGTGAGAGCTACAGAGGGTGCTGGTGATAGCGAGAGCTGCAGGGGGTACTGGTGGTGGTGAGAGCTACAGGGGGTACTCAATTCAATTCAATTCAATAACTTTATTTCGTAATATACATAAACTTATATACATTACATATACATTAGAAATAGATCAATCTTTAAAAGTGTGACCCGGTACATCCAATAATAGTTTGTCCCCTCATAATATATAATTTGTAATACTAAAAATAATTGTTTAACTCAATTCTGGTACTTCTCAATAAATTGATTTGCGTTAATATTAACTTACTACAGTATTTACGCGTTGTTACAGTAGCTTTCATTTAGTCGAAAGTAAAATATACATAATACAAAAAAAAAAAAAAAAAAAAAATATATATATATATATATAACTAATATTGTATAGCTGTTACTGTATTACTGTACAGCAAAAATATGTTTACTCCTTAAATTAAAGCAAGCTCCAACAATAAAAGTAATATATCACTTCAGCTTATTAGCTTATCAAGCTAAAAGTATATCTGAATATTGTTAGACATTTGAAAAACAGTGTATAAGTAAATTAATATAAATATGACATGAAATAAAACCTAAACAGCAGAACCTATGACAACTTGTAAGAACTAGTACCCATAATATATGCAAGGGCCTCGTCTGTCCTCATGCCTTTGAACCCACTCTATCCTGGCTTTCAGTACATCTACCTCTTCTCCCAGTATATTAACATTGTATACATTTCTAAAGAAATTTATTACATGCTGCATCATGAACCCTTCCTTAATAATAGATATATTGAACTTAATGATAGGGTTTTGTGACCTTAGTATTCTCCTACAATAGCGAGCTTGAACCAATGCTGTATGATGGTCAAGAAGCAACTGGTTGCATCGAGCTGCCGTGATATGACTGCTGGCATAGGCTGGCACCTGACATATGCGCTTAAGTGATTTATTAAAAGCTATTTTAAAAGTTTTAAAAATATTAGATTTAAAAGAAGAATTATGATTCCAGAGGGGAATACCATAGTCTGGTAGACAGTATGAGTTAAAAAGAAATATAAAAGTATCTGTATTCACCTGTTTAAAATTTCTAAACATGCTGTTAAAGGAGGCATAACATTTGTTTATTCTAAAACTTATGTCATCCGTATCTTTGAAATTAAAAAGGATGTTATGCCCAAGGTACTTGAACGCCTTTACAACCTCCAGTCTATCACCATTCGCAGCTCGATGCTTTGTACTTTCTGATCTGGTTTCGTAGAAAAAATCATACTTTTAGATTTACCCTTATTAATTGTAAGTAAATGTGCGTCAATATAAGAACATAATTTAGTATATAATACATCCATATTCGAAATAGAATCTGCAAGTAAAACCAAATCATCTGCGTAAGCTAAAATGTTGCTTCTTACGTCACCATATCTGCATCCAACATTGGTTCTTACCACATCAAGTATAATTTCGTTAATGAAAAAAATAAATAAAAAGGGGGAGAGAACTCCCCCTTGTCTTACTCCCTTTTCAATATACTGATAGTTACTATAGAAGTCTTGCCATTTAATGTTAGCTTCTTGATTTCTTAAATAATGAAGGATAATAAGGGTAATATCTACTGGTACAGAAGATTTTAACAATTTCTTACCTAGAATAAAATGATCCAACCTATCAAAATCTTTGCTTAGATCAATAAATGTTGCAATAGCAGTTTTCTTACAGTTTATATACTTTTTCATAACCTCTTTCAGGATACAGCATGTATCTGTTGTTGAAGAACCAGCTTTTAATCCAAATTGTCTATAATTAATAATAAGTTTTTCAGACAATATATCTAACATAAATAGTTCAAAGAGTTTTAAAAGGCATGAGGACTGCATTACAGGCCGGTAGTTATCTGCCTCTGTTACATTTTTTCTAATGTCCTTAATAATTGGTACTGGTGGTGGTGAGAGCTACAGGGGGTACTGGTGGTGGTAAGAGCTACAGGGGGGTACTGGTGGTGGTGAGAGCTACAGGGGGGTACTGGTGGTGGTAAGAGCTACAGGGGGTACTGGTGGTGGTGAGACCTACAGAGGAGTACTGATGATGGTGAGAGCTACAGGGGGTACTGGTTGTGGTGAGAGCTACAGGGGGTACTGGTGGTGGTGAGAGCTGCAGGGCGTACTGGTGGTGGTGAGAGCTGCAGGGGGTACTGGTGGTGGTGAGAGCTACAGGGGGTACTGGTGGTGGTGAGAGCTACAAGGGGGTACTGGTGGTAATAAGAGCTACAGGGAGTACTGGTGGTGGTGAGACCTACAGAGGAGTACTGATGATGGTGAGAGCTACAGGGGGTAGTGGTGGTGGTGAGAGCTACAGGGGGTACTGGTGGTGGTGAGAGCTGCAGGTGGTACTGGTGGTGGTGAGAGCTACAGGGGGTACTGGTGGTAGTGAGAGCTACAGAGGGTACTCAATTCAATTCAATTCTTCTTTATTTCGTTAAACATATACATTGTACATATACATGAGTTACATATTTACAAAAAAAGCTATCTATTTACAATTATTGAATTAAGATAATCCAAGCATACGCCTGATTAATTTATAGGAAATTAACTCATATATACAAAATTCAATGTTTAACACCTAACGAGCGGCCTAGGCGGTAAATAATATGTAGCCACCAGCGGGGTGTTTTTACCCAAAATAGGGCTGTTTACGTGATCATTTTCATACCTAAATAAGACCCAGAGCGTAAAACAAGTATCTATCCCTGAAAGGGCATAAACAGAGCTTTCCAATGACACCACAACGATCCTTGTATGACCGCTAGTTTTCTTGCAACAACCGCGCAACACGAGTGCAAAAACCATGTAATTCGGTACTTTCCCCATACATTTCACTATGTAGCGAGTGTGAGAGGGTGGAGGAGGGTGGGATTCATGTCAGTTGGTCCACCGCGGTGGTCTGGAGCAGTCATACGCTCGCTACTCTCCTGCCACCACTTGTCTCTCTCTCTCAGCAACATTACGTGCTGAAATTGCCACACGACTTATGGTGTGAGCCGCCACATAGTCCAAATTTCTTTCACTCGACATATGATGCGCGCCGCTAATAAAGGGTTAAAATGGTCTTCCATCTGTTTCACACTTAACCCTTCTTTAGCGGCCTATGCGGTTTATTTATATGTACCGCCCAGCGGGGTGTTTTTAGCCAAAATAGGGCTGTTTACGTGATCATTTTCATGCCTAAATAAGACCCAGAACGTAAAACAAGTATCTATCCCTGAAAGGGCATAAACAGAGCTTTCGAATGACACCATAACGATCCTTTTATGATGGCTAGTTTTCTTGCAATAACCGTGCAACGCGAGTGCAAAAAGCAGGTAATTAGCCACTTTCCCGATACAATTCCGTATATAGCGAGTGAGAGAGGGAGGAAGGAGCTGAGATTCGTGTCAGTAGGTTCGCCGCGGTGGTCTGGAGCAGTCATACGCTCGCTAGTCTCCTGCCACCACTTGTCTCTCTCTCTCAGCAACATTACGTGCTGAAATTGCCACTCGACCTATGTCGAGCGCCGCCACATAGTCCAGCTTTATTAAAAACGACTTATGTGGTGAGCCGCTTTTTAAGGGTTAATTTACATGTAAATATTAATATTAATCATATATACAGTATAATCCCAATGAAGGCTATGGAGGCAATTACAAACCAACTTGAATATAAAGGTAAATTACTTAATGATAAAATAACATGGGAAAGGTGAAGCAGAAGAAAACTCATGCCCCCAAATATGTAAGAAACATGAAGCTCATCAATATGTAAATCAAATGAAAGACTTTTTAAATGCAAAGATATACAATTTAATACAAATATTTAATCAAGATTTATATAAGAAGCGCATAAAAAAAAAAAAAAAAATACAACATTGGCTTTAAGCAAAACAAATCTGACTGGTGAGAGCTAATAACCATAATATATACAGGGCTCACGTCTGTCCTCATGCCTTTGAACCCATTGTATTCTAGCTGTTATAATATCCAGACTTTCTTCCAATATACTAACATTATAAGTACTTCGAAAGCACTTGATAGTGTGTTGCATAAATAGTCCGTCCACAATAAAAGGAATATTACACTTTATCAAAGGGTTACGTGATCTAAAAACTCTCTTACAATATCTAGCTTGTACTAGGGCTACTCGGTGCTTAAGGAGCAACTGATTACACCGAGCTGCTGTGATGTGACTGCTAGCAAATGAAGGTGCTTCACACATTCGTTTTAGTGCCCTGCTAAAAGCGGTTTCAAAAGATTTAATGATTTGAGAATTAAAAGTCATATCATGATTCCATAAATTAAGGCCATAGTAAGGTAAACAATAAGAGGTAAAAAGAAATAGTAGAGTTTGTTTGTCTACTGATTTAAAATTCATAAAAACACTAATAAATGAGGCATAAAAACTGTTTAGTCTAAAATTGATATCATTATTGTCTTTAAAATTGAAGTTAATCATATGGCGAAGGTACTTGTAACTTTTCACTACCTGCAGCCTATCACCAGCAAGCTCGATGCTTTGAGTCGGCTCATCACTCTTATTGCTAAATATCATGCATTTGGATTTATTTCTATTGATGATCAATGAGTGTATATCAATGCCAGTTTTGAGTTTATCATACAGAACATTCATTTCCGAGACAGAGCTTGCTAGAAGCACCAAGTCGTCTGCGTACGCCAGGATATTGTTATTCCAAACTTACATCCAACATCAGTGTTGAGAACAGCATTAATAATAGAGTCAATGTAATAGCTAAAAAGAAAAGGTGAGAGTACACCACCCTGCCTAACACGCTTTTCAATAAAGGCATATAGACTGTATGATTCATTCCATTTAGTGTTTGCTTTTTGATTTCTAAGATAATGCATGATTAAAAGTACAATATCCACTGGAACAGAACTGTCTAAAAGTTTATTTCCTAAAAACAAGTGGTCTACTCTATCAAACACCTTGCTTAAATTGATAAATGTAGCAATGGAAGTTTTCTTGCAATTTGTATATTTTTTCATAATTTCTTTAAGTATAAAACATGCATCACTTGTTGAACAACCCGCATTAAAACCTAACTGTCTGAAGTTAAAACTAAGCTTATCCGATAAAATATCTAAATTATACAGCTTAAATATTTTCAAAGGACATGAAGACTGCATAACAGGCCTGTAGTTTGAGGAATCAGCTATATTACCTTTGTTATCTTTAACTATCGGGGTAATAGTACCGTTAACACCTTACGAGCGGCCTAGGCGGTTTATTTATATGTACCGCCCAGCGGGGTGTTTTTACCCAAAATAGGGCTGTTTACGTGATCATTTTCATGCCTAAATAAGACCTAGAGCGTAAAACAAGTATCTATCCCTGAAAGGGCATAAACAGAGCTTTCCAATGACACCATAACGATCCTTTTATGATGGCTAGTTTTCTTGCAACAACTGTGCAACGCGAGTGCAAAAAGCATGTAATTCGGCACTTTCCCCATACAATTCCGTATATAGCGAGTGAGAGAGGGAGGGAGGAGGTGGGATTCGTGTCAGTAGGTTCGCCGCGGTGGTCTGGAGCAGTCATACGCTCGCTACTCTCCTGCCACCACTTGTCTCTCTCTCTCAGCAACATTACGTGCTGAAATTGCCACACGACCTATGTCGAGCGCCGCCAGATAGTCCAGATTTATTATACTCGACTTATGTTGCGCCCCGACATTTATGGGTTAAGCAGGTCACAGGAGAGGTAACAGTGAACAAAGCAGATGTTAAACAAATGAGACAAGTTCTCTAAAAACTCTCCAGAAGCATTCTTTAGAAATAAAGCATTAACCCCCTCAGACAGGATATATTAACTTACTTACGGGTTGGCAGACCGCCCGGTATTTCCCCCACAATAGTCTTTCTCACACTGAGGGACCTGTTAGGAGTCAGAGGAATTTTGGGTTGCCATCAATCGACAGATTATGATCTAACTTACCTAACTTACTGAGCTCAAAATGACGCAGAAGCGTCATATAACTTATTATTGTGTTATTTCACTAGGCTCATATGACGCGGTAGCGACATTTGATAGTTTTGGGCGGAACCGTCATATGACGCGGTCGCGTCATATGAGACGGAGAGGGTTAACTGAATCGTGGCCTTGACCATTATTTAGTCTTGGAATAATTTTCTTCAAAGTGTCACTGGACATTTTCAAGAACATTTTTCTACTTTCTGGCCACATTCGCTTGAGGTCATCAATAAAAGATTGTTCCGAGTGTGGATCATTAGCAGACTGATTTAGAAGAAATTTTTCATAAAATACAGTATTAATATTATTTTTATTAATCTCACCACCACACCCCCAATGAAATTAATTAGAATTACCACTGTGACCGTCTATGAAATTGGAGTGTTTTTTGTTAGCCCTATTTTTCTTAATATCCTTCCAGAACTCCCACTTATATTTAAAGCGAAATTTTGCCATTATCGATGAACATATTTCTCTTTTCTCATTAGATTTGCAGTCATTTAACACATCCTTAAATTGTTTCCTACTTGTCAACATTGCTTCGTGCTCAGTCGTCCCTCGTACTCTGCCTGCACCCACCCAAGTAAGGAATTTATCTCTGGCAAAGCTATGCTTCTCTTTAAAACACCGATTCCATCCAGGAATTATTTTGAATTTATTTTTCTTGATACATTTACGCACATATCATTGACTAGAGCTTCTTATACTGGTCATAAGTAACTCATAGAGATAATCCAACATCTTCATATGATCAGTGTCACGGCAACCTATTGTCTGGCAGTCATGTATAGGCAGTGAATAGAGAGCTACAGGGGGTACTGGTGCTGGTGAGAGCTACAGGGGGTACTGGTGGTGGTGAGAGCTACAGGGGGTACTGGTGGTGGTGAGAGCTGCAGGGGGTACTGGTGGTGGTGAGAGCTACAGGGGGTACTGGTGGTGGTGAGAGCTACAAGGGGTACTGGTGGTGGTGAAAGCTGCAGGGGGTACTGGTGGTGGTGAGAGCTACAGGGGGTACTGGTGGTGGTGAGAGCTGCAGGGGTACTGGTGGTGGTGAGAACTACAAGGGGTACTGGTGGTACAAAGTACAAAGGAGTACACAGGAAATAAAGCAACAACAGGTCTAGTGACCCTTCTAGGCTGCTTGTCCTCCAAAACACTAAGGATCAAGTGTCCAAACAGTGGTTTAGAGTGGGTAAGGGAACATTGGAAAGGGAACTACTGCCCTGGAAATAATGTCCGTGGCATGATTAGGAAGTTAGTAGGGGACAGATGGGTTAGTAACTGAAGGGAGGATAAAATGAAGTTATTCATTTACAAACGCAGTCAGTCGCGGGTTTGATGCGAGATATTTGTCTAAGCGGAGTTTAAATAAATCAATGGTGCTGCAGTCTATAACGTCTCGGGGAAGCCCATTCCACAAGTTGACAACTCGACTGAAGAAGAAATTCTTAGATTCGTGTGAGTTAAAAGATTTACCAATAATTTTGCAACCGTTTCCCCACGTGTAATTAGATTGGTCGATAGTGATGTACTTACTACAGTTCATATTGTCGATGCCTTTGATGATTTTGAACACTTGAATTAAGTCACTTCTTAATCTGCGCAGAGTTAAAGGAAATATATTTAATTCTCTAAGATGCTCTTCGTATGATTTGTTCTTTAGGCTAGGTATCATTTTGGTAACTCTACATTGAACTCGTTCTAGCTTGTTTATATCTTTTTGGTAATAAGGGCACCAGTGGTGGTGAGAGGTACAGGGGGTACTGGTGGTGGTGAGAGCTACAGGGGGTACTGGTGGTGGTGAGAGCTACAGGGGGTACTGGTGGTGGTGAGAGATACAGGGGGTACTGATGGTGGTGAGAGATACAGGGGGTACTGGTGGTGGTGAGAGCTACAGAGGATACTGGTGGTGGTGAGAGCTACAGGGGATACTGGTAGTGGTAAGAGCTACAGGTGGGTACTGGTGGTGAGAGCTACAGGGGTACTGGTGGTGGTGAGAGCTACATGGGGTACTGGTGGTAGTGAGAGCTACAGGGGGTACTGGTGGTAGTGAGAGCTACAGGGGGTACTGGTGGTGGTGAGAGCTACAGGGGGTACTGGTGGTGGTGAGAGCTACAGGGGGTACTGGTGGTGGTGAGAGCTACAAGGGGGTATTGGTGGTGGTGAGAGCTGCAGGGGGTACTCGTGGTGGTGAGAGCTACAGGGGGTACTGGTGGTGGTGAGATCTGCATGGGGGTGCTGGTGGTGGTGAGAGCTACATGGGGTACTGGTGGTGGTGAGATCTGCAGGGGGTACTGGTGGTGGTAAGAGAGCTACATGGGGTACTGGTGGTGGTAAGAGCTACATGGGGTACTGGTGGTGGTGAGAGCTGCAGGGGGTTACTGGTGGTGAGAGCTACCTGGGGTACTGGTGGTGGTAAGAGCTACAGGTGGTTACTGGTGGTGAGAGCTACAGGGGGTACTGGTGGTGGTGAGAGCTACATGGGGTACTGGTGGTGGTGAGAGCTACAGGGGGTACTGGTGGTGGTAAAAGCTACAGGTGGGTATTGGTGGTGAGAGCTACATGGGGTACTGGTGGTGGTGAGAGCTACAGGGGGTACTGGTGGTGGTGAGAGCTACATGGGGTACTGGTAGTGGTGAGAGCTACAGGGGGTACTGGTTGTGGTGAGAGCTACAGGGGGTACTGGTGGTGGTAAGAGCTACAAAGGAGTACAAAGGAGTACAAAGGAGTACAAAGGAAATCAAGCAACAACAGATCTAGTGACCCTTCTAGGTTGCTTGTCCTCCAAAACACTGAGGATCAAGTGTCCAAACAGTGGTTTAGAGTGGGTAAGGGAACATTGGAAAGGGAATTACTGCCCTGGAACTAATGTCCGTGGCAGGATTAGGAAGTTAGTAGGGGACAGATGGGTTAGTAACTGAGGGGGGGATAAAATAAAGTTATTCATTTACAAACGCAGTCAGTCGCGGGTTTGATGATGCGAGATATTTGTCTAGGCGGAGTTTAAATGAATCAACGGTGATGCAGTCTATAACGTTTCGGGGAAGCCCATTCCACAAGTTGACAACTCGATTGAAGAAGAAATTCTTAGATTCGTGTGAGTTAAAAGATTTACCAATAATTTTGCAACCGTTTCCCCGCGTGTAATTAGATTGGTCGATAGTGAAGTACTTACTACAGTTCATATTGTCGATGCCTTTGATGATTTTGAACACTTGAATTAAGTCACCTCTTAATCTGCGCTGGGTTAAAGGAAATAGATTTAATTCTCTAAGACGCTCTTCGTATGGTTTGTTCTTTAGGCTAGGTATCATTTTGGTAACTCTACGTTGAACTCGTTCTAGCTTGTTTATATCTTTTTGGTAATAAGGGCACCAGGATTGAACGCAGTATTCCAGAAGAGGGCGGACTAAGGAATTGTAAAGGGTTAGGATAACTTCTTTGGATTTATGCTCAAATGACCTGCCTATAAAGCCAATTATTTTGTTTGCCTTCTTAACAACTTCTGAACATTGTTGACTCGGTTTTAGGTTACTCGATATTGTTACTCCCAGATCGGTTTCTCTGTTTACATTCTTAAGCTGAGTGCCATTCATCGAATAGTTTGCTTTCTCATTTAGGTATCCGATATGTAGTACTTTACATTTATCCGCATTGAAACTCATTTGCCAAATTTGGGCCCAATGTGACAATTTATCTAGATTGTGTTGCATATCGTCAACTTGTTCTTTTGAGAGTACGCTATTTGCAATTTTGTATCGTCAGCAAATTTTGAGATTGTACAGGTGAGACCCTCATCTATGTCGTTGATGTAAATTAGAAAGAGAATTGGTCCTAGTACCGATCCCTTGGGTACCCCGCTACTTACATTGGTCCATTTTGATGCCTTACCGTTTATGACTACTCTTTGCTTTCTGTCGCTGAGCCAATTTTCTATCCATTTCAACACACCGTCTTGTATTCCATGCGCTTTTAGTTTTAGCAGTAAACGTTTGTGGGGAACTTTGTCAAAGGCCTTTTGAAAATCAAGGTATATAATATCTACAGCTTTACTCTCATCGTAGAGGTTGAGGATATCGTGGAAGAAGTCTAAGAGGTTTGTTAAACAGGAACGTTTTTTACGAAAGCCGTGTTGAGTATCTTTAAGTATGTTATTTTCCTCTAAGTGATTTACGAGTCTGTCTCGTATGACCGTTTCTAGCATTTTACATACAACTGAGGTTAAGCTAATTGGACGATAGTTACAGGGGGCACTGGTGGTGGTAAGAGCTACAGGGGGTACTGGTGGTGGTGAGAGCTGCAGGGGGTACTCGTGGTGGTGAGAGCTACAGGGGGGTACTGGTGGTGGTGAGATCTGCAGGGGGGTGCTGGTGTTGGTGAGAGCTACAGGGGGTACTGGTGGTGGTGAAAGCTATAGGGGGTACTGGTGGTGGTGAGAGCTACAGGGGGTACTGGTGGTGGTAAGAGCTGCAGGGGGGTACTGGTGGTGGTGAGAGCTATAGGGGGTACTGGTGGTGGTGAGAGCTGCAGGGGGGTACTGGTGGTGGTGAGAGCTATATGGGGTACTGGTGGTGGTGAGAGCTACAGCGCGCACTGGTGGTGGTGAGAGCTGCAAGGGGGTACTGGTGGTGGTGAGAGCTATAGGGGGTACTGGTGGTGGTGAGAGCTACAGGGGGTGCTGGTGGTGGTGAGAGCTACAGGGGGTACTGGTGGTGGTGAGAGCTGCAGGGGGGTACTGGTGGTGGTGAGAACTGCAGGGGGGTGCTGGTGGTGGTGAGAGCTGCAGGGGGGTGCTGGTGGGGGTAAGAGCTGCAGGGGGGTGCTGGTGGTGGTGAGAGCTGCAGGGGGGTGCTGGTGGTGGTGAGAGCTGCAGGGGGGTGCTGGTGGTGGCGAGAGCTGCAGGGGGGTGCTGGTGGTGGTGAGAGCTGCAGGGGGGTGCTGGTGGGGGTAAGAGCTGCAGGGGGGTGCTGGTGGTGGTGAGAGCTGCAGGGGGGTACTGGTGGTGGTCAGAGCTGCAGCGGGGTACTGGTGGTGGTGAGAGCTGCAGGGGGGTACTGGTGGTGGTGAGAGCTGCAGGGGGGTGCTGGTGGTGGTGAGAGCTGCAGCGGGGTGCTGGTGGTGGTGGGAGCGGCGGGGGGGTGCTGGTGGTGGTAAGAGCTGCAGGGGGGTGCTGGTGGTGGTGAGAGCTGCAGGGGGGTACTGGTGATGGTGAGAGCTGCAGAGGGGTGCTGGTGGTGGTGAGTGCTGCAGGGGGGTACTGGTGGTGGTGAGAGCTGCAGGGGGGTGCTGGTGGTGGTGAGAGCTGCAGGGGGGTGCTGGTGGTGGTGAGAGCTGCAGGGGGGTGCTGGTGGTGGTGCGAGCTGCAGGGGGGTGCTGGTGGTGGTAAGAGCTGCAGGGGGGTGCTGGTGGTGGTAAGAGCTCCAGGGGGGTACTGGTGGTGGTCAGAGCTGCAGCGGGGTACTGGTGGTGGTGAGAGCTGCAGGGGGGTACTGGTGGTGGTGAGAGCTGCAGGGGGGTGCTGGTGGTGGTGAGAGCTGCAGCGGGGTGCTGGTGGTGGTGAGAGCTGCAGGGGGGTGCTGGTGGTGGTAAGAGCTGCAGGGGGGTGCTGGTGGTGGTGAGAGATGCAGGGGGGTACTGGTGATGGTGAGAGCTGCAGGGGGGTGCTGGTGGTGGTGAGAGCTGCAGGGGGTACTGGTGGTGGTGAGAGCTGCAGGGGGGTGCTGGTGGTGGTGAGAGCTGCAGGGGGGTGCTGGTGGTGGTGAGAGCTGCAGGGGGGTGCTGGTGGTGGTGCGAGCTACAGGGAGGTGCTGGTGGTGGTGAGAGATGCAGGGGGGTACTGGTGGTGGTGAGAGCTGCAGCGGGGTGCTGGTGGTGGTGAGAGCTGCAGGGGGTTGCTGGTGGTGGTAAGAGCTGCAGAGGGGTGCTGGTGGTGGTGAGAGCTGCAGGGGGGTACTGGTGATGGTGAAAGCTGCAGGGGGGTGCTGGTGGTGGTGAGAGCTGCAGGGGGGTACTGGTGGTGGTGAGAGCTGCAGGGGGGTGCTGGTGGTGGTGAGAGCTACAGGGGGTACTGGTGGTGGTGAGAGCTACAGGGGGTACTGGTGGTGGTGAGAGCTGCAGGGGGGTGCTGGTGGTGGTGAGAGCTACAGGGGGTACTGGTGGTGGTGAGAGCTACAGGGCTTAATAGTTGCCAGAGTATAATGAAAAGGATGTCAACGGTACTGAATAGGTTAATATTATACTAACCATTAAGCTTGTATACCTCATATTAGTCTATAGGTATCTCATTTCTATACACTATCCACAACTCTCTATCTATCTACAGTATGCATATTAATTAAAAAATAATGAACTACAACGTGTGAAAAAGTAAAATTATGTGTAATTATCGAGCTACTGGAAAGAGTACAAACTAGGACTGCAAAGCATATTCCACCAATTAGAATACTTAACTATGAGGACGGTTAAGAGCTCTTGAGCTCTTTTCGTTGGAAACACTCAAACTACGAGGTCAGCTCATTAAAGATTTTAAAATACTTAATGGACTTAACAAATGTTTAGCTTCAGTACGAATACAAGAAACAACCATGGCTGGAAATTAGAGTTAAAACAGTTCAGCACTAATATTTCTGGAAAATTGATCACATTATAAGATCTGTTCTACCTGGAATAAACATCTCTCAGACGTTGTAAACAGTTCTTCAGTGGAGCAGTTGAGAAGAGAATACATAGTTTGTGCACACTCTGTAATAAGTGTAGTGTACTACACAATCTCAGTATCTCCCTGGAATGGACTGCAAGGCCTTCGAGATACCAACTATTCCTTGTACCTCATTGTAACACACTCACTCACTCTCACACTCTCGCTCTCTCCCCCTGGTGGTGGGTGGGAAGAGAGCCTTCTGCTTTGCTATCCTTACCTTCCACTTAGTAGCACATTTTGTTATAATTAAGTCCGGACTGTCTAGTAGGGGCCGCAAGGTCTGTATATATGTAACTCTATGTAGCGCTCTCTCTCTCTCACACATACATACACACACACACACACACACACTCTCTCTCTCTCTCTCCCACTGTGGTTCATTAGAATGCTAGACTACTCGGCCCGCGGGACAGCTCGGCCAGGACAGCTCGGCCCACGGCGAGACAGCTCGGCCCAGTAAAAACGAGACAGCTAGGCCCCGTGTTAATTACGAGACAACTCTTAATTAACCTAACCTAACCTACACATTATGAATCGAGAGAACTAGCCTATCACATAATTATACAATAAACGAACATTTCGCCCACATTACACACACGCCATAAACGGGAGGCCATGTATGCAGCACCAAATCCTGGAAATCCTGTCCTCTGCGCATGCGTGAGAATCTTAGGCCCCTTGGCACGATTTTTTTTTCCTTTATACTATTATATTATTTTAACCTAACCTAACCTAACTTAAATTAACCTAACAGTTGAGCCTAAATAACATAATACAAATATTAGGGAAAAAGCCGCGCATACGCAGAGGACAGGATTTGGTGCTGCATACATGGTCTCACCCATAAACCCTCCACTTAGCTCTCCCCATCCTAATCCTGACTGGTCTAGTCAAATTGCCCCATAGCAAAACATGGGGCCGAGCTGTCTCAAATAATGGGCCGAGTTGTCTCGCCGTCGTGGCCGAGTTGTCCAAAAGTGGGCCGAGCTGTCCGACCCGAGTTGTCCCATGGGCCGAGTCGTCCAGTCACCGTTCATTAGCATGGGTGTCGTAGTCTCTCTCTCTCTCTCTTACATTTACATCCGGTACCACATGAATATTTAAGCGGCAGATTTACTCAGGGTCACGCCAGGGGAATTACAATGATGGTGTGCAGTCAACATCAATAGTGCACTGAAGAGGGGGGGGGGGGGGACTGTTTTTGTTTTATCTCTTTTTCTGGCTTGTATCCATTCGGCCCCATTCAGCCTACTGTTTTAAGACGTTTATCCCCATCCAGGTGTCGATTTCTTCCTGGCGAGCGATAGAGAGCCAGTATTGAATGAAAAAATCCGGCTTTGCCGGAGACATTTTCCTATCGAACAATTTACAAATTTACCCTGCTGTCAAAAACATATACAAAATATATGTTGGTTCGATACTGCTCGCCAGGAAAAAAATCGACACCTGGATGGGGATAACATCTTAAAACAGAAGGCAGAATGGGGCCGAATTAATACAACTCAGAAAGAGAGGGAGAAAGAGAAAAAAAAAACGTGGTGGACCCCCTTAACCCTATTTGGTCTGAGGGGGGTATTTCAAGAGCTCCCCTGTTTCGTTCCTTTAGTTTGGAGATTGCAAGACGTTTCACTTCAATCGTTTGGCGACAATAGGACGCTTTAACCCGTTCAGGTGTCAATTATTTTTCTGGGCGAGCGATAGCAAGTCCAAAGGGATAACTTAGAAGGATTCAGTATTCGGCTGGGATATTTAATTATTTAAAAGTGTACAAATTTAGCTTGCAGGAAGTTTGGGTGGGCATTGTTTTTAGTTTGAAGAGTCTGGGAAGGCGTTATTGTTGGGACTACAATACTTTGCTCGAAAATGGCAAAAACAAGCAAAATCTTCAATAATAATTAAAACAAATATCATAATAACCCACAAGACGTCGGACAAGATAGTGTTAAGCCATGCCGGATGGAGTGTAAGAGTGGGGAACAACACACAACGGACACACTCCTAAACGGCCACAGCCTTTTTTTATGCCAGGGTTTTTACCGGGTTTGAATTGGTGTTTGGTAGGTTCTGCTCGACTGGAGAAGTTAAAATCATACAATACATGCACAAAAGCAGTAAAGTGTAAAATATAACACTGAGCACATCTATGGAACAACTTTAATTAATAGCTTAATACGTAACAACGAAAACACTTCTATACACTAGTACACTGGATAGCCTACATATATAAATTGGGCCTAGCACGGGCGAGAATCCACGAGGGAACTAGGAATACACTTGACAATCTCTCTCTTAAATTATATATTAATGTACAGTAGCCCAACTAAATTTTGCGACAAAATTAGGTACGTGGCACCTGTCTAGTTTGCACTCCCGTCCCAAGCCAGTGTGGTCCTGTCTAGCAGAGACCCGTGGTGTCTAGGCAGGCGCCACCGCCTGAGCTACTACAGCCCAAGATATACAGTACTTGCTACAGCCAGGGCACACAGTACTCGCACATGCTGGGCGCTACATATGACAATATAGCTATCATTATTTGTGTGTATCATATTAGAAGGCTCTCTTTCTGAGGTTAATATCAATCGATTTTCACGCTACACTATTTGTAGATTAATTAACACACACACACACACAGAAACGGAAGGCAAAGTTCAGTGTAATAAACCCACATTCTATGCTGATTTCAATGATAAAATAATGGTGTAAATAATTGTGTTCTTTTATCTAATTAACACGCTTTACATAATACATGTATTTTATAATCTGCATCATCTTGCAGTGCTGGGTTATACGAGTAGTTCTATTTGCAACATCTGCATCAGGTACCGGTAATATTATTAATGATAAGAACGTGTATTAATATACAGCTAAAGTTCTTACTGTTTCTATGAGATACTATTAGAATATAGAACATTATCGTTACCGTATCATAATTTTAGAATCTAACTTCGATGAAATTCTGTTTCCTATGGAAATATATGGGAGTATAACTAAACATTATTTAGTTTACCGGGTATAATAATTTAAGTTCTATTTTACAGAATCACACACACACACACACACACACACACAGTGGTCCGTATCATATTGGTTAGCGCACTAGGTTCACAGGCGGGAAAGAAACATTTTGGCAATTCTTCTTACACAATGCGCCTCTCTTGACCTAGCAGTATAAATAGGCCTCTGGAATAAGAGGCCACTTACGACGTCTTGTTTAGTGTTGGTGGTCTATTACTAGCTGGACGGGTACAGTACAGGTCATCCAAACACTCAACATCCAGATATCGGCAATTAGCTGATTACAGATTACATGCATATCTACAGCCACTCCAACCATGCATTAACACTTCACGCAATATATTCCAAGGTCGAACTTTTTTCGGTAAAAACAAAACAAAAACGTGAGGCTGTAATTATTGGAAACTGAGATGATCAGAAAATCCTCAATACTCTCTTGCCCACATCACACCTAGTCATCCATTCAGCAAGGTTGCTGAACGCGATAGTATGGTTGGGATGAGCGAGAGTGGGGTGTCGGAATGTTTACCGATGGCAAAAAAAGGTGGGAAGAAGGACAAATGACAGATCGATATAGAAGTGGAGCGAAGCGGAAAACCACGTCATAACAGAGAAATTAAACAGTATATGGATAACCATCATTCTATTCTCCAACGCCTAGGTAGCTAAGCAACATTTGCAATTTCAAACTTCTACAGAAACTATACGCAAGAGATTAAAGGAGATGGGATATAAACATAGATCACCAGCTGTCAAGCCAAAGTTAACCAAGAGGCACACACAAACTAGGCTTGATTTCGCTCGACTATTTGTTGACCAGGGTATTGACTATTGGGCACGAGTTGTTTTGATAATGTCAGAGAGGTTCCATAATAGTACCAGGACGATTAAAATTGTATCACTTAGCCGAGTTGGCGGGGGTTCTTTAAATAAGAATAAAGGTTGCTTCTTTTATATCCGCTCATGGCCGAGTGGTTACGGTGCTTACTCTCCCAAACATACCCGGAGTGAGTGGGTTCGAATCCTGGGCAGAATACCTCTCTCCCAACCAAGAGTTGTTTTCTCAGACAAGAAAACTTTCAGCTCAACCACGCATGGGTCGAAGACTGCGCTGTTGGAGGCCTAGGAACACACGGCATGTGAGTTAGTCCTAGTTGATATTGTGCATAAAATATATAGAATAGTCATCATACAGAGTAATACTTTCCATCATATCACTCTTGGCTAATTTCATATTAACCGAGCATTATAAAACATCTTAATTTCTGTACTCATCCACTAATACCCCTAACTTAATAATTAACTCCTTACTTATATTGTCCAAATACTATTAAGCTAGCATGACTAAATATAATATGCACATTAACCACTCCTGTCTATACCATCGGTTGCTTACCTAAAAACCAACCACGTTCGGTTTAGTAACTCATCCTAACCACTTTGCACGCCACTATCTGTGCAATATAGGATAGATCTTCCCCTATTACTTCCTTTCCCCTTAGTGAATGCATATAACTAGTTTGCGAATATAATAAATAATACCTTACCTAAACTATCATTGGTGAATAGATAGACCAGTTTATCATGAGAACCAATAAATATATAATCATTAATCCCATTAGGATTGACTAATTTTGGCAGTTTAATCAGGCTTTTCATTAGAGGGTTTATACAACTTAAAGAGGTTCTGTAGGAATTATAGGGACACATACTATGTCACATTATTTACCCTTTGACTTTCATATTCCCTTTCTACTCTGAATAAAATACTCTCCTATCTAATCTGAATATAATAGTATAATGCTAGTCTGAATAAACTGCCAAATACGCGCCTGATTCCATTAGGCCTACATAAACATTAACATAAACCAAAATCATAAGAGGGATTTTTTTTCAGAGGGCTGACTCCATGGGCTGACTGGCGCATTGACAATCAGCACATCTCAGGCATGTGCCTATCTAAGTATGCTTCTAAGCTTTCTGTCGTTATTGATCCTACTGTAGCAATCGGTAGCCTATTTCACATATTTACCAAACTGTTGCACGCTTATCACGGAGCAGCAGTCCGTTTTCCACATCGTCTTTGTGGATCCCACTTACAACTTAAGCATCTGTATCATATCCTCTCTTACTCTACACTACAATAATCTTTTACTTCTGTTAAATGTTCTAACCCATTCTGGCTATAATTCCGTGTCATTTGGCATTAGTCGTCAGGCGTTAGAATATTATTGATGTTCTAATGTTCTATTATTCTGGATTGTTTTGCCATTCTTCTTTGTACCGTAACTTTCTAGCAATCTATGGACACTGGACAGCAAAATTAAAAACATAATCCATGTGAAGCCTTACTAAAGACGGGTGAACTTTTAAAATTACGTTTGTTGTTATTCACGCTTCTACTGTAGCTATCTATTAAAACAAAATCTGATTTCAAACAATGTTGCATTGTTTTTTTGGTTTCACATCACGGCCGACGATTACTTCCAACTCTTTTGTAATAATTGAGTTACTTAATTCCATGTAATTTAGCCATCTAGATACCACTGATATAATTGCGTCTTGCCCGTCACCACTCAGATTGGTGAACAAATTATATGTTTTTGTCTGAGATATAGCTAGTGGTTACTGGCTACCCTGGCCTTGAGTAAGGGAGCTGGGTAATGGAATTGGAGATCGCAAGAATGCATTGAGCTATTGAATCTCCTCATACGGGAGATATATGGTGCGTAATTATTGACGAAACAAATATTGTTAAATTCATATCCTGAAATTTCTGTCGAAATCCCAATGTTCACTAAACTGCATGTATTTATCTACATTAAATATCAACTGACAAGGTATTGCACCATTCGGGTAGTGTATCAAATTATTTTTGGAGAGCATGAATCGTTATCAGGATCACTAATTCAACCTATTTTTAGTGTCATTTCAAAAATTACCAATCTATTTAGTTAGGCCTAAATCAAGGTCGTTAATGTAAAAGATGAACAATTGAGGAACTAAAACTGACCATCAGTGTAAGACCCCAACCTTCACTACACCCCAATCTGATTGTATAGGCTACTGTTAATGTTAATGTTTTGTTTCCTACTAATTAGCCATGGTCTAATTCACGTAATATAGTTCGCCCTATTCCATGAGCTGCTTCTTTAATCAGCAATCTTTCATGTGGATATTTATCGAAAACTTTACTGACATGTAAATATCTTTGAAGGTATTTTGTATCTGTTTATCGATTCGTACGCTTGGGAAAAGAAAGGTTAATAGATAGCGAGACACTCGCAGCCAACACGGTTAAATTCCATTACAAGATTGATGATTAAGCATTTAACAAATGTGACAGCAGCATAATACTCTTAATTTGACGTTTGTAATTTAGTCAGTAGCCAGTCCTTATTCCCACAAGGGGTAGGGAGTATCACATGAAAGGAGGCAAACCAAGAGGCGGCAGGGGAAGAATCCGTACAACAGTTCGCACACAAACATTCAAAAACATCAATCACTTAATATAGCCCCCAAGATCACTGGCTTCACCTCAGATGCTATAAACGTTCGGACAAATTAAATCTCTTAGTCATTTAGCTGCATAAAATAAATTTTTATTGCGTAACATCTAATACAGTTGATGCATATAAACGTTTAGGATAACTCATAAAATCTATACCCGGTGTCAGCGATCTTGGAGCTAATCCTGACCGCATAACATCTTATAAAGAACAAAACAAATATATGAGTATATCAGGAAATAGATGTAGAAATTGACTACCCGTTTCTCGAGCACTTTCTGGGTTATAGAAAGGCTAAGGATAAGAATTACAGCCAATGTCGCTGACACCAACACCAAGTATAGTGTTAAGGAGGCCGGGGCTTTTATTAACCCATTCTTTACCGGTGACGTTTTTGTAACTTTATTCTAGCTATATTTAGACGATAGGATGAAGCCTAGGAAGGATCTGTGGTAGTAAAAAGTGTTAAGTGAGATAGTTCGAACCCTGTTAATTGATGGAGGCCCTTTTTAAACTGAATAAAATCGTCGAATAGTAGCCAGAATAAAGTTAAGAGGACGCCTCGGTACTGAACAGTTTAAAACAATCACTAACAAGTGTATAATAGATTATAAAATAACAATCTATGCAACTTATTGTGTTCATTTTAAGTTATGTATACAATGTGGATCTATAAAGTAGTGACGCTTACCATTCTGGTGTGTGTGTGTGTGTGTGTGCTAATTTGGCAAATGAGTTTCAATGCGGATAAATATAAAGTACTACATATCGGATACCTAAATGAGAAAGCAAACTATTCGATGAATGGCACTCAGCTTAAGAATGTAAACAGAGAAACCGATCTGGGAGTAACAATATCGAGTAACCTAAAACCAAGTCAACAATGTTCAGAAGTTGTTAAGAAGGCAAACAAAATAATTGGCTTTATAGGCAGATCATTTGAGCATAAATCCAAAGACGTAATCCTAACCCTTTACAATTCCTTAGTCCGCCCTCTTCTGGAATACTGCATTCAATGCTGGTGCCCTTATTACCAAAAAGACATAAATAAGCTAGAACGAGTTCAACGTAGAGTTACCAAAAAGATACCTAGCCTAAAGAACAAACCATACGAAGAGCATCTTAGAGAATTAAATCTATTTCCTTTAACCCAGCGCAGATTAAGAGGTGACTTAATTCAAGTGTTCAAAATCATCAAAGGCATCAACAATATGAACTGTAGTAAGTACTTCACTATCGACCAATCTAATTACACACGGGGAAACGGTTGCAAAATTATTGGTAAATCTTTTAACTCACACGAATCTAAGAATTTCTTCTTCAATCGAGTTGTCAACTTGTGGAATGGGCTTCCCCGAGACGTTATAGACTGCAGCACCGTTGATTCATTTAAATTCCGCATAGACAAATATCTCGCATCAAACCCGCGACTGACTGCGTTTGTAAATGAATAACTTAATTTTATCCTCCCCTCAGTTACTAACCCATATGTCCCCTACTAACTTCCTAGTCCTGCCACATTAGTGGCAGGGCAGTATTTCCCTTTCCAATGTTCCCTTACCCACTCTAAACCACTGTTTGGACACTTGATCCTCAGTGTTTTGGAGGACAAGCAGCCTACAAGGGTCACTAGATATGTTGTTGCTTGATTTCCTTTGTACTCCTTTGTTATCTACAAAGTTTGTTGCGCGTAATCTATTTATATTTAGAGAGAAAGGGAGAGAGAGCGAGAGAGAGAACCTTCTATTATTATACAAACAAATAATGATAGCAATATTGTCAGCATGTGTGACTACCGTGTGCACTGGCTGTAGTAGCGCAGGCGGTGGCGCCTGCCTAGACACCCGGGTCTCTGCTAGACACGACCACATGGCCTTGGGACGGGAGTGCAAACTAGACAGGTGCCACGTACCTAATATTTTGTCGCAAAACTTAGTTGGGCTACTGTACACCTTGAGGCAATGGTGTAGGATTATTAGTTTCACATTGATCTTATGCTTCTCTCTCTATCTCTTATTCGTGGAAGAAATACACCTAGGTTTCTTGGTATAATATTTGGTTATCACTTTGATAGTGTTCACATCAATAATTAAGATACACCTGGTCGCACTGGTGTAGGAATTAAACAGAGTTGTTCAGGTTACTCTATTATACCTAAGTGTTACACCGGGGTCGAACTGGTGTAGGAATTAAACAGATTTGTTCAGGGTACTCTATTATACCTAAGTATTACACCGGGGTCGCACTGGTGTAAGAATTAAACAGAGTTGTTCAGGTTACTCTATTATACCTAAGTGTGTGACGTTAACCACTACGTTAGAACCGCATGGCTTGTCCTACAGTGACTCGCTAGGATCGCCAGGGCAGTGGATGTGGGTACAGTTTATGTATTAGGGTGTGCTTTATTTCATATGAAAGCTCGTGTCATGGGCAGTCCAGAAAGGCTCTTTGTTTACACCCATGTCAAGGCTTTATATATTTAATTGTAAAGTATATGTTTTATCATTAACTAATAATGATGGGATCTGGGAGAGAGAGAGTAGAACAGAGTGAGAGGGGGCGCGCAGTGTTTTTGTCCCGCTCGATGACGTCACGGCTGGCTGCCTCGTGGGGGTTGGTTGAGGGAGGTCCTTACCATGTTGCTAGCTTCTTTGCTAGTGGCTAGAGGACTTTTTACCGCTTTACTCTGCGCGGTGCAAACTGGTCCGGTATATATACAGGTTCCTCGCCACTCTCTCCCTCAGATCTGGTTTCTAGAACGCATCCCTCTTTATCCTTTGATACCTGTCCCCCCCACACTGCACCTGAGAATCTTTTCCTCTGCCTATCTCTCTCATTTTCCATATCTTTCACCACCTTTTATTAATATTATACCCCCTCTGGTTAACTCTGCAAAATCAGCTTCATGCTGGCCAGTTGTATTGTGCGTTAACACCTTATTAGCGGGCTAGCGGTTTATTTATATGTACCGCCCAGCGGAGTGTTTTTAGCCAAAATAGGGCTGTTTAAGTGATCATTTTCATGCCTAAATAAGACCCAGAGCGTAAAACAAGTATCTATCCCTGAAAGGGCATAAACAGAGCTTTCCAATGACACCATAACGATCCTTTTATGACGGCTAGTTTTCTTGCAACAACCGCGCAACACGAGTGCAAAAAGCATGTAATTCGGTACTTTCCCCATACAATTCAGTATGTAGCGAGTGAGAGAGGGAGGGAGGAGGTGGGATTCGTGTCAGTAGGTTCGCCGCGGTGGTCTGGAGCAGTCATACGCTCGCTACTCTCCTGCCACCACTTGTCTCTCTCTCTCAGCAACATTACGTGCTGAAATTGCCACACGACCTATATCGCGCGCCGCCAGATAGTCCAGATTTATTTAACTCGACTTATGTTGCGCACCGATAGTTAGGGGTTAAGGTCTGATATAACCCATGTATGTTGGTTGTTAAGATAAGTTGATCACGAAGCATTGGTTGGCATTTATATTGTTTAGTACCGCTTCCTATAATTATTAGTGTTCTGCTGGATTAGATAGTGCTAGACTAGGGGTCTGATATTATAAGGTATTGTTTCCTATGAGTGCTGGCTTTAGGAAAAATCTGCACGACATACCTGAGAACTGGAGTTGATTGAGTAAATTCTAGTCTGTGTGCCATTGAGAGTAGAGCATGCACGAATGAGAGCTTTTTGCCTATACCATTCTGCACTGTTCTAAGCTCGTTGTTTGTCTTTGAGGTACGCCAGGAGAACGCTTAATACTTCGGTATTAAGGCTTCTCAAGAGAGCTACCCTTCCCTATAACGTAATATTTGATGCACAGACTTGAGATTTGCACTAGGCTATGCGGCATGCCATGCGCACCAGTATCTCGTATCATTGACTAGCTAGACTTTATCAATCATAGTAGACATTAAGTATATTAACCCAATTACTCTTTTTATGCATACCCATTTATGATTACACAAGCATTTCGCAGCCTAGTTTGATGTATAGAGACACAAACGACTTAGGCTCTTTTTGTTGATAGGAATACTGCATTGTCGTGGCGATTATTATTGTTGTAGCGTTTAGGATATTCTTGGCCCCGACTGCATTATATATTCTGCCTTTTTGTGTGCATAGCCTGCACGAGCATTGTTCCGCTGTCTGCCTTTTTGGGTTCCATTTCCGATACGAGCATCTTTATAGCATCTAACATTTAAAGAAGATTCCTTGTTGGTGTTGAAGGACTTTAGTGCACTTTCTTTCATGCAGGAGTGCCTGACATTTATTGATTAAAGTAACGTAAGCTGTAACTTCTCTTACCACCTTACTTTGCATACCATAGCAAGCACCTTCGGTTATAGGTAGTAATAGGCTGTTTTCACATAACATTAAGCCTAGAGTAGACGCACATTTATTGAGAGTGTAATAACCTATTATTGCATATATAACTCTGTAGAGTATTTGTGTTCTTTGTTCACTGGGAATATACATCAGAGGTTGGATCTAGCGCTTTCCGTTGTAGCATTTATGCCATTACTAGTCCAATGAATAAGAGCCCTGATATATTTAAACCTCAGTCGTAACAAATGGCGACCTTACCTAGGATTTGGTGAACCTACATTTATTAAGCAAGGAACATTTGTTGTTTTGGGGAATATTTTGCGGGGATCAGCAAGAATAATTTTTTTTTGCAACATAGTATAGCCCTTGAGTATTTCCGAGAATTTTTGTGTGTATATTGAGGTATAAGAGTTTTGGGTGCTTCTTTTCTGAATATTGTGGTGAGAAATTTTTGTGAGCATCATGTCTTATACCGGATCAGAGGAGAATGGAGACACAGTACGTCATGTAGAAACTGAGGAACAGCAGCAGGATGAAAGGGTTAATCAGGTGAACTGTGAGGAGGATGCTAGGATATTTTTGCAATGGCCTGTTACTGCCGAGCGGTTGGTGGGTGTGAATCGGTACGGTCTTCAATGCCTGGCCACAGCTATCGGTCATGCGGGTACTAGCAGCATGACCAGGGATAACTTGATAACGTGTGTACTGGGCAGGGTGACTGGTGAGCGAGATGGGTTGAGTGCTCAGAGCCCTTCGGCCATGCTTCCCCTACACTCGACTCCCAGCCATCCCAGTAGTTTGCCGACCCCGGGTACGCTTCCACAGGTGGGTGGTGACTGGCAGGGTGGGTTGCCCCTGGGGGGACCACCGGTAATTTCAAACATTGTAGCATCTTCACCTCCTCAAGGGTTATCTCCAGAATTATTGCTTCAGCTCAAATTAGCTAAGATTCAGCAGCAAATAGAATTAGCCAAGATAGAAGAGAGAAAAAGTCACCAGCAACAAAGGGCAGGTGAGCTTCAGCAGCAAATAGAGCTAGCAAAAATCCAAGCTGAGTCGACTAAGTACTGTGCCGACAGGGACGTAGAGAAGTCGCGAGTAGAGACAACGGGACAGCGACTTGGGGCTGGTAACCGTGCTCATGATCAATCTCTCTCGCACTTATTGAAACTGGTTCCGGTGTTTGATGAGAGAGGGGAAACATAATTTTTCGCACGCTTTGAGAAGAAGTGCCAGGAACACCAGTGGCCAGAGAATAAATGGGCAGCACTTGTATCCTCTAGATTAATAGGCAAGTCTTAAAGCCTACGATGCGTTACCTTTGGAGTCATGTATTGTGTATGAGGATCTCAAGGAGGCTGTCCTGAGGGCTTACGAACTGCAACCAGAAACGTACCGTTTGAAGTTCCGGGGTGTAACTAAGGGAAGAGATAGCACCTTTTTGGAACACGCCCGGGACTTGTCCGATGCTATGGGGAACTGGCTCCGATCTGAGAAGGTAACAACGTTTGATGGAGTTAAGCAGTTGATGATGTTGGAGCAGTTCTTTAAGAGCACGGGCGGTGATCTAACTTTGAATTTAAAGGAGAAAAACCCAAGAACTCTAGTCGAAGCAGTAGAAATGGCTGATCGACGGCTGTCGTTGATTCGGGGTTGCGGGTCCTCACAGAAGTACGATGTAAGTGCTAAGGACCGTTATCCTCCCCCTCCCCGTAACAATGACACATTTAAACAGAAGAGCCATGAAACTAAAACTGAATCCAAACCTTACACCACACCGTATGTGAAAAGTCAGGGGCCTTTTACATCACAGTATAAGCCGAAACCGAAATTTATGTGTTTTAGTTGCCACCAGGAGGGTCATAAGGCAAATGAGTGCCCTAGTCGACCTCCTCCGGCAGCCGTGTCTTTTGCTCACGGCATTGGAGTGTTCAAGAGGACATCGGAGTTTGTTAGAGGCATTTCTTCCGAGGTAAATACACTGCCAGTGCAGAAGGATCCGGAAGGCTTATTCCCTGTCCGTGATGCCTTTAGTGACCACAGGGGACTCGGTTGTGTGGAGTGGGGGGTAGAAGACATGAGGTGAGAATTTTGCGTGACACTGGGGCATCGCAAACACTGTTGAGAAATTTCACTGGTAAACCTGTCAATACGGCGCGGGTGGTTGTGGTTCAGGGAGTTAATGCGACAAGGTCATACCCGCTTGTAAGAATGAAGATGGAAGTTGATGGTGTGACTCGGGACCTGGATGTAGGAATTGTGGAGAAGTTACCTGTTGGGGGCGTCGACCTCCTTCTCGGCAACGACTTTGCGGGACCTACTTCTGAGGCTCCACCCTTGGTCGTTGCCGAGAAGCCGGCCGACGTGAGTAGGGAGGAGCAGGAGTGGGTTGAGAAGTGTCCGGGGCAGCCTATGGCGTGTGTTGTCACCGGAGATCCTGCATCCAGGGAGTCACATTCTGGTCAACAATCTTTAGATCAGCGGAGGAAGGGCACCGAGAAGGGGTTGAAAGTTGATGCGGTTGAGAGTTTAGTATCAACGGACCTTCTCGGGGACTCATTATTAGGACCACATTTCGAGTCTGGAGAAGACCCAGTAACTGTTCCTGAAAAGGGAGAGGATGGGCTTAAAAAGACGAAAGAGTTGAAGGAGGACAGTGATGCACAGTCGGGAGATGTAGCAACAAGGTACCCTGACGCGTACCCTATGAGAAATGGGTCGGCGAAGACGGTGGTCCGAAACTTGCTAGTGTATTTTTCCCGGTATGGTTACCCGCAGGGGATTCAGTCAGTCCAGGGACCCAACTTCACTTCTAGCCTCTTTGTTCAAGCAATGCCGCAGCATGGGATTGTTGGGGTGGTGTCATCTGCGTATCATCCGGAGAGCCAGGGTGTGTTAGAGCGATGGCACTCAGCCTTAAAATCTGTGCTTCGTTGTTGTTGTTTTGAGAGTGGGAAGGATTGGGATCTTGGCCTGCCATGTGTTTTGTTTGCTGTGCGGGAGGTACCTGGGGAAGGTTTGGGATTCAGCCCTGATGAGCTCGTCTTTGGACACCGTGTCAGAGGGCCTCTCCATATGGTTGAAGAAGTATGGGAGGGCGCAGAAAAACCTTGTTCTATGCTCAAGCGTGTCCTCAACAGTCGAGAACGGATGTTGCGCAGTCTGGAGTTGGCTGGCCATAATTTGACTAGCTCTCAGGCCCTCAGGAAGGACAGGTACGACCTCAAGGTTGAACTCAGGGAGTTTCACGTGGGTCAGGAGGTGTTGATTCTACTGCCCCTTGTAGGTCACCCCTTATCCGCGAAGTACGCTGGTCCTTATAGGGTGGTTGAGGAGCTATCAGAACTGGATTACTTGGTAGCCACTCCAGACAGACGGAAGCGCAATCAGTTAAGTCACGTTAATCTCATGAAGGAATATGGGAGGCACCCCCCTGAGCCTCTCACTGTGCCTGTGATGACGTTTAGCAGTCAAGGTGGAGAAGGAGAACGGGACAGTCAAGCTCAGGTGGAGGATAACTGGAAGGATAAGAAGTTCAAATGGGCGCCTGAGTGTGAGAAGGTGTTTAGAGAAGTAAAACACCTGTTGTGCATTCACCCGATCCTCAGGGCCCCTGACTTTAGCCTACCTTTCCATCTAGCAACGGAGGCTAGTGGTGTGGGGGCTGGTGCCGTCCTTGTGGAAAAGGACGATGATGGGTTGGAGCATCCCGTTAGTTTCTGCTCGGAGAAGTACAATTCGGCCCAGGGGTGCTGCTCTGTTGTCGAGGAGGAACTGCTGGCGGTTGTGCTTGAGCTGGGGCATTTCGAGGTCTATGTTCCAGCCTATGGTCCGGTCGTTGTAGTTTACCCAGATCATCACCCTCTCAAGTTCTTGGACCAGTTTCACAATCGGAATATGAGGCTGACCAGGTGGTCACTCAGGTTACTGGTATATAACCTGGATGTACGCCATATTGCCGGTTGTGACAACGTGGTTGCAGATGGGCTTTCAAGGGTATATGATCCTGGGTAGATTAACACACGGGTAGCCTCCTGCTTTAGTTTGAATAGTATTTTGCGCTTGGTGCTTGTTGGCTCGCGGTTGTAGCCCTGCGTATTGGGTCGTAAAGCAGGAGTTGAGCGTTTGGTATAGAAGAAAAAACTAGGCTTGCCCCTATAGTGCAGCCGAAATAAACAAATTAAAAACATAAAAATCAAATAAAAACTCTTTCTTTGATAGTTGATTTTTTTTAGTATGTTATAGCAGTAATTCTGAGTTGCACTCCTCTCAGAATGCTGGGCTAGAGAAGCTCGCTCTTGAGAAGCATAACTACATATAATTTAACCTATTGTGTTGGGGAGGGTTATAATTTTGTAAAATGTTTTGTTGAGGAACTGTGCCAGATATTTTACTGCCGCTGGGTGATGGGAAGTAGAGATATAGCAGGGGTTCTAACCATCAGATTTTTGTGAACCTTGGGGCCTCTGAGAAAAATCTTGGGGGGGGTGTGACGTTAACCACTCCGTTAGAACCGCATGGCTTGTCCTACAGTGACTCGCTAGGATCGCCAGGGCAGTGGATGTGGCTACAGTTTATGTATTAGGGTGTGCTTTATTTCATATGAAAGCTCGTGTCATGGGCAGTCCAGAAAGGCTCTTTGTTTACACCCATGTCAAGGCTTTATATATTTAATTGTAAAGTATATGTTTTATCATTAACTAATAATGATGGGATCTGGGAGAGAGAGAGTAGAACAGAGTGAGAGGGGGCGCGCAGTGTTTTTGTCCCGCTCGATGACGTCACGGCTGGCTGCCTCGTGGGGGTTGGTTGAGGGAGGTCCTTACCATGTTGCTAGCTTCTTTGCTAGTGGCTAGAGGACTTTTTACCGCTTTACTCTGCGTGGTGAAAACTAGTCCCGGTATATATACAGGTTCCTCGCCACTCTCTCCCTCAGATCTGGTTTCTAGAATGCATCCCTCTTTATCCTTTGATACCTTTCCCCCCCTACTGCACCTGAGAATCTTTTCCTCTGCCTATCTCTCTCATTTTCCATATCTTTCACCACCTTTTATTAATATTATACCCCCTCTGGTTAACTCTGCAAAATCAGCTTAATGCTGGCCAGTTGTATTGTGCGTTAAGGTCTGATATAACCCATGTATGTTATTTGTTAAGATAAGTTGATCACGAAGCATTGGTTGGCATTTATATTGTTTAGTACCGCTTCCTATAATTATTAGTGTTCTGCTGGACTAGATAATGCTAGACTAGGGATCTGATATTATAAGGTATTGTTTCCTATGAGTGCTGGCTTTAGGAAAAAGCTGCACGACATACCTGAGAATTGGAGTTGATTGAGTAAATTCTAGTCTGTGTGCCATTGAGAGTAGAGCATGCACGAATGAGGGCTTTTTGCCTATACCATTCTGCACTGTTCTAAGCTCGTTGTTTGTCTTTGAGGTACGCCAGGAGAACGCTTAATACTTCGGTATTAAGGTTTCTCAAGAGAGCTACCCTTCCCTATAACGTAATATTTGATGCACAGACTTGAGATTTGCACTAGGCTATGCGGCATGCCATGCGCACCAGTATCTCGTATCATTGACTCTAGCTAGACTTTATTAATCATAGTAGACATTAAGTATATTAACCCAATTACTCTTTTTATGCATACCCATTTATGATTACACAAGCATTTCGCAGCCTAGTTTGATGTATGGAGACACAAACGACTTAGGCTCTTTTTGTTGATAGGAATACTGCATTGTCGTGGCGATTATTATTGTTGTAGCGTTTAGGATATTCTTGGCCCCGACTGCCTTATATATTCTGTCTTTTTGTGTGCATAGCCTGCACGAGCATTGTTCCGCTGCCTGCCTTTTTGGGTTCCATTTCCGATACGAGCATCTTTATAGCATCTAACATTTAAAGAAGATTCCTTGTTGGTGTTGAAGGACTTTAGTGCACTTTCTTTCATGCAGGAGTGCCTGACATTTATTGATTAAAGTAACGTAAGCTGTAACTTCTCTTACCACCTTACTTTGCATACCATAACCAAGCACCTTCGGTTATAGGTAGTAATAGGCTGTTTTCACATAACATTAAGCCTAGAGTAGACGCACATTTATTGAGAGTGTAATAACCTATTATTGCATATATAACTCTGTAGAGTATTTGTGTTCTTTGTTCACTGGGAATATACATCAGAGGTTGGATCTAGCGCTTTCCGTTGTAGCATTTATGCCATTACTAGTCCAATGAATAAGAGCCCTGATATATTTAAACCTCAGTCGTAACAAGTGTTACACTGGGGTCGAACTGGTGTAGGAATTAAACAGAGTAGTTCAGGTTACACTATTATACCTAAGTGTTACACCGGGGTCGAACTGGTGTAGGAATTAAACAGATTTGTTCAGGTTACTCTATCATACCTAAGTATTACACCGGGGTCGCACTGGTGTAGGAATTAAACAGAGTTGTTCAGGTTACTCTATTATACCTAAGTGTTACACCGGGGTCGAACTGGTGTAGGAATTAAACAGATTTGTTCAGGTTACTCTATTATACCTAAGTGTTACACCTTGTCGCACTGGTGTAGGAATTAAACAGAGTTGTTCAGGTTACTCTATTATACCCAAGTGTTACACCTTGTTGCACTGGTGTAGGAATTAAACATAAGAACATATAATAACATAAGAAAATGGGAGTCTGCAAAAAGCCGATCGGCCCACACATCCAACCCCAATTACATAACAACATAAGGTCATAAGATCGCGGGAAACTGCATATGGCCATGCGGCCCACATGAAGCAGCTCTCATTCACACCCAGCCCATATCACCCATATGGGAATCCAACTTATGCTTAAAGCTTTCAACTGTTTCTGAGCTTGATCTGCCACTGACCGTTATAAGAGTGTTCAAAGAACCCAAGTTCGGTGATTAAACCTTTTTACTGCATATGTCCTTGACCACGGTATTGAACAGATACAGTATAGACTTCTATATGCTAAGTGCCGTTATCTAGACCTATCTTGCAAAGCCCGAAACCACTAGAGTAACCTTACAATGGCAAGAAATACTTTAATAGTTTTTAGAGTGCGGTTTTGACAAAAGAAGTAAGGTGAGGACATGTCCTGCGGTGATACTTCTAATACCAAAGTTGCAGCCTAATAGATATCCTAATATTTAACACTATACCGTGGCATGTGGAAATATTAGTTCACCTAATAGGGAAAAGAACTCCTCAGACCTTAAAGGATATCCACCATGGTTTCAATCACTTCCTGAATGGGAGGTTTAACTCTCGGACTCGAAATCTTGCATGTAAGAAATTCAAGCCCTAGAATTGCTTGCTTTACCTTGGTTCTCGTCAGGATAGTGACGACTTTGGCTGCTATGTCCCAGGGCAGGTGTGTGGAGGTCAGAAGGTCATAAGTACAGGGGCGTATTCAAGGGGGGATTAAGTCGACCCCCTAAAAGTTTGCGGGTTGGTGGTGAGACCTCTACGCGGAAGAGCAGCGCAACTGTCCAGGGGATATTTGTTTATGTTGGTCTTTTACTGCTTGACTATATAATATGATCTTTTTCTTCTGAGCTCCTTGATTGTCAAACGTTATCTTGATCGTCTTTCCTGGTGTGGGCAGTAGAGGAGGATTAATGGTGGTAATTCTGGCGTCTCGGGTATTTTGGCGTAGTGGAGCACATTTGGATTCGGGGCGGCCATTTTGTAGTGATTTGGTCTTGGTTTTGTTCATCTTGTGGATGTTTGGTATTGTTGTTGATTTCTTATATGGTGGTGAATTTTTCTTCTCTGGTTGTGGCTTTCTTTTCTTGATTCTGGTTTCTTCCTTGTTTGTTCGGTATGTATTGGCTTGTTGTATTCTCTGGTTCTTCGTTCCTTCCATTTTAGTCTCTCCTTCGTTTGTTCTTCTTCGTTTTCCTTGTTGGGCTTGCTGCATTCTCTGGTTCTTTGTTTCTTCTGTTTTAGTTTCCCCTTCGTATATTCCTCTCCGTTTTTCCTGTTGGGTTGGCATGGTGGTGATCTTTAAGTTGGGAATTTTAGTCCTAAACGGCCACATTCCTAAACGGCCACGTTCCTAAACAACCACAAACTTAAACATCCTAGGTTTTCTTAGGTAATACAATAGGCTAAGTAAAAGGACAAGTAAATTTAGGTTAAGCTAGGTTAGGCAATGTTAAGTTTGGTTTGGTTAGATTAGGCTTCGTTAGTATAGATAAATAAAAAGTTAGGTTAGGAAACTTTAGCTGTTCTTATTGTGGCCGTCTTGACTTGAGATAAAAAGTATATGCTGAAGTGGAGCAGACGAGGATTATAGAGTTTCCCGGTAAGACTTAAGGGGAGATTCTTATATATATATACTGTATATATATATATATATATATATATATATATATATATATATATATTATATATATAATATATATATATACATATATATATATATATATATATATATATATATATATATATATATATATATATATATGTAATATATATATATACATAATATATACCGGTATATATATATATATATATATATATATATATATATATATACTGTATATATTTATTAATTAAGTATTTTTTTATTTTTTTTATTACTTGTTTATTTCCTCCTAGACCTAGATCAAATTTTAATACATACCCCCAAGACCCCCCTTCGAGATCATTTTGTGCACTTTTCGGTGGAGAAATGACCGTGCTGCCAAAGGGCGATTCCTCCTAAATTGCAGGCTCGCTTTCGCTCGCCAGGAATAAATCGACACATAAATGGCATAAAAGGTCTTAAAATCACCAAACTGACTGACTAATTGATTGCTAAGCATGAGGAAGAAGGGGGTCCAGAACCCCCCTCACCCTCTTAAGAGATTAAAGTGAATAATAGAGGAAAGGGAATTGAGGCCAGGGACAAGAAAGATATCAGAGAACATGGAGAACTGTGGACGTGTACAAACAACTCCACACTCACACATACACTCACTAACACACATAAAAACACACACACACTAATGGAGCGAAACAGGGGTGGGGGGGGGGGGGGGAGGATTAAAAACACCCAAAGGGATACACCACTATTGCAGTAAACCCTCTGAGAACCACAGGACGTTCTTAAATGCATAAAATCGTCATATGTTGGCCAGAATAAATGGTTAAAAGGATATCATCTTACGAAAGGGGTTAGCTCCTATTAGTTGACAAAATACAAGCACTACAGGTGCCAATAAAGTGCTCCTTCTCAAATGGTGTAGTCAATGAAAGGTAAAACTTGCAAAACAAACAAATCAAAACCAGACACCACAGACTATAAACACAAAGTCATAAACATCACTGTGGAAGTAACGTATGGAAGATTTACCAACACAACATTACGAAAAAAAGAAAAAAAAACACACACTCACACACACAAGAAAAAAAAAAAAAAAAAAAAAAAAAAAAAAAAAAAAAAACATAAAACATAAATAAATAAAAATAATGTCTTCCGATTATCTTGGAACAGACCCAATGAGGAAGCGACCCCCTAAGAGATAAAAGAGGATATTAATGACCCCGAGCCCTAACCATGCGGGGGGAGGGGTGGGGGGTGGGGACAGAGTTCCCTATTGATTCTTTGTCAGGCCAAGACTTGAACCTGGTACACGGCGAGGTACAGTTACAATGACTTTAACCTGGAACAAGGGAACATGCATAATTACGGGGAGATGCATGCATAATTTGCGAGTGTCGAGTTATAAGTTTTCTTCCTAGACCTCCAGCAAGTTTTAAAAAGTGACCCCAAGATCCCCCTTCGAGAAAAATTTCTGCATTTTTCGGTAGAAAACTGCCCCAGCCGAAGACCGGTTCCACCTAAATTGCAGGCTCGCTAAATGTCACGAAAGGTTTTAAAATCGCCAAAGTAATGGGGTGAACGTCTTGAAATCTCAAAACTAATGGAGCTAAAGGTGAGGGAGAAGGGGGTCCAGAATCCGCCCCGTCAAGTCCTCCAACTTGATGGACTGGTATCCAGCTGTTACACATCAAGTTTCCTGGTGAGTCGGGAAAACTTGTCCTTGAAAGTTATAATGAAGGTGTGTTAGACCAACCAGTAAATAATATTATGACCCTGTTATTGATCACAGGAACACTAAGGCCGGAATAATGAAGGTGTGTTAGACCAACCAGTAAATAGTATTGTGACCCTGTTATTGATCACAGGAACACTAAGGCCGGAATAATGAAGTGTGTTAGACCAACCAGTAAATAGTATTATGACCCTGTTATTGATCACAGGAACACTGAGGCCGGAGTCACACGAGCGATATTTTCCATCCTTTATAAACAAAAATATCCATAAATTCGTTTCCGGCGATATACCTTCATAATTAGAAATAGGTGTGGTCCAGGAATTTTCATGAAAGACTGTACATACTATAGAGGGACAGAGTGATGTGGGGCACAATACTGATGGCACAGTTATTGGTCCTTTGTATCTCCTTCTTCACATACCTCTCTCTCTCTCTCTCTCTTTATCTCTGGTCCTTTGTATCTCCTTCTTCAACATCTCTCTCTGTTTACGTTTATGTGTGTGTGTTCTCTGTGTGAGTGTGTGTGTGAGTGAGTGCGTGCGCGGGTGTGTCATGTGTGTGTGTGTGTGTGTCAGGTTGAGTGGGATGGTGTTGACACTGGAGTGTTTATCACGTCACTTGCTAGATGCTCCTCCCTCTGTGTGTGTGTGTGTGTGTGTGTGAGAGAGAGAGAGAGAGAGATCTGACCTCTTGTGGGTTAGTATTATATATGTTAAATTGTCATTATGGATTTCGCTTGTTTTTACCATTTCCGAGCAATATATTCTAGTTTGTCCCGTAGGTTGTTGTTGTTACTGTTCCCCAAGTTGCCTGGCCGAACAGCCCTGAGCAAGGCCAAGGCCATAACCGAGCGCCCCTACAGAACCCTCCCTGCCGACCACAATAAAGCCTGGGTGACCGAAGCCACTCCATGGCGGGGAACTGAGGAGGGTGCAGAATCGCCCAGGAAACCAAAGCCCCACCCAGTGTCCTGTGCCCCTCACCCTAGGTTAACAAAAACGCCTTCCCACAATTCCTTCAAACTTAATAATGTCCACCCGGACAAGTTACATTTGTACATTTCTCGATAGAAAAATATCCTGGCCGAAGGCCGATTTCGCTATAGCTCACCCAGAAAAAATAATCAACACATGAATGGGGTGAAGCGTCGTATTATCGCCTAATGTTTGGTGTGAAAAACCTTAAAATCTCCAAATTAATATAGCGAAACAGGGGAGGTCGAAAAAGAATCCCCTTCGGACCATATAGGATAAATAAGACATTAATCTTCTTGTAATACTATAAATGAACCAAGAGTGAGGCAACACAATTACCTTTAACAGCTGTTTAACGGTCCTTCTTAATGAGATGGACGGAGGGGAACACCAGTGGAACACATTACATTATAACTGCATCATTACGAATATGCTAATACACAAACTCTTTATTATGTTAATAATTAATTATAGTATGTACTGTATATATATATATATTCTGACATACGGAGCCCTGCATGTTTATTTAAGAGTTAGAATTAGGAGTTGAAGGAGTGCCAAACTACCCAGGCGGCGAAGCAGACCAGCGAGCGAACCAGCGAGGGGGAAACTAGCTCCTCCGCATACCAGCAAACAAGCCTTCACACCTGCGTGCGTCATAGGGGACCCTGCAAACTACTTCGATTACCCGACGCTATGACGATGATTCGACGCCAGGAGACTCCATTGGACCACGCACCTCTTACGCAACTAGAGGAGCTGTGATTGGGGCGCGCACCATCTCCCGCCTCCTGATTCGTTCCTACACCATCATTGTTTAGTATATAAGACCCGAGTAGTGGGCATTCAAATCAGTCTCATTTGGAGTTGGGAAGGTGAACTTGCAGCTGGAGGAAGACGGGGTAAAGTATTATAATGGGATTGTGACTGTCAGTCAGATTATATAAGTGTGTGTTAAGTGTGTTCGGTGTAAACACTTACGTTATGTTGGTTAGTGAGATATGTGATTGGGAATTAACGTTAACGCTACTATTATGTACTTAACTATTTTAGTTGACTAACTTGTGGACTAAAGCAACTCTTTAAGTAATTGGGTTATGATGAAAGTAATACTATTGTTTTATATTAATACTTACGAGTTCTTTACTTTTCTTTTAATTAAGCTTACGTTGCTGGTAAGAACAAGTACGGTGATACTATTGTCTCATATTAGTAATATCGCCTTAGACTAACATGGCTGTTTTAATGTTACTTCTAGTGATTTCCTAAGCTGAAGAAAATTCTTTTAGCTTCAAAATATTATTTTTGCTTTTCATATTATTTGAGTGAGACCTGAATCGAATCTATGAAGCGATCCTGTAACTTAATTTACTCATAATCAAACCTCAATGTTACGTGGTTAAGAAATACATTTATCTAATTATTAAATATATATCTAACTTTTGATGTGACTTTGATATTAATCTTGATGATAATAATAATATAATACTATTAACGTAAGACAAGAACCAAGAATAACTACATTAAATATAAATAAAAGGACATATAAGAACACTATTTATTCATTTCAAAAAGGGTAAGAGACAGAAATATTCTTACTTTAATATTTATCTTTCAAGACTTTTTATAGAATTAATAGTCCTTCTTTAGATATAACTTATTCGGTTCATAACCATAGCCTACTAAGCTTCGGTTAAATAATAATTCTTTATAAATACTACATGACTTTAACTAGTTTCAGTATTTTTCCATAATTAAAGAGTATCAGTCAATAAAGGATGCCAAGTCCTAAGATCCAAAAGGAAAGGAAGCAACAACAGGAAATAATTTTATTAGATTTTACTTTTGTTTTGCCTTCAGCTGACTGATACCTTAATATATATCTCTGTGCTATCTAGATTCATTAAGTTAACCACTTGAGGATCAAGATACGTAACAATATATATATATATATATATATATATATATATATATATATATATATATATATATATGCGGTCGCGAAACATTTCTCCATACGGAATTCCTGTATATTTGCAAAAGAGAGCTGAAGAATCTATTTTTATTGATTTCACTCCAACACCAAACGCCTCCCAAATAAATTAATGAAAGCAAGCATGTGATCCATCGGGATTCGAAACTGGGTTACCACATAGGCTACAGATGCAGATCAAATATATAGGAATACCCTATGGGCAATACACATGAATTCCCTATGGGGAAATGTTTCGCGACCGCTCTGTATATAGCATATATATATAATTATATATACCCTGGGGGTAAGGGATTAGAATATGCCCCACATGCCTTCTGCGTGTCTTAAGAGGCGACTAAAGAGGTTGGGTCGGTGGGCTTGCGACACCCATCCGGAAAAAAAATACATAGCAACGATGAACGATCAATCGGCCTCGGATGCGGACGGACCCTGTGTTGACGAACTCCGACCGACTATGGACAGGCCTACGAACATTCTGAGAATAGGGAAATGGAATGTGAGTGGCATGAATGATGGCACAAAAGAGAGAGAGGTACTGAAGTGTTAGTGAATGCCAGGCTGGATGTATGTGGAATGACGGAGACCAAATGGAAGGGTACAGATGTGAGAGAGTGGGAGTGTGGAATGGGTGTGTGTGCTGGAGTGAGTGAGGGAGCAGCGAGAGAAGGTGCGTGTTTGTTTGTAAGTAACAAATGGAAGGAGTGTGTAAGAGAACATGGATCTGTGGGTTCAAGGATTGTGTGGGTGAGAATGAAAGTAGGAATACAAACGTGGGTGATTGTGTGTGTGTATGCTCCGACAGGATAAACTTGTAAGAGAGAAAGAGGAGTTCTGGGTGAATGTGGAGGCGTGCCTGGATAAGTTTGACAAAAACGAAAGAATATTTCTGATTGGGGATATGAATGGTAAAGTGGGTGATAGGAAAGTTGATGGAGTGTACAAAGGAGTACAAAGGAAATCAAGCAACAACAGATCTAGTGACCCTTCTAGGTTGCTTGTCCTCCAAAACACTGACGATCAAGTGTCCAAACAGTGGTTTAGAGTGGGTAAGGGAACATTGGAAAGGGAATTACTGCCCTGGAACTAATGTACGTGGCAGGATTAGGAAGTTAGTAGGGGACAGATGGGTTAGTAACTGAGGGGGGATAAAATAAAGTTATTCATTTACAAACGCAGTCAGTCGCGGGTTTGATGCGAGATATTTGTCTAAGCGGAGTTTAAATGAATCAACGGTGATGCAGTCTATAACGTTTCGGGCAAGCCCATTCCACAAGTTGACAACTCGATTGAAGAAGAAATTCTTAGATTCGTGTGAGTTAAAAGATTTACCAATAATTTTGCAACTGTTTCCCCGCGTGTAATTAGATTGGTCGATAGTGAAGTACTTACTACAGTTCATATTGTCGATGCCTTTGATGATTTTGAACACTTGAATTAAGTCACCTCTTAATCTGCGCTGGGTTAAAGGGAATAGATTTAATTCTCTAAGACGCTCTTCGTATGGTTTGTTCTTTAGGCTAGGTATCATTTTGGTAACTCTACGTTGAACTCGTTCTAGCTTGTTTATATCTTTTTGGTAATAAGGGCACCAGGATTGAACGCAGTATTCCAAAAGAGGGCGGACTAAGGAATTGTAAAGGGTTAGGATTACTTCTTTGGATTTATGCTCAAATGACCTGCCTATAAAGCCAATTATTTTGTTTGCCTTCTTAACAACTTCTGAACATTGTTGACTCGGTTTTAGGTTACTCGATATTGTTACTCCCAGATCGGTTTCTCTGTTTACATTCTTAAGCTGAGTGCCATTCATCGAATAGTTTGCTTTCTCATTTAGGTATCCGATATGTAGTACTTTACATTTATCCGCATTGAAACTCATTTGCCAAATTTGGGCCCAACATGACAATTTATCTAGATTGTGTTGCATATCGTCAATTTGTTCTTTTGAGAGTACGCTATTTGCAATCTTTGTATCGTCAGCACATTTTGAGATTGTACAGGTGAGGCCCTCATCTATGTCGTTGATGTAAATTAGAAAGATAATTGGTCCTAGTACCGATCCCTGGGGTACCCCGCTACTTACATTGGTACATTTAGATGCCTTACCGTTTATGACTACTCTTTGCTTTCTGTCGCTGAGACAATTTTCTATCCATTTCAACACACCGTCTTGTATTCCATGCGCTTTTAGTTTTAGCAGTAAACGTTTGTGGGGAACTTTGTCAAAGGCCTTTAGAAAATCAAGGTATATAATATCTACAGCTTTACTCTCATCGTAGAGGTTGAGGATATCGTGGAAGAAGTCTAAGAGGTTTGTTAAACAGGAACGTTGTTTACGAAAGCCGTGTTGAGTATCTTTAAGTATGTTATTTTCCTCTAAGTGATTTACGAGTCTGTCTCGTATGACCGTTTCTAGCATTTTACATACAACTGAGGTTAAGCTAATTGGACGATAGTCACTGGGTAGGGATTTGCTGCCTTTTTTGAATATCGGTGTTACGTTGGGTAGCTTCCACTGATCAGGCATAGTTCCAGACTGCAAGGATTTATTGAATAGTAATGTCAGTGGTTTGGAGAGCTCATCCTTAGCTTCCTTCAGAACTCTAGGCGAGATTGTATCAGGTCCAGGCGTTTTATTTACCTTGAGTTTATCTAAACAATTCAATACTTCTCTCTCTGTAACGGTGATATTGCTTAGAACATCTGAATTATCAATCTGAATCGGCGATGGTGTAGGGATATCACTGAGGTCTTCTGTTGTAAAAACTGATGCAAAGAAGGTATTGAGGGCATTACCCATTTGTACTTCGTCTTTGGTGTATTCTCCATTTTCATCGACTAACGGTCCAACAGTTGAAGCAACTACTTTTTTCTTTCTGATATAACTATAGAATTCTTTCGGGTTTGTTTTACTTTGATTCGCAATATGTAACTCTAAGGTCTTTTTACTTTGCTTAATTAACTTTTTGGCTTTGCGTCGTAGCTCTACAAATTTCACCCGTTCTTCGTCATTTTGTGAGGATTTTAATCTATCATTAGCAAATTTTTTAGCAAGCAGGCAGTTTGAAATATCTTTATTCCACCATTTGGGCTTATTATTATGGCCTGGACGCCGTATTTTCGATGGTATGCAGTCTTGCACCGCTTTTAGGTAAGTGGTTTTGAATAACTTCCAAGATGTATTTATGTCGTTATTGTTAATTAAAAAGCTCCAGTCAGTTTCTTTAAACATAGCTCTAAGTTTATGGAAGTTTGCTTTCTTGAAATTAGGGACTTTTTCGATGCTACTATTTGGTTCGTTACTAGTAAACTTTAAAGTGAAAGTTATCGTACGATGGTCGCTGTTACTGAATTCATCACCAACATTCAAATTCTCTATTAATTCTTCTTTTGTTGCAAGTACAATGTCAAGAACGTTATTACCACAGGTCGGCGTTCGAACAAATTGATAAAGCGAACTCTCTTGCAAGTTCGTATACAAGTCATGTCCGGAGTGTGAAGTAAGAGGTGGGAGGGTGGGGGGTACTGTCAGAGGTGAATGGGAATGGTAATGCACTTGTGGACGTATGTGTAGGGAGGAAGTTGTGGATAGCCAACACCTTCTTCCGACACAAATTGATACACAGGTACACATGGAAAGTGGTGTGGACGATGAAGGATAAGACATTGGTGGAACAAAAGTCACTGATTGATTATATATGTGTGGATGAAAGAATGAAGAAATCTGTGATGGATGCTAGGGTGTATAGGGGTATTGGAGGGGGTCTGTCTGATCATTATGTAGTAGTAGCTAAGGTTAGGATACAAAAGAAGTGGGTGAGGAGAGCTGGAGGGAGGCGAGAGGAAGGTGGAATGGTGAGGAGGATGGAGAGGCTGCAGGAGGAGGAAATCAGGGAAGAGTACAGGAGAGCAGTAGAAAGATGACTAGGTGGGTTCGACCTGGAAGATATGGAGGAAGTGGAGGAGATAAGCAAGGTGTTTAAGGAAGAGGTCTGTGCAGCATGTGAGGAGGTGTGTGGAGTGAGGAGAAGAGGGAGGGGAGTGAAAGGTACAGCATGGTGGACAGAAGAGGTAAAAATAGCTGTGGAAGATAAGAAGAAAGTGTATAGAGAGTGGTTGGGTAGTAGAGGGAATGAAGATTTGGAGAGGCAGAAACGATCGAGGTAAGTGGAGCGAAAGAGAGTGGTGAAGAGAGTAGTGAAGGAAAGTAAGAGAAGAGTAGAGGAGGAATTTGGAAGGAATCTGAGTGTAAAATGGAGTGAGTGTAAGAAACTGTTCTGGAAAGAAGTCAAGAAAGTTTGGGAAGGTAGCAAGGGAAACAGTAGGAGTGTGACGATAAGAATGGGAGAATGCTAGCCGAGAAGCAAGAGAGAGTCGAAAGATGGAGGGACTACTTCAACGAGTTGCTAAATGTAAGGAATGAAGAGCCAGCAAACATAGTTTGATGGGGTATGGGAGGGAGAAGAGGAGAAGTAGTGGAGGAGGAGGTGGGGATCAGGAGGTCAGAAGTGTGAGAAGCCATGAAAAGAGTGAAGTTGGGGAAAGCACCAGGAACAGCTGGAGTGTGTGGGGAAATGTTGAGGTATGGTGGTGAGATAGTGATCGAATGGGTATGGAAAATGTGCAAACTAGCATGGGAGAAAGGGAATGCACCCGATGACTGGAAGACTGGCATAATAGTCCCCCTATATAAAGGCAAAGGGGAAAGAGGAGTGTGTGGTAACCACCGAGGAATATGTCTTTTAAGAGTAGTAGGGAAGGTGTACAGTAGGGTAGTGATTGAGAGAGTGAGAGTGAGAACGGAGAAATGGATAGGCGACGAGCAGGGAGGTTTTGGGAAGGGACGAGGATGAGTAGATCAGATTTTCACCCTGAATTGTGTTGTGGAGAAATATCTGGAGAAGAAACGAAAGGTGTATGTTGCCTTTTTGGACTTAAAGAAGGCCTATGACAGAGTGGATAGAGAAGGCATGTGGAAAGTACTTAGAATAAACGGAGTAGATGGCAAGTTGCTGAAAGCAGTGAAGAGCATGTATGAGGGTGCAAAGGCGGCAGTACGTGTGGAGAATGAGCAGAGCGAGTTCTTTGACCTGAGTGTTGGGTTGAAACAGGGATGTGTGATGTCCCCGTGGTTGTTTACTGTATATATGGATGGAGTCATGAAAGAAATACTAGGAAGAGCAGTGGATGTTGGTGTATCACTGAAAAGGGAGGGAAATGAGTAGAAGCTGCCTATACTGCTGTTTGCGGATGATACAGTTCTGATGAGCGATAAGGAATGGTAGTTGCAGGGTCTGGTAAATGAGTTTGGAACAGTGTGCGAAAAACGGTAAATGCGGAGCAGAGCAAGGTTATGGTCTTCGAAAGGGGTGAAGTCACAGAGTGTGAGGTGAAGTTGAACGGTCAGGCTATGGAGATTGTCAGCTCTTTTTAGTATCTGGGCAGCATGTTGAGTATATATGGGACTATGGATGAAAAAGTGCGGGAGAGGGTGCAACAGGGGAAGAGGGTTGTAGGAACGTTGAAAGCAGTAACAAGAAATAGAGTGGTCAGTATGGAAGTGAAGAAGTCCTTGCATGACAGTGTGGTAATCCCGACACTAACTTACGGAAGCGAAGCATGGACGTTCGGGAAGAGACTCAGACCAAGAGTGAGAGCGGTGGAAATGAGTTACTTAAGAAGTGCGTGCGGAGTTACATGGAGGGAAAGCAAAACTAAATTAATATTCTTATTCTCTCCAGAATACATTAACACCTTACGAGCGGCCTATGCGGTTTATTTATATGTACCGCACAGCGGGGTGTTTTTAGCCAAAATAGGGCTGTTTACGTGATCATTTTCATGCCTAAATAAGACCCAGAACGTAAAACAAGTACCTATCCCTGAAAGGGCATAAACAGAGCTTTCGAATGACACCATAACGATCCTTGTATGATGGATAGTTTTCTTGCAATAACCGTGCAACGCGAGTGCAAAAAGCAGGTAATTCGGTAGTTTCGGTACATAATTGAGTATGTAGCGAGTGAGAGAGGGAGGAGGGAGCTGAGATTTGTGTCAGTAGGTTCGCCGCGGTGGTCTGGAGCAGTCATACGCTCGCTAGTCTCCTGCCACCACTTGTCTCTCTCTCTCAGCCACATTACGTGCTGAAATTGCCACTCGACCTATGTCGAGCGCCGCCACATAGTCCAGCTTTATTTAACTCGACTTATGTTGCTCGCCGCTAATTAAGGGTTAAAATACCATACTTATTACTTATTTTTATGTTTTTATCTTAAATTTCCTAAAATATCGACAAGTACTTAATATTTACTATCAAGTAAAGTAGGAGTATATCCTTGCATAAATTAAACCTATATATATATACAGTATATCAATATACCCTTATTACAAATTAATTACATAAAGTATATAAGGTTTAATTAGAGCGATCGTATAATCCAAGTGGAAAGACTTCACTCTCATGATTACTAGAGCGATCGTATAATCCAAGTGGAAAGACTTCACTCTCATGATTACTAGAGCGATCGTATAATCCATAATTAAGAATACAATTTATTGAGTACCAAGTTTAAATTAAAAATTAATAATTAATAATACTTGTATCTTGTCCAAATTATATAAAAAAATACCGCATCCCTAAGTAGAAAGGTAAGACTTCCAATCTATTCGTACGCATGTACGATGTAAGGTGAATTTGTACACCCGGGAAAAGTGGGAGGAGTCACCTTACATCGTACATGCGTACGAATAGATTGGAAGTCTTACCTTTCTACTTAGGGATGCGGTATTTTTTATATAATTTGGACAAGATACAAGTATTATTAATTATTAATTTTTAATTTAAACTTGGTACTCAATAAATTGTATTCTTAATTATGGATTATACGATCGCTCTAGTAATCATGAGAGTGAAGTCTTTCCACTTGGATTATACGATCGCTCTAGTAATCATGAGAGTGAAGTCTTTCCACTTGGATTATACGATCGCTCTAGTAATCATGAGAGTGAAGTCTTTCCACTTGGATTATACGATCGCTCTAGTAATCATGAGAATGAAGTCTTTCCACTTGGATTATACGATCGCTCTAGTAATCATGAGAATGAAGTCTTTCCACTTGGATTATACGATCGCTCTAGTAATCATGAGAATGAAGTCTTTCCACTTGGATTATACGATCGCTCTAGTAATCATGAGAATGAAGTCTTTCCACTTGGATTATACGATCGCTCTAGTAATCATGAGAATGAAGTCTTTCCACTTGGATTATACGATCGCTCTAGTAATCATGAGAATGAAGTCTTTCCACTTGGATTATACGATCGCTCTAGTAATCATGAGAATGAAGTCTTTCCACTTGGATTATACGATCGCTCTAGTAATCATGAGAATGAAGTCTTTCCACTTGGATTATACGATCGCTCTAGTAATCATGAGAATGAAGTCTTTCCACTTGGATTATACGATCGCTCTAGTAATCATGAGAATGAAGTCTTTCCACTTGGATTATACGATCGCTGTAGTAATCATGAGAGTGAAGTCTTTCCACTTGGATTATACGATCGCTCTAGTTAAACCTTATATACTTTAAATAATTAATTTGTAATAAGTGTATATTGATATATATATATAGGTTTAATTTATGTAAGGGTATACTCCTACTTTACTTGATAGTAAATATTAAGTACTTGTCGATATTTTAGGAAATTTAAGATAACAAAAATAAAAATAAGTAATAAGTATGGTATTTTAATGTATTCTGGAGAGAATAAGAATATTAATTTAGTTTTGCTTATTACTTTATTATTTGTCAAAATCTCCCAGACGAATGAGGAAGTAAGAAGGAGGTGTGCTGTGGAGGTAGATGTGCTGGAAAGTGTGAAAAGGAACAACTTGAGATGGTTCGGCCATATGGAACGTATGGAAAGCGAGAGATTGACTAAGAGGGTGTACGAGAGCGAGGTGGAAGGACAGAGAGGGAGAGGTGCACTGAGAGAGAGGTGGACGGATGGAGTGAGGAAGTATATGAATGAAGGCGGTGCTGGTTGGGAGGAGGGGCGTCGACTGACTGGGGACAGAGGTGCATGGGGGCTGTTCGTTCGTGGCCACCCCTTCGGGGATCATGGCGTCAGGCAATAGATAGATAGATAGATAGATATATATATTATATATATATATATATATATATATATATATATATATATATATATATATATATATATATATATATATAATATTATTCTCTAACATTAGGAGCCCACAGAACTTCAGAGAGACTAACACAGATTAGATGAGCTCTCAAATATATACAAACTTGTGGAGATTCCTCTATGGCAACACAAACCAGTACTGCCATATAGTCAGTATTTCTTTATCCTATTATCCTACTTAACCTTTACAACCTTTGATCTTGGAGCTATATTTGCTACATTTACCGACCATCTGACAAAGCCCTCCCTATGGTTGGTCACGTCTTTTGTAGTTATATAGCCTAGGCGGCTTCTATTGCTTTTCACATTTTCTTAATCAGACCCATTATTACTTATTTTGCTTGCTCTCATTTTGGTAGATGTTTGTGGCTATCTATAATTATGTAGGACCAGGGAATTGGAAGTTCTGTGTCGTTTTACATTATTTTTACATCTATTCTCTTCACCAAACCTCGTCCTGTTTCTTCTATGTACTCCTTCTTACAACTCTTACAATGTATACTTTATATTACACTTTTATTGTTGACAATCTGGGTTTTCCTACTCTTTGTCAATTCACCTAATTTTTCACCACCCGATGTCGTTATTTTCATACCAGTTTCCATTAGGCTTGTATTGATTACAAAGGCATTGTTTAACTTTGGTACACATAAGTATCTCCTATTACCACTCTTATCATTCGTATTATCTTTATTTGCATTTTCTTCCCTTTTCTGTTTATCATATTTACTACTTCATTTTTTAGTCTGAGTAGAAGTTTTTTAGGGCAAAACAATTTCCTAAAATATATGTACTCTATTTCTTCCTATATATATTCCTTGCTACATATTCTATAAGCCCTTAACCCAGGAGCTGCCGGAAGACTCTTAAGAGTTTCCCCGGGCGACTGCGGGAAGACTCTTAAGATCCTGGGCCTAAATAAATCCATTTAAAACACCCCAAAAAAACTTGAACCTTTTTTTTGTTTTTTGTTTTTGTTTTTTTTGCCCCTGGGCCATGCCAAATATCACTCCTCCACATCCTCTCCTTCCCCACTTCCCCCCCCTCCTTCAATTATCACCTATTTTTCCTGTTATTCCCTTATTCTGTGGTCTATTTTCGTGCTAACATTAGCGAGTTGCTAGCAGGGCGTTGTCATCAGTGTTACCAAGCGTGGGAAAGAGCGAGAGAGAGAGTATTGCGCAACAGTGTTTCTCCAGCCGTCTGGCAGGCTGCCTCAGCCATAATTATGTTATGTAACTCCCGGCCTCTATCGCCGATTTTGACCATCCAAATGCTGTTTCCACTTGTTTTATTGTTGTAACTGGTTAATATCTTCATATTAATGGTAAAATAGGCGCATATGAATAAGTATTAACGATATTTATGGTAAAATAACGATGTTAGTGATGGGAACAGCTCAAATACGTGCGCACAGGCGTCTGGTGTCTCATACCCCCCATGCGCAGCCGAGAGGTTGAGAAAAACAAAACAAAAAAACAAATCACCACACCTGACTATGGGCGGAGAGGTAGGGAATTAAATCGTCATTATTAGTGGGCTTGTTATACAGTATACAGAGAATTTCGCCTTTTCAGGTCCTCTCCCAATTACCGTATCTAAGAACGGCAATTTTTCATCTTTTTCATCCTCAACAGCAATCTGAATATGTTTCATTATTTAGCATTTAATTAGTTATTTGTATCTGTTTCTTTAGGAACTATGAACACAAGTCGTCTACGAGTCTTAGCCATGTGGATCCTGTGTTGAGCATACTCCTCGTCTTTAAACGAGAAGGCACCAAACTTAACACACAGGGATACGAGTTTGATGTAGGATGAACTTGGCACTGGCATCTCTTCGTCCTCTATGTTTTCCAAAGCATTTCTTACTACTTCTAACGCTCCTTCCACTGGCACATTGGTGAATAACGACTTCACGTCCAAGCTCGCCATTGTCTTGTCACGGAAATTAACTGTGTAAAGTTTTCCTATCAGCTGGGTGGAGTTACGCAAGTGAGCGTCGCTGATGGTGCCTGATACGCCTGATAGGGGTGTTGCCAACTGTTTACCAAGTCGGTGGGGTGCACTTCCTGTGCCTGATGTAGTGGGGCTTATTTCTTAGTCGGGGAATCAATGTTGTTATTCTTCGCTGTACTTTTTCAAGTTTTTCTATATCCTTTTGATTGTAAGGACAGTTGAACATAAACACTGAATCAGATGTTGCAAATGTTAACCGTTTATTAACCCGTGGAGCCCCGGCTAGTTTTGTAATGTTTGTTCACCAGAACCCGGCCGGTTTTCAAAAAATGGTTTTATTCCAGAAACAATAGCGAATGGGTTAGGAATGAAGGAAAAACCACGAAATACCGCTCAAAAAGCTTAAAGAATGGTCCTACAGAGCCCCCGAAAACGTATTTTACAAGAATAAAAAATTGAAGGCAATTACCCCCAAAAACCAGGTTATTGCGCGCTCACGCACGCACGTGGACTTTGAGAGTTTTCAACCATCGGCACGGTTGCGTGGGATACGTACACAGTACCCATACAAATCTGAGCCCTCTTAAGTGGCTACACCTGAGGTTACGGTCGGCGCAATTAGGGTGACGCGCCAGACGCGTCTCTGGGGCTGTGCGTTACATACATCGCCGACGCGTCAGACGCGTCGCTGGGGCTGTACGGGTTAATAGTGTTCTTATCCAAGCTAAATTTAGCATGTAATTTAGGAGGAATCAGCCTTCTGCCGGGACATTTTCTACCGAAAAATGGACACATTTATCTCGAAAGGAGGTCTGATTGATAGAGATCTAGGGAGAAACCTCCCCCCTCCCCCCTCCCTTGAGCATTTGAATTGGACCAAGAGGTATAATTTTAGTGACAAGAATAAAAAAACGACCACATAATCCACAAACACAACCACATTCACAAACAATAATACATACAACAACAACAACATTCACAAACAATAATACATACACCAACAGTCCAACAACCACATTCACAAACAATAATACATACACCAACAACCACATTCACAAACAATAATACATACAACAACAACATTCACAAACAATAATACATACACCAACAACCACATTCACAAACAATAATACATACACCAACAGTCCAACAAGCACATTCACAAACAATAATACATACACCAACAACCACATTCACAAACAATAAATACATACACCAACAAACACATTCACAAACAATAATACATACACCAACAACCACATTCACAAACAATAAATACATACACCAACAATCACATTCAGAAACAATAATACATACACCAACAACCACATTCACAAACAATAAATACATACACCAACAATCACATTCAGAAACAATAATACATACACCAACAAACACATTCACAAACAATAATACATACACCAACAATCACATTCAGAAACAATAATACATACACCAACAACCACATTCACAAACAATAATACATACACCAACAGCCACATTCACAAACAATAATACATACACCAACAAACACACTCACAAACAATAATACATATACCAGAGCAAAACATTCATGAACATTAACGCAACATGCATCACCCCACCAAGTCGCTTCATTTACACACACACACACAAACACACAATGAAAACAAAACTAACAATTCCTCTCTCAATCTCACACACATACACACACTCCAGCTTGTTAGTGAGCCAAGCGAAGGTGGAGCAGGTGATGGTGGGGGCTTGTGCCCCCCTCCCTCTTTCTCTCATTCACACAAACACACACACACACACACACACACACTCTCTCTCTCCAGTGTGTTAAATTAGTGAACACAGCGAGAATGTAGCAGTGGGTGGTGGTGGGGCGAGCTACTGATAGTGACCATGTTACCCTATCTATCTATTGCCGGACGCCTTAAGGTGGAATCACACATTGGCGATGGGGTATGGCGATGGGCTGCGACGCCAAATAGTGGCCCAAATTGTGGCAAATTGGCGACGGACGGTGTCCATAGGTGTCCATCGGTGTGATATCACGACAGCACAAGGACGGTATGCGACGTAGTAGCTACGGTGGGCCAGCGGCGTATGGAGACGCGACGGCGTACAACGTCATGGCGTCGGTGTACCGACGTAGTGACAGCACAACGTTAATCTCTAGGCCATCATAATGTGAATACGATGAAGGTACGATGGAGGTGCGGCATTGGAACGGCGTCCGACGATGTAGCGGCGATTTAGGTAAACAATGGACCTGGCATATATAAGCTGAGGCTGTACTGTCATCCGCACCATTTGATTACCGGACTGTTCCCGCCATGGATCTCATCTACGTTGACCGCAAGAAATACGGCGCTTACCTGGAATCTCATGGGAAAGTGTGTTTGCTGGCTGCTGAATATTTCACCAAACAGAGGAAGAAGAAGCAACGAAAGCCGAGAAAAACATGGGTCAGAACGTACCTTATGTCAAGAACAACCCATGGCCACTATGATTGCCTAATGAAAGAGTTGGCAGAAGAAGACCCCGAACTCTACAGGAACTTTATGAAGATGGGTGAGCCCCTCTTCAACGAGATGGTGCATCGTTTTTTTTTTTTTTCTATGTGATTGAGGGAGGCAAAAGGCATAACTGCCTATAGCGAGTGCCTCCCCCATAGTTGAAAGAGTGACAGGGCCAAAATCAAGGGACGTTCGAGCCACGTCGAGGGACGTTTGACACCCAGGCTCGAGAAGAATGAAACTTTTTGGAGGAAACCTCTTGATGTGGGGTTACGGTTGGCCGTCACTCTATGTTTCCTAGCGACTGGGTGTACCTACAAGGACGTGTCCTACAATTTCCGTGTGGCCCCCAACACCATCTCTGGTATTGTGCCTGAAACTTGCGAGGCCATCGTTGCAGAGTTTGGCGATGAAGTGATGAAGATGCCCCAGACTGCAGAGGAATGGAAAGCTGTCGCCAAGGGTTTCGCAGACAGGTGGAATTTTGAGCACACTGTGGGGGCGATAGATGGCAAATATGTCCGAGTCCAGAGCCCTAAATTCTCTGGCTCGAAGTACCATAACGACAAGAAATTCTTTTCCATCAACCTCATGGCCATCGTTGATGCGAATTACCAGTTCATGGCTGTTAACGTGGGTGCCTATGGATCTGAATCTGATGGCGGGGTCTTCAGGCACTCCAACCTCTTCTCGATGTTCGACGAAAATGAGGTCAACCTACCCCCACCAGAGCCTTTACCCCGCGATCCTCAGATGGATGTCCCTTACTTTCTTGTAGGAGATGACGCCTTCGCCCTACGCCACTGGATGCAAAAACCCTACCCACAAAGGAGCATGACGCATGAGGAGCGGATCTTTAACTACAGGCTCAGCAGGGCGAGACGTGTAGTGGAAAACGCCTTCAGAATCCTGGCCAATAGGTGTGTACCCTATTTGTGTGTGTAATAATAATAATAATAATACTAAACGGTTTATTTAGAGAATGGCAGCTCGTTGAGCTTTGTATGGGTGTGTGTGTGTGTGTGTGTGTGTGCATAATCTGACTATATTCCCTAGCCTGGTATATTGTACGATTAATAAATAGTTTTTCCTTCTTTTGTCTGTGTACAGATTTCGGCTGTTCCACACCGCCATCCGCGTCAATGCTGATCGACTTGAGCCTCTGGTGCTAGAGCCTGCTGTGTTCTGCACAACCTCATCACGGCCAGAAATCCCTCCAGAACTGGCGCAGATGTTGAGGACCCTGTCACACATGAGTTTTCCCTTGCCTCCTGGAGGGGCCAACCAGACCTCCTTGATCCTCCGGTTCAAGTAAGCGGGAGCTACACGCAACAAGGGGCCAAGCAAGTCCGAGATCACCTCAGGGATTACTACAATTCCCTTCGTGGTAGTGTGTCATGGCAAGACAGCATGGTATAGGTAAGATCAATACTTTGCATTTGTATGTGTTTAACTATATTATTTTAGATTAATAACTTAATTTTTCATGTTGAATTTGTTTTTTATAAGTATGTTTCTCCTAAAATATTAATAATTATCTATTTTTCATGCTTTATTACTTTCATAAGTTTATCTTTTTATCATAATAACTTCAGTCATGTTTATTTTTTTTATAATTATATTCCTCCATAATACTAACTGTCATATATTTCATCATTAACTATTTTTATAAGTACATTTCCCCATCGTAATGATTTATTAATTTTTCATATATTACTATTTTCTTATAAGTTTATTTCTTCTGATTAATAAGTTTCATGTTTAATTACATTTCTTTTAAGTATATTTCCCCATCTAAATACATTGCTTATTTTTCATATTGAATTCTTGTTTCATTATTGTCCATGTTAAGTCTGTTAAGTATTAATTTTAATAATATATATTGATAGGTAAAAGAAAGAAATGCATCATTTACATATTTATTCATCATACAACAAATATATACATCAAAATATGGATGTGGGGCCTAGGGTGCTGCTTTCCTGGGGGTCGCCAACTCCATTGACCCCCCCGGAGTCCCAGGCAGGTTGTCAATGAAGGACGAGGAGATTGACACGTCCGCTAAATCAATCATGGGGCCTGATGTGGGTGACATTGCCCAGGGCACAGGAGTTGACTGCTGGGGTGGGCGGGGGACTTGCGCCAACAGTGCCTGCAGTTGCTGGAGTACGTTGGGGCCATGTTGGGTGGGGGCTTGCTGTGGTGGTGGCTGGAGGACAGGCTGTGGGGGCTGGGAGACAGGCTGTGGGGGCTGATGTACTGGCTGGGGGGCCTGCTGTGGGGGGCCAACTTGCTGTGGGGCAGCTGGCTGGTCTTGGAGCTCGGCATCCCGCTTCTTGGCCCTCCTCAGAGCTGAGAAGATCTCCTCCTGTAGGTGCCCCCCACACGGCACTTGACAATTTCTTGGCATGAACACGAACGTAGGCCAGGAAACTGCCCCAATCATCATCCGCCTGGAGGTCCCTCCCTAGAGCCGAGTTCTCGGCCACACTCTCCCGCAGCTGTATCCGAAAAAAGGAAAAAAGTTGTTATTAATATTAAATGGCTTTAAACTAACATTCAATACAGTCACAGTAAATTACAGTAACAATGAGTATAGTTGACAGTTTCATTTGATAAGACTTATTATAGTAGCGTTCTTGGTGCATAGGCCTATTTATTACTCTAAAATAATTTTAACGTAAATTTTCAATACATTCACTCTGTCAAAGTTTAATAATTTCACTCACCATTTCTAGGACCTCGTCGTTGCCCCTGGTGGTCTTGGCCTGCTTCGGTGGCTGGGTGATGGGCCGCTCCCCTGCTGCTGCTGCTGGCTCCAGCTCCGCGCCCTCCACGTCCACCACCTCAACGGGCTGGTCCGGACGAGCATCCCCACGAGGCTGTGCTAGAAGAACAGCGTACCAAGAAATTAGTATTTTCAGTATGATATTTGTAGTAATTGTAAACATTGTCAAAAATGTATATTGTCAAAGTGTACTGGCAGCATCATTATAATTAATATATATTACAAGTACCATTAGTATTAATTACCATGTTAACACCTCTGACAAGCACTTGCATGCCATATATGTATTTTAAAATAATAATTGTATGAATACAGTGAACGGTGCGTTTCTTTTTACCCTCATTACTACAACAGGTTAATTATTAAGTGAAATATACAGTACATACGTAAAAGATATTTAACTTACCCTGCACCCCAGGGTTCTCCCACGATGACGCACTATGTGGGACCCCATGAAAGGGAAAAGCTGGAGGATCCAGCGGTCTCGCTCTGTGGGGGTCCGGGCAGCAGCAGCTCCACTCTTGGGGTTGGTCAGCTTCCCATACCGGGTCCTCATACTTTTCACCCAGCGAGCTAGCTGAGTGCCTGTCGTTTGGGGGTTGAGGGTGCGGCCCTTGTCCTCGTAGGTCTTGCGCTTCCGGGCGGTGTCCTTGTACGCCTTCAACCCTTTGTCGTACAAGAACGGATTCTCCTCGAGCCAGCTCGCCAGGTGTTTTTCGACCTCGTCAGGAAGTATGCAATGTTCCACTTTCTTCCTTTTGCCTGCTGCTGGGGCGCCGGCCTGGGTGGACGGGGTCTGGCTGTCGGTGTCACTATCTTCTTCATCGTCATCGTCACTTTCTATGGGCGGCACCTGGCCACTCAGTAGGTGCTCCTCAACGTCCACGGGGCCACCTGCGCCAGGGGGGATGATGATAGCCTGCTCCATATCCTCAGCAAGCTCAAAAGGTGGCACAACAGGTGACACCCTGTTGCTGCTGCTGGTGCGCGACGATGACGAGGAAGACTTCCTTGAGCGGCCCATGGTGGTTGGAAAAGGTTGGCGTGGTGCGTGCAGCGTAGAGACCAGAGCGTGACTGACTGCGACACTCTCTGCGGGCTCCTTTTATGGAGGGATGCTAGCACGGCGGCCACAGCTTTCCCGCCAAACACTCGCGCGGTGTTGCCACGTCATGGGATGTATGGCGATGTATGGCGGCGGCCGCTACACCACCGCAATGCCATCGCCATGCCGTCGCACATTATGGCGACGCTTCTTCGACTGTTGTTCGACGGTCGCCATCCCGTGGCGATTTTTGACAGTGGTGACGACGAAAGGGAACATCTTGGCTATGGTCGCCGCACCAGCCGTGCCACGAGATGCTGTGGCGGTGCGTGGCGACTTTATACCAACGTGTGGGGATGCTGGGCGACGTTTATGGAGACGGCAGTGCGTGCAGTGCTTTTTGGCCGTCGCAGCCCATCGCCAGGCAAAATCGCCAATGTGTGATTCCACCCTTACTCCCCTTACGAGGGTGGCCATACACAGAATGCCCCCAAGCGGACCTATTCCCTGTGTGAGGGACAACCCGAGCCAGTTTAGTTAAGAACTTACAGGATTGACCACTCAATTTAGGATCCGTCCGACTCCAAGGCCCTCTGTGTATCTTGTTAGCACTCTTTTTCTACAGTGGTGTTCGGCTAATCCATCCACTAACCTGCATTACCCTTAGGTAAGCAGTACGGATTTGTATCAGGTTTACTCCCCTAGACAGGTTGCCAACCAAGGCTGACGAGTCCCATCCACCCGGATTTGTATAAAGGCCGTGTCTCACACAGTACGCTAGCCGCCGACCACAGCCGATCTTTTCAAAATATTTGAATTTTTCCGGGATCGTCTGACATCGTCTGTGATTATGTAAAAAGATCGCCTCGTATCGTGGTAGGCGAGGGGTGGTCGAGTGGCGCGGAAATGGTTGGCGGTGATCGGCCAAAAAATAGTGGTTGCACTAAATTCTGGCCGATAGTCGGCAGAAAAAAACGGTTAAAAACAGTTAAATTTAAATCGTGTGACGCCCGTGTATATGTTGTGCATCGAGCGTATGTGAATCCTGCGGATATCTTCATTGTCATCCTTTGATTGATGGTTGATTGTGTATGATTTTAGTCTATCTTAATAAATAAAGGTCAATGTTTGTCAGTTACCCGACTTTTGTTACTAAACTCCTCCCACAGTTTTGGTGCCAGGTGGGAGTGTGGGGCACCGTTGGAAAGCCTAGGCTTTGGAGATGGTTTTAGGCAAGTTTAGTGGAAATCAGAGACACTTTTGTTTAATACAATTTTCGGCAGAACTTATGTAGTATACGGGAGCGAAAAAATTTCGAAAAAAATGGCCGTTTGGAGGAGAAGGAGGCCTCCGATCGAAAAGGTGTATGGAACGAAAGTTGTTCGTAGCCCCCCAAAATGGGGGTACGGATGACGTCAGATCCTAAATCGGAGGTAATTTAGCGGCCGAAATCGAGGTCGCCGTTTAATGAGGCACAAGGAGGTCGAGGCTGGTGATTATGGTAGTACTGTAGTAGTATTGTGATGATTGTGGTAGTAGTAATTGATGATGGTGATTATGGTAGTAGTAGTGGTGGTAGTAGTGATGGTGATTATGGTGATTACCCGGGCAACGCTGGGTACCCCTGCTAGTATATTATATGTGTGTGAGTAGTTTGTGTGTGTGTATGTGTGTGTGTGTGTGTGTGTTTGTGTGTGTGTGTGTGTGCGTTTCCGGGTTTGGTTGTGTATTATTTAGTTTATAATTATATATTGTGTGTGTTTGTGTGTGTGCGCGTTTGCGTGGTTGGTTGTGTATTATTTAGTTTATATACAGTATATATTGTGTGTGTTTGTGTGGTTGGTTGTGTATTATTTAGTGTATATATATATTGTGTGCGTGTGTGTGTGTGTGTGCGTTTGCGTGTTTGGTTGTGTATTATTTAGTCTATATATATTGTGTGTATGTGTGTGTGTGCGTGTGTGCGTCTGCGTTTGCGTGGTTGGTTGTGTATTATTTAGTTTATATAATTATATTGTGTGTGTGTGTATGTGTGTGTGTGTGTGTGCGTTTGCGTGGTTGGTTGTGTATTATTTAGTTTATATTTATTGTGTACTTACTCTAGTTGTATTGCGGGAGTGAGCATGCTCGTTATTTCCCGCCTCCTATATGTGTAGGTGTTATATGTATCGTTGGAATGGCTGTGGATGTGTGTGTAGTCTGTATTTTTAGCCAATTGGCGACATCGGAAACGAAGGCTTAGGGTGGATCTGTATGGTACCATTCTCACTATAGACGGTACCGTCTCGCCCGAAGGCTTAGGTAGCCATCAGCTTAGGTGAACCATATGATACCCATCTCGCCTTGTACCATTTTTGCCAACCCCAGATGGGACGTCACAACGTTGTCCACTTATTCCAGGTACCTATTTACAGCTAGGTGAACTGAGGCTAACACATGAAAGGAGACAAGCCCAATTTGTCTCCGCCCGGCCGGGGATTGAACCCCCGACCCCTCGTGTGTGAGACGAGAGCTCTACCTACTAGGCTACGGGCTGTGTGTGTGTGTATGTGTGTTTGTGTGTGTGTGTGCGTTTGCGTGGTTGGTTGTGTATTATTTAGTTTATGTATATTGTGTGTGTGTGTGTGTGTTATTTTAGTCTATATACTGTATTGTATGTCTGCGAGTAGTTCTCTCTCACTCACTCTCACTCTCTCTCTCTCTCTGCGTGCGTGTGTGTGTGTGTAGCCTATAGTTAACATAAACATCTACAAGTTTACCAAAATACATCCACTTGTAAACTAATGATATACTGCATCAAAGTCAGTGTATACCAGATCGTGTAATGATATAGGTATACATTCACCTATCGACTACTTAACTACAGCGTATTATTATTATTATAGTTTTATTCAAGTATATTGGAGTTTGTAATTGATGATTAAAGTTAAGAACAGGGTGTTATTTATATAAATATATATATATATATATATATACATAGGGCGGTTCCTTTGCCGTGTCAATATCGTGCGCGGCGTACAGCAGTCGTATTTATCGTTCAACGTACGTGCGTCCGTCTGTTGTGCTGTAAACGTATGGTTGTTGACCAAAGGCGGCATTATCATGCTCTTAACGTGCTTTAAATGTACGACGAACGTGTGATAGCCGAGTGAGTAGCGTCGCCGGTCAACGATTTATTCTACAACGGTCGTGTTGCCGGCGTGTATGACGTGTGTGTGACATGTGTGTGTTGAGTGACTGTCGAGGGCTTGTTGTACGGCAATTGTGTGCAGGTGAGGATCGTGCAGTGATCCAGTGATTCGATTAGAATTGGCGAAAAAGTGCAAGTCGTCCTCTGTCGGCGGCTGTCGAGTGGTGGCCGTACTGTGTGAGACGCGGCCTTAGGGTTGTCTCCCCTAGATGTGTTGCTGACCAAGGCTAACGAGTCCCATGTTACCATCCATGGTATAAATCTTCAAACTCCCTGCTTGTGGTCCCCCCCTCTCCCCCCCAATGAACAACGGAAGGAGGGTGGTGCAGGTGGTGGTGGTGGAGGCAAGAAAGGTTTGAAGGTGTTCTTGCCGTCTTCTAAGGTATAAATCTTCAAACTACGCCTTTTTTTGGTGGGAAGGAAGGGAACTGAGAAGGAATGGAAATGTGTGAGTTACACAGATACTCAGACCACACAGACCTTGCGCTTCCTACTAGGTGGTCCGGCCTTAATACTATTAGACAGGGACAGTTTATGATAGAAGAATGGGACAGAATAATAGAAGGCTCTCTCCCCACTCTCCGCTCCCTCCGGCTAAAATATAGCACTGGAAAATAGGATGAAGTGTAACCTCATAAGTCAGGAAATGCCCGCAAGGAAAGTTTTTATAGAGTATAGAAAAAAATGAGTTTGAAAGGGAAATTAAACGTACCTACTGATTAATTCATATTAATCCAATCTCCATCAATTGATCGTCCAGTCTCTTCTTATACGTATCAATTAACCACTTGCGAGTGTCAGGCTGTTGTCAGGAAGTTGGAGCCGTAAACATCAATATTAAACAGAAATACAATAATAATGTAGGTTTCTGATGGATAGAAAGTATGTTGAATTTGGTTTCATGTATTTATAAATGTATTACAACCGTATTCTAGCTGGTAATTCTGCTAAATATCGATGTTTACAGCTCCAACTTCCTTATAGCCTGAAACTTGCAAGTGGTCAATTGAATTACTGTCGACCACCTCCCTTGATAAACAGTGAGTACAAAGGAAGTCAAGCAACAACAGGTCTAGCGACCCCTCGAGGTTACTTGCTCTCTAAATCACTGCTGATCAAAGTGTCCAACAGTGGTTCAGAGTGGGAAAAGGACAATTAGAAAGGGAAGCACTGCCTTAAGACCAATATCCTTGGCAGAGTTAGGAGATGATAGTAGGGAACAATTTGGGTAAATAACATAACACGATGTATCTGAGGAAAAGGTAATTCATTTACAAATGCAATCATTCGCGGGTTTAAGGCGAGGTACTTGTCTCGGCGATTTTTAAATGAATCAACGGTGCTGCAGTCTATAACATCTCGAGGAAGCCCATTCCACAAGCTCGCAACTCGATTGAAGAAATTCTTAGACTCGTCCTAGTTAAATGATTTACCAATAGTTTTGAAGCCATTTCCCCGTGTGTAGTCTGACTGGTCGATCGTAAAGTACTTATTACAGTTCATATTGTCGATGCCTTTGGTGATTTCGAAGGCTTGAATTAGGTCACCTCTTAATCTGCGCTGGGTTAAAGGAAATATACTTAATTCTCTAAGACGCTCCTTGCATGGTTTGTTTCTTAGATTAGGTATAATTTTGGTAACTCTACGTTGAACTCGTTCAAGTTTATCGATTTTTGTTTTTGTTTTTTATAGCAGGGGCACCAGGATTGAACGCAATATTCCAGAAGAGGACAGACTAGGGAATTATAAAGTGTGAAGATTACATCTTGGGATTTATGCTTGAATAACTTGGCTATAAAGCCAATTATAATTTAGGGGAGGTGTGGTGGAGTGGTCTTGCCACTGGCCTGGCAATCCAAAGGTCCCGGGTTCAAATCCCGATGTATCAATGGGAAGATATTATTGGGATGGAATTTGTGCTGTACCTAGAGTATCAGTGCATTACCACAAGCCCACCGAAACGTCAATAAAATACCCTCATTGTTCCCTGATTAAATAGCACAGTATGAATATTCCCATATTCAAAATATGCTATAGGTGTGCAATGCCTGGTGAGTTATCTGCTCAACAGGTGGCGTTGTGTGTGTGTAAGTGTGAGAGTCCGAGTGTAGGGGGTGAGACAGTGAAGCACGGGAACGAGGTGGCTTCAGAGATGGGGTGGTTTCGGGCCATGAGTGAGCACCGTGCCTCATTTGAAGGCAAGATGGCAGGTGCTCGTTGTACTCTACGTGCTTCACATGTCTCACTCCCTAGACTGGAACAAGACCTCACGGGCTTCACTGTTCATTGTAAAGCGGTGAATGTTAAGGCTCTCAGCCTATGCCCGAGAGGAAGTAAGTTGGAATATAGAAAAAAAAATAAAAATATATATATATATATATATTGTATTTGCCTTCTTAACAACTTCTGAACATTGTTGACTGGGTTTTAGGTTGCTCGATATTGTTACTCCCAAAAAAAAACTCATCTATGTTTTAAGACATTTATCCCCATCCAGATGTCGATTTTTTCTGGCGAGCGGTAGCGAGCCAGCATTTTATGGAAAAATCACGCCTCGCAGGAGACATTTTTCTATCGAAAAATATACAAATTTAGCCAGCTGTGTAACTCATTATCCAACCTATGGCGGCTGGCTATCGCTCGCCAGGTATAAATCGACAACTGGATGGGGATAAACGGCTTAAAAAAGTTGGCTGAATGGAGTCAACTGGGTACAACCCAGTGAGAGAGAAAACAAAAACAGGTCACCCCCTTGAAGATAATGCCGCATTGTGACCGCTTATTTTGACTATCTTCAGACAATATTTGTTTTCTATTTTATTTAGACAATTATATACAATTTCGGAAGGGTTTGTGGGAATTATATGGGTAAAGACTATCTCATTTAACCCTCTGACTGCCACATACCCTTCCTAATCTGAATAAAATCCTCTAATAACGGCCAGAAAACAGAACAGAATTGCATCATCGGATCTTCTAGGGGTTAACTTAAGGGAGCCCACCTCGCGTTTTTTCTCTTTCTCTCCCACTCTCTTTGACTTGTATCCATATTTTGGACCCATTCAGCCTACTGTAGTGTAAGATGCTTACCCCATCCAGGTGTCAATATTTTCCGGGCGAGCGGTAGCGAGCAAGTATATTTATATTTTAGTTTTACAGCAAGCTAAATTTGTACATTTTTCGATAGAAAAATGTCTCCGGCGAAGCCGGATTTCTCCATACAATGCTGGCTAGCTATCGCTCGCCAGGAAAAAATCGACACCTGGATGGGGATAAACGTCTTAAAACAGTTGGCTGAATGGATACAAGCCAAGGAAAGAGTTAGAAGGAGAAAAACATAAAAAAAAGCCGGTGACCCCCTTAAAGCGTAAATATTTGCACTCATTTTTGTAAACATATTATATTGAACTAAAGGCAGTATATAATAACGATATATATATATATATATATATATATATATATATATATATATATATACAGTATATATATATATATATATTTATATATATATACACATTAACAAGTATATATATAATAATAACAATGCGTACAGCACAGGAGTCATATTTATAATTTGTACTTGACTTATCTGGAACTCTTTATCCCTCATGTTTCGCCCCATTATTTTTGAGATTTTAAGACGTTCGCTCCATTAGTTTGGCTATTATAAGACATTTCTCCCCATTTCTTTGTCAATTCTAAGACCTTTTGTGACGATTGTTTCTAGGGAGCGATAGCGAGCCTGTAATTTAGGAAGAATCGGCCTATATTATGCACAAACATATCTCGAAAGGGGGTTTTGGGGATATATTTTTGTATAAGTTTGATGCTCTTCGGCCGGTTTTTCCTAAACTACCGCCTCGCTATCGATCGCCAGGAATTTTTCAACACCTGAATGGCACAAAAGGTCTTAAATTTGCTAAAGTAATTGGGCGAATGTTAAAAATTCTATAAAAACATGATGGGGCTAAACATGAGGGTTAATGCCCCTCTCTGTAGAATACTTACTCATATATTTCGGCCTACTGTTGATTTGGACTGTACTTTTTTTTCTTTTCTTTTTTCACACACATACACACATACCCCCCTCCCCCCCCCACAGCCATACATACACACACATCCCGCCCCCCCCCACACACACATACCCCTCCCCCCACAACCACACATATTCACGCACCCCCACACATACACGCACCCTAACACCAAAACGTACCCCGCCACAAACCTACCGTACAAAGAAACCATGCATATACACGCATCCCCTCCCCCACACACAGATACACGCACCCGTACCCAAACACTTACACGCACCCGCACCCCCCACATATACACAAACATCCATAAACATGCACCCCCACACATACCCCCCCCCCCCTACAGAAACTCCCACACAGAGCCAATTCCTAAGCGTGGATGATGCATACATATGAGGTAATTTGCATGATTATACCTATTACCGAGCACTTATTGCAGGAATCATTAAAGCCACGGGATATGCACCTGCTGGAATGTAACCGATTCACCAATTTGGGGTCATAAGAAACTTTAACTTTATATAATCCCAAGTTAATATTCGTGGCCCTTTCCTATTTCGCCCCCATTAGTTTAGCGAGTTTAAGACGTTTCGCGCCATTTATGCCGTGCATATGATACGCTTCGCCCCAAACAGGAGTCAATTTGTTCCTGACAAGCGATAGCGAACCTGTAATTTAAGAGAAAGCACCCTTTGGTTGCTTAACCCCTTCTGTACCGAAAGCGTCTTTTGTATTTTATTCTAGCTATATTTAGATGATGTTGTGCAGTTTAAGAAGGGTCTGTTGTGGTACAAAGGGTTAAGCGAGATAGTTTGAAGCCTGTTAATTGCTGGAGGCCCTTTTTAAACTGAGTAAAATCGTCTAATAGTAGCCAGAATAGTTAAAAGTTGGGCCCCGTTAATGAAAGGGTTAAAAAAATAATATATACATTATTTCGGCCATGGGTAAAACAGTATGCAGACATTTTATATACAGTATATTACAATCTGTGTTTTGTTTTTTGTTTTTTTAATAATGATAATGATAATTTTTATTTGGTCCATAGAAATACAATTACAATAAAGTCTAACAATACACAATTTGACCTAGCTCTTTGATGAAAGGTAACATCTTTTAAGAGCCAGTTAGGTAATATATGTATGGTCTTCCAAATTGGTATATTCTTGGACACTAGGAAGAAAATATTACAGTAATACTATCTAAAACAGCAGATATGTTGACAAATGTTGCATATAATTTATTAGAATATTGTTGTAGTCAATCAGAATTACAATGTGTACTCATTTTTTAGAGTGAAGTGGTGTATGAGGGATTTTATGTTGTGATATTATTATAAAGACAAAGCTGTAGCATATTTCAAACTTTCATAATTTCATGTAGGCCTATTTGTTTTCAGGAGTTTAAAGTTATATAAATACATTTTGTATACGGTTATTTGGTAATGGATTATTTTAAAACTCCCTCCGACATATTATGTTCCAATAAGTCCGAGGAGGCGGGAGCCCCGGGATCATTGCCACTGCCCCGCACTACACTCACAACAACACTGCGGCCGTTAGAATTATCGGAGGTGAATGAGGTTGCCACCAACGGTTTTATCGTATGGTAACTTATCGGACTTACTGAGCTCATATGACGCAAAATCGCGTCATAAACTTATTGGAGAGGTATAGAGATAAGTCCATATGACGCGATCGCGTCATATGAGTTTTTGGTTCACTAGTCCATATGATGCGATCGCGTCATATATGTCTGGGGGCGTTATTAACCCTTTCACGCATATGACGCGATTTTGAGCTTATTAGGGATACTTTAAAGCCTTTTTTACCATCAGGGGTATTTAGAAACCTTTAGTTTAGTTACTTCAACCTCTGCAGTTGTCTTTGAGTTAGCTGTGGCCAGAAAACTAATTTTGGAGAGGTAATTATAAGAGTGAGAGAACTCTATTTCTTATTGCTAATCTGGCAACCTCTGCGTCAAAAATGCGTGAAAGGGTTAAGAGGTAACTATGTACTTACTTAACTCCTTGCGACATATATGACGCGATCGCGTCATATGGAACTTATAACCAAAAACTCATATGACGCGATCGCGTCATATGGACTTATCTACATGCCTCTCCAATAAGTCCATATGATGCACTAGCGTCATATGAGCTTAGTAAGTCCGGTAAGTTAGATGAAGATCTGTCGGTTGGTGGCAACCCCAGGTTCCTCCGATAATTCTAACGGCCACCAGTGTGGTTTTGACAGTTGTGTGGTGCAGTGGCAATGATACCGGGCGCCCGCCACCGTGGACTTACTGGAACATAATATGTCTGGAGGAGATAAGATTGTAAGAGGTGTTTTTAAGGCAAATTTTAAAGCTATCTACAGTAGTTTTGTTAACTATGTCATTTGGTAAGGCATTGAATATTCTTGCACCATGATAATTAATGTTACTTTGAGATTGTGAAGATGACATAAAAGGTACAACTAGACGCTCATTATTTCTTATGGGGTATCTGGTCGGTAAATTGGGCACAAAAATCGAATCATTATAAACTAATCCATTTATGTATTTGTACACATAGACAGCCATACCAGCACATTCATTTCTTTCAACTTAAGTATATACTTTATTATTATAAAATATATCATTTGTGTGATCATGGCGGCCTACTCCCTCAATTGTCCTCATTATTCGCTTTTGAACAGTTTCTATAGGTTTTAGAGCAGTTTTACTTGAAACTAAATTAAATGTGAATATACTAATAAATAATAAATCAAAATTAAAGATTGTTTGTATAATGACTTGTTTGATATACAATGCCATTAAACCATGTCACTTTATTTTTTTATTTGGATGATATGCTTATTCCACATCAATCTATGGTCTATTAATATACCCAAGAATTTAGTTTTGGTTACTTCCTAGATTCTATTATTATTGATAGCTACTTGGACATTGTAGTTAATTTTCTTATGTCTATGAAATACCATAAACTAAGTCTTATTTATATTTAATGTTAGTTTATTAGCCGATATCGACTCTACACTATTGGTTATATCCTCATTTAAGGTATTTGTAAGATAATAGATATTGCTATGGCTTAAATAGAAAGTACTGTCGTCAGCAAAAAGTACACATTTGAATTAATGTGTTGCATATGTAATACCATTGAGTTACCAGTTGGAGTTATTCTGAAAGGTGGTGGTGGAGGAAGAGGAGGAGGTGGTGGAGGAAGAGGAGGAGTTGGTGGAGGAAGAGGAGGAGTTGGTGGAGGAAGAGGAGGAGGTGGTGGAGGAAGAGGAGGAGGTGGTGGAGGAAGAGGAGGAGGTGGTGGAGGAAGAGGAGGAGGTGGTGGAGTAAGAGGAGGAGTTGGTGGAGGAAGAGGAGGAGTTGGTGGAGGAAGAGGAGGAGGTGGTGGAGGAAGAGGAGGAGGTGGTGGAGTAAGAGGAGGAGGTGGTGGAGGAAGAGGAGGAGGTGGTGGAGGAAGAGGAGGAGGTGGTGGAGGAAGAGGAGGAGGTGGTGGAGGAAGAGGAGGTGGTGAAGGAAGAGGAGGAGGTGGTGGAGGAGGAAGTGGTGGAGCAAGAGGAGGTGGTGGAGGAAGAGGAGGAGGTGGTGGAGGAAGAGGAGGAGGTGGTGGAGGAAGAGGCGTATAAAGGAATACAAAGGAAATCAAGCAACAACAGATCCAGCGACACCTCAAGGCTGCTTGCCCTCCAAAACACTGATGGTCAATTGTCCAAACAGTGGTTTAGAGTGGGTAAGGGAAAAATGGAAAGGGAAGACTGCACTGGGACAAATGTCTGTGGCAGGATTAGGAGATGTTAATAGGGGACAGTTGTTAGTTATATAATAGAGGAAAACAACAAAAATTATTCGTTTACAAATGCAATCAGTCGTGGGTCTAAGGCGAGGTGTTTATCTAGGCGATGTTTAAAGGAATCAACGGTGCTGCAGTCTATTACATCTTGGGGAAGCCCATTCCACAATTTGACGACTCGACTGCTAAAAAGTCTCTGTCTTCTGTATTGAACCAAGATTCTGTTATGTCAACTACGTCATAATTTTATGTAAACACTAGTTCCTCTAAATATGAAAATTTATTGCGTATGCTACGAGCATTTGCATAGAAAATCTTTAAAGTTGTGGTTTTGGAACTCACAGAACGCTCTTTAATCGAATGTTTGGTTCTGGTCGGATCTACATTTACGTTCATGGCTGTCCTCGGTCCTCGCTGTCCTCATCGCTCTCGGTCCACAGTTGACTCTGTTTTTTGCTTGGCGTTGGATGATTTATGTCGCTGCTGTTGCTTCTTCTCGAATGGCGTTTTTTTCCCATGGCTGCGGACTGCTTCATGTAGGAGACGACCCATGCGTGCTGAACCCACAGAGTTCCAGGAGTTTAGATGAGTGCCATCCTTGTGGAACAGAGTGGGCTGATTGTAGAAATTATCCCAGAGGTTGATGAATTCAACTTCTTCCTTCAGACACAAAAATTTTAGTCGGCTGTTTGTGCTGAAGGCCTTGTCATAGAATTTGTCAGGTGCATGACGTTATTTGAACCAGCATGGATGACAAAAAGGGTATTTTCATTTGCATCCTTTGTGGTATCTTCGAAGGCTTCCACAATGTCGTCAAGTCCGGCTCCTGGGATGCAAAATCTCTTTCATCGATATGGGACTCTGTTGCAGAACTCTACGAGCTGTCCTCGTAGGATGGAATCCCCAACGAGCCTGGTCTCTTCTGGTTCGTCTTCCATCTCTACTAAGATCTCAAATCTGTTTGACGTTGTGGCTGGTAGATGAGACCTTTTCTGCGTTGGCCGTACACTGTTCCTCACTGGTGTGAATCCGGTAACCTGTGGTGGCGAGACTATGCGTACAGATCGGGAAGAGGAGTGGTTAAAACGGGGGCGAGGGGTTAGTTGGTGTTAGCAGGCTTCTTGCACGAGGAGTGGGAGAAGGACTAAGGTGAACTGGGCGGCTGTCCTGGTTTGATGTCGGTTCTGGTTCATCCTGTGGCTTCTCTTGGGTGGTTGTCGCTATGTTGAGAGCAACAAACTCCTGCAGAGATTCAAATTCTTTTTGGAGTTTGCTGTACTTGCTCCTTGCATGTAATTAGAATGGTCGATAGTGAAGTACTTACTACAGTTCATCTTATTGATGCCTTTGAAGATTTTGAACACTTGAATTATGTCGCCTCTTAACCCTTGCACGCACATATGACGCAGAGGTTGCCAGATTAGCAATAAGAAATAGAGTTCTCTCACTCTTATAATTACCCCTCCAAAATTAGTTTTCTGCCCACAGCTAACTCAAAGACAACTGCAGAGGTTGAAGTAACTAAACTAAAGGTTTCTAAATACCCCTGATGGTAACAAAGGCTTTAAAGTATCCCTAATAGGCTCAAAATTGCGTCAAGAACGTGAGAGGGTTAATTCCTTATTAAAATTGTTAACCCTGTCTGACATATTAAATTAACTTACTTACGGGTTGGCCGAGTGCCCGGTATTTCCCGCACAACACTCTTTCTTACACTGAGGGACGGGTTGAAGTCGGAGGAATTTGGGGTTGCCACCAACCGACAGATTATGATCTAACTTGCCTAACTTACTGAGCTCAATATGACGAAATTTCGCGTCATAACCTTAGTATTGAGCTATTTCACTAAGTTCATATGACGCGATCGCGTCATATGAGAGCTTTGGTCACTCGCCCATATGACGCGATCGCATCATATATGATGGAGGGGGTAAAATTACCAAATATATAATTAATTCTTATCCATATGCGCCTATTCTACTTTTAATATGAACATATGAACATGGGAAACCAATAAAACAAGTGGTAACAGCAATTGGCTGGTGAAAATTGTATATTTTAGCCCCGCGTTCATAATATGGCCCAGATCGCCGAGAGAGACATACCATCACTCTCTCGTGGCACTGAGAGGTAATGGATGGACTCAGACTGGCTTGGAGGGTCGGAGTTACACTCCTCCACCTTCCTCTCTTTCTCCCACTTGTCCTCCCACAAAAATACTCGATAAATATCGGGAATAATAGAGAAAATACATGATAATTGAGGAGGGGGGGAAAAGGGGGTGGGGGGGACACATGTGTAGGAGTGGTAGCAAATAATGAGGAAAATTATTTCACCTAAACACAATTTTTTTTTTTTTTTGAGTGCCACTGGGGTGTTTTAAATGTTTTTTTTTTTAAGCCTAGGATCTTATGAGTCTTCCTGCAGCGGCCGGGTTAATTTAAGTATTATTTTTGTACCATTATTATATTTTATTAACACAAAGGATGTATTGACGGTCACAATTTGAGGTTTCGACAAGAGGGTCGGGTTAAGACTTTCTTTGATAAAAAGTAAAACGCCACCTACATTTTTATTAATTTGTCTTTTCTCAAACATTACATAACCAGGAAGTGAATACTCTGCTAAACAGTCTCTGTCTTCTGTATTGAGCCAAGACTCTATTATGCCAATAACTTCGTAATATTCTGTAAACACTAGTTCCTCTAAATCTGAAAATGTATTGTGTATGCTACAAGCGTTTGCATAGATAACCTTAGTTGTGGTTTTAGAATTCACAGAACGCTCTTTAACCAAATTTTGGGTTTTGGTCGGATCTACATTTACGTCCCTGTCTGTCTTCGGTCCTCGCTGTCCTCGATCCTCGTCTTGGTGGTCCTCGGCTGGCTCTGCTTCTTTTCTGAAAATCCTTTACTGCGTCGAGAAGCAGGCGGCCAAATATTGCTGCTCCCACCTTGTTCAGATGGACTCCATCCGCTATCAACAATGATCTTCATGGTAGAAGGCATCCTAGGTGTTGATGAATCCGAAGTTTTCCTCCCTGCAGAGGTTAACCAGTAAACGATTCACGCTGGTGGCTATGTTGAAGAACCGGCTCTCCACACCGATCCTGGAAACGATCCCCAATATGATGACTCTGCGTGACTTTTCCAAATACGTCTGAATCAGCTTCCGGTACTTCAGCATGAGGTCCTCTGATCGGGTCTGCTGCACGTCATTAGATCCGACATGAATGACGTACATTGTGTGAGGGGGCCAACTTTGAAACTTCGTTGACTGTGGCTGTGATTGGGATACAGAAGCCTTCCTGGTCCTGGGTGCCCTGGCGCAGAACTCCATAAGTTGGCTACGAACCATGAAATCTCCTACGAGCCAAATTTCTTCCATTTCTTCTTCGTCGTCTAAGTCCGCAAAAATATGGTAACGGTTCTGGCATATGGTTTCGGTGATGATCTTCCTTGTGATGGGGCGAACGTTGTTGCTCACGACGCAGAAGTTGTCCTGAGGGAGAGCGGAGTTATTATTTGAATCTTCCTGATGTGGTGCATATTGATGATACTCCTACATTGAGCATTGCAAATTCTTGGAGTGTTTCCAGTTTCTTGGTGAGGACGTTAATCTTGATGTTAGCTTCATCCAGTTTAGCTGTCAAATCTTCTCAGAGCTGGCAGAATCGGCAGACATGAACCTTGGGGCAGGCAAATATGGTAGGCCAAACCTACTTGAACAGCTCGTGCAAGCGTGAGACATGGTGACAATAACAAAACTTCAAATCACTTCAAGTTACTTCTAATCACTTGTCTCACTTCAGAACACTTTATTCACTTGAATCACTTCCCACACTTCAGATGACTTCAGTCACTTTAAATGACTTCACGTCACTTTTAATACAATTAATGCCTGAAAATTTTACATTTACATCAAGTCAATAATAGGCCTACACCTGGAAAGAAAATAAATATGACGACACAAGATTTACTAGAAAGTAAAAAAAGTAAAAGTGAATGTGAGAAGGTTAAATAATCCTAGTGAGAAACTGGAAAAACAATAGTAGTTTGTGTATACAGTGGTCGACACAATACTAATAATGGAATTTGTAATATGCCTACAGTGCATTCATTCGACATATATCGACAGGCCCCGCCCACTTCCCCAACCGTTATCATACGGCTGGCATGACTTTGTGAGGTAGGTGTGTCCAACAGGGTTACCAAATCAGCACAAAAATATTATTTAACACCTTATTAGCGGCCTAGCGGTTTATTTATATGTACCGCCCAGCGGGGTGTTTTTAGCCAAAATAGGGCTGTTTACGTGATAATTTTCATGCCTAAATAAGACCCAGAGCGTAAAACAAGTATCTATCCCTGAAAGGGCATAAACAGAGCTTTCCAATGACACCACAACGATCCTTTTATGACGGCTAGTTTTCTTGCAACAACCGCGCAACACGAGTGCAAAAAGCATGTAATTCGGTACTTTCCCCATACAATTCAGTATGTAGCGAGTGAGAGAGGGAGGGAGGAGGTGGGATTCGTGTCAGTAGGTTCGCCACGGTGGTCTGGAGCAGTCATACGCTCGCTACTCTCCTGCCACCACTTGTCTCTCTCTCTCAGCAACATTACGTGCTGAAATTGCCACACGACGTATGTCGCGCGCCGCCAGATAGTCCAGATTTATTATACTCGATTTATGTTGCGCACTGACATTTAGGGGTTAATCTGTTTGCAGAAGTAACTAGAAGAATACAAACTAGTAAATGCCTACCTAATATTGCTAGAATATTACTCCAATATTGATAACATGTGCTAAAAGATTCGGAGTATAGCTAGCATTCTTATTGCTAGGTGTAAAATATTGCCGCTAGATCAAGTCAATATTTATTTATCAATTTAAATGATTAAAAATGGCCTACAAAGCCATCTACCTTTCTACATCAACGAGTGAGAAAGAAATGTTAAGACTGGAGCCTGTCTTTAACAGCTCCATTCCCTTGTTCAAGTAAATACTTTTAGATCTAGCGGTAAGGTAGCTACATTGGCAACGCCGGTATCTTCTCTCACAACTGTCAATGCGCTGTCATTCAAACATCAGTTCAGTTCCCTCCCGTCTTCTGAAGGGGGAAGATGGCGTCTCCTGCCCATACCCCTGGCAGACCTGCTGGTTCTCCCCGACTTGTCAGTCAAGCCAGGAATATTGTATTAAATGTATTCAAGTATTTTGATAAGGAGAAAACTGAGCCAGTTGGTGTGGTGGTGCTCCTCATGGTACACCCTGGAAACGTCATTATTGGCGGCTAAATGAATCACAAAATTATGATCTACACAAGTTGACTGATCAGTCAAAATTTAATCACTTCACAATATGAGAGAGAGAGAGAGAGAGAGGGAGGGAGACTGAGGCACACAGACAAGGGAGGGGGAGGCATTACGGTACCCTATACAACTAACAGCAGTCGCTCGCTAGGCCTAGCTTAATAATTGTCTACCTCTGCTCTGCCCAAGTAGACGAGGTAAAACAATGGTAATGGAGTTTACTTTTCTGTACAATGGTATATGGTAATATTGTATAGTAAAGTAACTGCAAATATGCATGTATTAAAGCGCTCTTACATCGTATAATTAATTTTACTTGGAGCTCTTATCAGCTCCGTGGTAAGGTGACAAGTGACTTGTCCGAGATTGCGGTATGATAAGCTCTACTTCGTCTACGGCGCTGGTGGAAGCGGGCGGGGCCTGTCGGTATATGTCGAATGAATGCACTGTAACAAGAGTGTAATAGACATATTAATATGATGACAAGTATCTGAAATGCGCCTAAATAGGCTATCAACAAGTAATACCAGTAACTAAATTATTCTAACCCATTATTAAAACTATCTTAACAAATGTCAGTTTGTGCAATTTATATAGTCAACCAAGAGAAAAAGTTCAACTAGGTACAATAATGGCTAGACTGATCTATGAAATACAAAAAGATGGTTTGTTTGTGCATACACAGGTGGCGCTGGTGTCGGCGGAGGCGCTCTACTTGACAAAGATAATGTTTAGAAACAAACGTTTATCAGTCAAAAGTACAGGTACAATGTCATGCAAGATAACTACTGGGTGGTTTACTAAGCACTTCACTACAGTAAGGACTAGAGCTTTTTAATATGAAACAAGCAAATAGTTTGTTTACATTAATGCGTCGTCACTACCCAGTACTAATGTAAACAATGGCAGTCTCGATAAACAAACGTTTATCAGTAAATACACAGCAAAATAACATGCAAAGCAACTGCTGGGCGGTTTAACTAGCACTTAGCTACAACTAATGCAAACAAGTAAGGGGATGAGCAATGGAATACTCAAATTATGGTTAAATTTCAAGCGGAGAGGGCAAAGTAATATTGACGCTTCGAGCAGAACCGGTGAAGTGAGGAGGAAGGAGTGGTGGAAGAAGAGGAGGAGGGGCTGGTGGAGGACGGATTGGAGGAGAAGATGGTGGAGGAAGAGGAAGGAGTGGTGGCAGAAAGGAGGAGGGGGTGGTGGAGGACGGGTTGGGGGAGGAGATGGTGGAGGAAGAGGAAGGAGTGGTGGAGGACGGGTTGAAGGAGGAGATGGTGGAGGAAGAGGAAGAGGAAGGAGGGGGTGGTGGAGGACGGGTTGGGGGAGGAGATGGAAGAGGAGGAGTAGGTGACGGTGGAGGAAGAGGAGGAGGAGATGGTAGTGAAGGAAGAGAAACAGTAGGTGGTGTTGGTGGAGGAGATGGAAGAGGAGGAGGGGGGGGAGGGGGATATTGAGGATTTTTTTTATTGACAGTTGTTGGCCCAAATTCTTCAGGATGATCCAAGGAAACTTACCTGATTACACTAACTTGTACGATGACAGCGAGAGAGTTTGTGTATGTGTGTGTGTGGGAGGGGGAGGGGGGGGGACTGTGTGTGTGTGTGTGTGTGTGTGTGTGTGTGTGTGTGTGTGTGTGTGTGTGTGAAAGAGAGCGAGTGTGTGTGTGTGTGAGAGAGAGAGAGAGAGAGAGAGAGAGAGCTGATTAACAAAAATAAATAATAGAAGAAAGATTTGTCCAGATATCTCAGAGGCATGGAGGCTAATACATGGTAATCTATGACAAAACAAAAAATAAGTAAATACATAAAATTAGTAAAAAAAAAACATAAAACAATAAATAAACAAAATATAAATAAATAAAACAAATAAATTAATATGGACACCAAATATTATCACTTCATTCAACCTTATTACTTCGTCGCACAATTAACCCGGCAGCTGCAGGGAGACTCTTAAGAGGTTTTACTGGGTGACTGTGGGGACACTCCATCACAAGTGTCAAAGTCCCCTCCTTCCCCCCTTCCCCCCCCCCCCCCCCCCTTCAATTATCACCTATTTTCCCTGTTATTCCCTTATTCATTGGTATATTTTCGTGTCAGCATCTCCAGGTCGGTTCCATGGTGTTGTCATGTGACTAGCGAGTGTGTTGCGTAAGGGAGAGACTGGGAGAGTGTGAGGGAGTAAGTCAGTAAGGCTTCAGCCCTCGAGAGGAGAGGGTGTACGGCCGGCTGGCTCACATTTGATGAATGAACCGCTCGGTAATAATTCGCGATTTTGACCATCCAAACACTATTCCCACTTGTTTTATTGTTGTTACATGTTACTATCTTCATATTAAACGTAAAATAGGCGCATATGGATAAGTATTAATTATATTTATAATAAATTAACGATTTTAGTGAGGAATTTATCAGAATACCTACACACAGGGGTATGGTGTATACAACAGGGGCTGCGCACTTTTCGAGTTAAGTACTGGCGAGTCTCTGCCTACAGTATAAGGAAGTTGGAGCCGTTAACATCGACATTTAGCAGATATACGCAACATAGGATTTTGTAATGGTTAGAAAGGTGGAATAATTTTAGTATGTTTATCTATATATGCGTCACAACCATATTTTTGCTGTTAAATCTGCTAATTAGCATTGTCTACTGCTCCAACTTCCTTAAGGGGGAATGGTATATTTTTTGGTCGATTATTTCATTTATTTATTTTCTTTTTTAGTTTCCTCCCTAGACCTCCATCAAACTTAATATAACATCCCCAAGACCCCCCTGGATATATTTGTACATATATTGGTATAAAAATGTCCCGGCCGAAGGCCGATCCCTCCTAAAGTAGAGGCTCGATATCGCTCGCCAGGAAACAAATCGACCCCTAAATGACACAAAGTCTTAATATTAACAAAGAAATGGGGCGAAAGGACTTAAAATAGCCAAACTAATGGGCCAACCATCTTGAAATCTGAAAACTAATGGGGCTAACCATGAGGGAGAAGGGGGGCCCAGAAAAAACAACCCTTCCTCCGTAAGCCTTATTTGCTCTCATTCAACCTGTTCCAAAGAAGGGTGACCACTCTCAACCCTCCAACTACCGTCCAATTGCTCTCATCTCTTGTATCTCTAAAGTTTTTGAAACTATTCTTGCTTCCAAATTTCTTAAGCATTTCTCTTCTCATAATCTGCTCTCAGATCGCCAGTATGGCTTCCTTAAGGGTTGCTCTACTGGTGACCTTCTTTCATATCTTACAAACTCTTGGTCATCCAACTTTCTGGACTTCGGTGAGACTTTTTCTGTTGCACTAGACATATTGAAGGCCTTCGATAGAGTCTGGCACAAATCTTTAATTTCCAAACTGCCCACCTTCAGCTTCTGTCCCTCCATCTGCGCCTTTGTCTCTAATTTCCTTTCCGGCCGTTCCATAGCTGCGGTTGTGGACGGCCATCGCTCATTTCCTCATCCTATCAACTTCGGTGTTCCTCAGGGTTCTGTCCTATCTCCTATTCTCTTTCTAATTTTCATAAATGAACTTCTCAACTGTACATCCAGTCCCATCCATTCATATGAAAACGACTCTACCTTACACCACTCAATTAGTTTTCCAGAACGCCCCAGCCATCAGTCCCTCTAAAGCAAACATAATGAAGCCATAAAATACTTATCTTCTGATCTAGCTACTATTTCCAATTGGGGTAGAGAAAACCTTGTTGCATTTAATGCTTCCAAAACTCAATTTATCCATCTTACTACCCGTCAGGAGCCTCCAGAGGACTATCCCTTATTCTTCAACAAAACAAAAATCAATCCTTCATCTTCTCTCAATTTCTCAGTGTCTCTTTTTCTTCTGCTCTCACTTGGAAAGACCATATTACCAGTCTCCCTAAGGCAGCCTCCCAGAAGCTGGGTGTGCTCAACCGCCTCAAGGGGTTCTTTACCCCTGCGCAGCTTCTTGCTCTGTACAGGGGCACAGTGCGTCCTTGTATTGAGTATTGTTCACATGTGTGGGGAGGATCCTCTCATACCGCACTCCTAGACAAAGTAGAAAGGAAAGCCTTTCGTATCATCAACTCCCGTCCACTCACCAACTCTCCGCAATCTCTCTCTCTTCGCCGCAATGTTGCATCTTTCTCGCTATTCTATCCCTACTACAATAATCAGTGTTCCTCGGAGCTTTCCCAGTGTATACCACCTCCTCTACGTAGGGTACGTAGTACCCGCCTTGCAACACAATCCCTCCCCTACTCTGTGCAACTCTCCAACCCAAGAGTGAAGCGCTATTCTCAGACTTTCTTCTATTCAACTGCTGAACTCTGGAACTCTCTTCCAGAATCAGTCTTTCCCTCTTCCTATGACTTAAATTGTTTCAAACTCCGTATGTCCAGGTATTTTAGCTCGAACGTCCCTTGATTTTGGCCCTGTCACTCTTTGAAATCTTGGGGAGGCACTTGCTACAGGCAGTTGTGCCTTTTGTCTCCCTCATTCACATAAACAAAAAAAGCCAGAAACTCGCAAGTGGTCAAATTACACCGGGTTCGAATTACGTAATGAAGGCTGGAAATACGACCCACGTTCTAATCGAGGACATCTTATATTGGTCCATCGAGGACATCTAAGATCAACAGGTGGACGCGGTAATACTTCTGGATGACATAGGCCACGGGAAATATTGTGATGGTCATGCTGCCTCGTTATTAGCCATAAAGCGAACGACTCGGAATACAATGTTGGATACCAGGATTAAGGGGAGGTTTTTAGTTTGTTCCCTAGACCTCCATCAACCTTAAATTTACACTACCCAGACTCCCTTTCAAAGCTAAATTTGTAAATTTGTCGATAGAAAAATGTCCCAGACATGAAAGGTCTTAAAATTGACAAATGGGATGAAAGTTTGTATTATCATCAAACTAATGGGGCGAACGTCTTAAAATCTCAAAAGCAATGGGGCTAATCATGAGGAAGAAAGGTGTCCAGAAAAAAAAATCCCTGAAGTGGAAATCTTCCCTTAATGTGAGCGAGCCTATTCTTTGCGTACTAAAGGCAGCCCTACACGAGAGCTTTTACAGTACAATATTATACTATCATGACACATTCTGATTTTAAAGTTAGCCTATCGTCTACACACAATGTTTGCTGGATCAATATGTCTGTCTGTCTGTCTGTCTGTCTGTCTGTCCTCTAAACACAATTTCTGTCTGTCTGTCTGTCTGTCTATCTGTCCTCTAAACACAATGTATGTCTGTCTGTCTGTCCTCCAAACACAATCTCTGTCTGTCCACCACACACAATGTCTGCTGAACCAATGTGTCTGTTTGTCTGTCTGTCCACCATACACAATGTCTGTTGGACCACTGTGTCTGTCTGTCTGTCCACCACACATAATGTCTGTCCACCACACACAATGTCTGTTGGACCACTATGTATGTCTGTCTGTCTGTCCACCATACATAATTTCTGTTGGACCACTGTGTCTGTCTGTCTGTCCACCACATATAATGTCTGTCCACCACACACAATGTCTGTTGGACCACTGTGTCTGTCTGTCTGTCCACCACACACAATGTCTGTTGGACCACTGTGTCTGTCTGTCTGTATGTCTGTCCACCATACACAATGTCTGTTGGACCACTGTTTCTGTCTGTCTGTCCACCACACATAATGTCTGTCCACCACACACAATGTCTGTTGGACCACTGTGTCTGTCTGTCTGTCTGTCTGTCCACCATACACAATGTCTGTTGGACCACTATGTATGTGTGTCTGTCTGTCCACCATACACAATTTATGTTGGACCACTGTGTCAGTCTGTCTGTCTACCACACATAATGTCTGTCCACCACACACAATGTCTGTTGGACCACTGTGTCTGTCTGTCTGTCCACCACACACAATGTCTGTTGGACCACTGTGTCTGTCTGTCTGTCCACCACACATAATGTCTGTCCACCACACACAATGTCTGTTGGACCACTGTGTCTGTCTGTCTGTCTGTCTGTCCACCATACACAATGTCTGTTGGACCACTGTGTCTGTCTGTCTGTCTGTCTGTCCACCACACACAATGTCTGTTGGACCACTGTGTCTGTCTGTCTGTCCACCATACACAATGTATGTTGGACCACTGTTTCTGTCTGTCTGTCCACCACACATAATGTCTGTCCACCACACACAATGTCTGTTGGACCACTGTGTCTGTCTGTCTGTCTGTCTGTCCACCATACATAATGTCTGTTGGACCACTGTGTCTGTCTGTCTGACCACCACACACAATGTCTGTTGGACCACTGTGTCTGTCTGTCTGTCCACCACACACAATGTCTGTTGGACCACTGTGTCTGTCTGTCTGTCCACCACACACAATGTCTGTTGGACCACTGTGTCTGTCTGTCTGTCCACCACATACAATGTCTGTCTGTCGCCAAACTAGACGGGGAATATGTTCCTCCAGACCCGGTGATATATGAGAATATAACTGGAGACCTCATATGGAGAAAGGCGCTGAAAACACAGGGAGGAGCAGGTCCATCAGGAGTAGATGCTAAGACTTGGAGGATCTTCCTAAGTCAAAACAAGTTTGGTTCAGCCGCGGGTGACCTTTGTGAAGCAATAGCAATGCTGGCAAAGAAACTTGCATCATCACCATGCGTGAACATAGAAGCTCTGACAGCATGTCGCCTGATACCTTTAAATAAGAATCCAGGAGTTAGACCAGTAGGCGTTGGGGAAGTTCCTAGAAGGATTATAGGAAAAGCAATCATGTCTGTATTTGGAAAAGATGTACAAAGAGCAGTGGGCAACTTACAAGTATGTGCAGGACAGCAAGCCGGAGGATAAGCAGCAATACATGCAATGGGAAAGGTGTATCATGAGGAAGATTGTGAAGCGGTACTGCTAGTGGATGCAACAAATGCCTTTAACACCATTAATAGGGAGGCAGCTATTCACAACATCAAGATCAAATGCCCGAGCATCGCAAAGTACATAGAAAATACTTATAAGGAGCCAGCTAACCTGTATATAGTTGGAAGCACAAAGAAGGAAGAAATTAAAATTCTCAAATCAAATGAAGGAACAACGCAAGGAGATCCAGTGGCAATGGCAATGTACGCACTGGCACTATCAATTCTGCAGCAGAAAATAAAACATGAGGTAACCCGAGTGAAACAAGTGGCGTATGCAGATGACCTCACAGGTGCAGGAAAAATAGGGGATCTCAAAGAATGGTGGCGGAGAGTACAATCGGTAGGCGAAGTCATTGGGTACCATCCGAATGCTAGTAAATCTGTACTAATAGTGAAAGAAAACAAGTATGAAGAAGCGGTGCGGACTTTTGATGGGACAGGAGTGAAGATTACAAAGGAGGGTCAACGCCATTTGGGAGCAGTAATAGGCACAGAAGACTGCAAGAGAGACTATGTGCGAAAAAAGGTAGCAGAGTGGGTAAAGGAAGTGAAAACCCTGGCAGACATTGCGAAATCTGAACCACATGCTGCATATACTGCCTTCACATATGGTGTTAAGCACAGATGGACCTTTCTTATGAGAACAGTGCCTGGCATTAGACAGATGCTCCAACCGCTTGAAGAAGCAATCAGAGGAACATTCATACCGGCCCTAACAGAGATGGAAGGCGTCACGCAAGAGCTAAGAGATCTATTAGCTCTTCCGCCAAGGTTCGGAGGTATGGGGATCATAAACCCAGTGGAGGCGGCACTACATGAGAACCAAAATTCCCTTAAACTTACTACGTCTCTGACAGAAAAAATACGGGAGCAAAATGAAAATGATGAGGTGGACGAAGTGGAACAACGAAATGCAAGACAGGAAATTACAAAGAGCAGAGAAGAGAGACAGAAACATAGCCTAGAACACATTAAGACCAGATGTAGGGAAGAACTGAAAATGAGAATTGAGATGGCACAAGACACGGGGGCTTCAAATTGGCTCACATCATTACCAATAAAGGAGAAAGGCTTCAGCTTAAATAAACAAGAATTCAATGATGCCGTAGCCTTGAGGTATGGGTGGCCAGTTTCGAACCTGCCGCTGAAATGTGCATGTGGTGAAATAAACAACTCAGACCACTGTATGACTTGTAAGAAAGGAGGATTCATCTGTATCCGGCATGATGAAGTACGAGACATCACTGCACAAATGCTGGACGAGGTGTGCCATGATGTCAGAATCGAACCGGAACTTCTGCCTATGGACGGACAGCGCTTGGCCCACAATACTGCAAATACTTCAAATGAAGCAAGAGTGGACGTAAGTGCTCGAGGTTTTTGGACGAGGGGACAACGGGCTTTTTTCGACATCAGAATCTTCAACCCAAGAGCACAAACATATCGTGAGCGAGGACACAAGGCGGCATACTTGAGAAACGAAAGTGAGAAAAAACGCGCTTATGAAGAAATAATTTTGAACAGGGATCAAGGAATCTTTACTCCTCTGGTCTTCTCATCGTCGGGAGGTATGGGACCTTCTGCAAGTGTCTTCTATGCCAGATTAGCTGAACAAATATCGGAGAAAAAGCGCCAGCATAGAAGCCAAGTCATAACTTGGATGAGATGCCGGCTCTCTTTCTCTCTTCTCAGGTCTGCACTCCTATGTCTCAGGGGTACAAGGTCCTCCCCGCTACAGAGGACAAGAGTGAGAGACTTGGACTTTGAAATGGTCGTGGCGGAGGGACGAATTGGGGAACAACTAGGTTGATTGTAGGGAGGTACTGGTACAATAAGATAAACTACAATGTAACTAGAATAAGATAGATTGTACACCACTTTGTAACTGTCACCTTAATAAAAAAAAAAAACAAAAAAAACAAACAAACATACAATGTCTGTTGGACCACTGTGTCTGTCTGTCTGTCCACCACACACAATGTCTGTTGGACCACTGTGTCTGTCTGTCTGTCCACCACACATAATGTCTCTCCACCACACACAATGTCTGTTGGACCACTGTGTCTGTCTGTCCACCACATACAATGTCTGTTGGACCACTGTGTCTGTATGTCTGTCCACCACACATAATGTCTGTTGGACCACTGTGTCTGTCTGTCCACCACACACAATGTCTGTTGGACCACTGTGTCTGTCTGTCCACCACACACAATGTCTGTTGGACCACTGTGTCTGTCTGCCTGTCCACCACACACAATGTCTGTTGGACCACTGTGTCTGTCTGTCTGTCTGTCCACCACACATAATGTCTGTCCACCACATACAATGTATGTTGGACCACTGTGTCTGTCTGTCTGTCCACCACACACAATGTCTGTTGGACCACTGTGTCTGTCTGTCTGTCTGTCTGTCCACCACACACAATTTCTGTTAGACCACTGTGTCTGTCTGTCTGTCCACCACACATAATGTCTGTCCACCACACACAATGTCTGTTGGACCACTGTGTCTGTCTGTCTGTCCACCACACATAATGTCTGTCCACTGTTACGATCGGGTCTCGTATAAATCAGTGGCTCTTATACATTGGACTAGACTGGCATAAATGCAACAACGGAAACGCTAGATCCAACCCCTGATATATAATCCCGTCGAACAAAGAACGAACACATAATTTTACCCTCCAGAGTTATATCTGCGATAGCGGGGTATCTTAACTCTCAGTATCTATGTGCTTCTACTATAGGCTGATGTTCTCTGAAACATCCTATTACCTATAACACATGGTTGCTTAGTTATGGTACACAAGGAAAAGATAGTTAACTTAATTAAATCACAAGAGTGATCTAATGCAAACAAGAAGAAGGTTTACTTAACGTTACTTTAATCAATAATATCTGTCACTCCTTTATGAAAGAAAGTGTTGTAAAGTCCTCAAGCACCGAACAAGGAATCTTCTGAATAATGTCGGATGCTACTAAGAAGAACGTATCGGAAATGGAACCACAAAATAGCAGGAGGCAGGACAATGCACGTGTAGGCTAAATACACAAAAAGGCTGGACATGTAATGTTATTGGACACAAGAATAGTATAAGCGGTGCAACTGTAATAATGCTCGCCACGAAAAAGTAGTACTCCTATTAACAAAACCGGTCTATGCTGGTTGTGTCTCTCTACAGCAACCTAGACCTCAAAATGCTTGTGTAAAAATAATGGGTATGCATAAAAGAGTATATGATCTAATCCAGCTAATGTCTACCCGGGTTAATAAAGTCTAGATGGGATGCGCAAAGGTACAGAATTCTGGTGGAGCAAGGCAGCTCCTAGCCTAGTGTGGACCTTGGGTCTGTGCGGCCTGATTACGTTAATATGAAGGGGTGCTTTCTTGAGGATTCTCGATCACAAGTATCGAGTATCCTCCTGGCGACCCTCAAAAGTAAAAGCAAATAGAGTTAGAACAGTGTTGGGTGGATTAGGCAAGCAGCCCTCATGCACTACACAGTCTAAACTCCAAGGTACACAGACAAAAGATCCACCCAGGTAACCCACAGAATCCGTAGTGTCGTGTAGCTCAAAAGTAGCCTACACACATTGAAAACACCAACAGCAAGGTACCTGATCCCTAGTCTAGCATTATTTAACCCTGTAGAAACATTAGTGATTGATGGAGACAGTCTGAGCAATACAATCTCCCAAAAAGACAATGACTATCTTCAACCTTAATCTAGTACATAAGAAATGTGAGATCCAGCCTATAATACAGTCTGGCCACCAATTCAAGGTGTGGATGCAGAGAACCAGAGGGGGATTGATATTAATAAAAGGTGAGGAAGTAGTGGAAATGATAGAGGCAGTAGGAGAGAAAGATTCTAAGACAAGAGTGTGGGACAGTTCAAGGGAGATGCTTAGAGTATGCTGTCTGGGAAGGATCTGACAAGGATATTCCCATGGACCTCCTGGCTGGAGTCCCAGTTCGCAAGAATGGCACGAGGGCGCGCGACAGTCGCCCAATAAGCAGCCGCGTAGTAGGCAGTGTTAGGCAGGAGGCAACGAATTCAACGAGGCCTATGTAAGGGGGCCAGCCACGCGCTACACTCACTACCAAGTCACACCACCTTGTCTCTCTCTTTCTCCCTCTCCCGCTCGCCTTCCCATCATTCAACTACTTAACACAATACTTTCAATTGACTAAATAAAATAGAAAGGATTGTGACAGACGAAAATAAAGAACAGTTCTGAACTGTCTGCAACACAAGCTTTCTCGAGAAGGAAAGTACACAATGATAGGTAGACTGTAGCTATATTCTCTCCCCTGGCGAGTCCTAGCGAGTAAGCCATGCGGTTCTGGGGGAAGCGGTGAGCGTCACACCCCACCCAAGATTTTTAAGAGCCTCCAACTATGAGCTCTAAATCTGACACGCAGAACCCATGCAAAATTCGCCACTCCTAGCCACCCAGCGACAATGAAATGTAAAGCACAGTTCTCATAAAAATAACACATTATACAAATTAACAACCCTTCCCAACACAATAGATTAAATTACATAGTTATGCTCATAAGAACGAGCTTCACTAGCCCAGCCTTCTGAGAGGAGTACAACTCAGAATTTCTGCTATAACATACTTAAACAAATTTAACTATCAAAGAAAGAGTTTTTATAGGATTTTTATATTTTTAATATGTTTATGGCGGCTGCACTACAGGGGCAAGCCTAGTTTTTACTTCTATACCAACACAGCAACTCCTAGTTTACGACCCAATACGCTGGGCTACAAACGCGAGCCAACAAGCACCAGACGTAAACATACTAATCAAACCAAAGTAGGAGGCTACCCTTGTGATGATTCCCCCCTCGATAAGCAATCTGAAAGCACATTCTCAGAACCGGCAATATGGCGTATGTCTAGGTTGTATTCCTGCAACATTAATGACCACCTGGTCAGCCTCATATTCCGGTTATGAAATTGATTCAGGAACTTGAGGGGGTGATGGTCGGTGTAGATCACCACAATTGGTCCATAGGCTGGAACATACACCTCAAAGTGCCTGAGCGCTAGCACAATCGCCAGCAGTTCCTTCTCAACTACTGAATAGTTCTTCTGCGCCGAGTTGAAATTTTTTGAGAAGAAACTGACTGGGTGCTCCAGCCCATCTTCATCTGATTGCATCAGAATGGCACCAGCCCCCACACCACTGGCATCAGTTGCCAGCTGGAATGGTCGGCTAAAGTCCGGGGCCCTGAGGATTGGGTGAGTACACAACAGGTGTTTTACTAGCAAAAAAGCCCTCTCACACTCAGGCGCCCACTTAAACTTTCTATCTTTGGCCAATAGGTCCGTCAGAGGAGCCAGTACAGTAGAATAGCCCTTTATAAAGCGGCGGTAGTAACCAATCATGCCCAAAAACCTCATGATCTGCTTCTTGGTGGATGGCCTGGGGAAGTGGTTAATAGCCAATATCTTGTTCTGTGGGGGGCACACCTGGCCCAAACCCACCATGAACCCCAGATACTGCACGGTAGCCCGCACAAAATCACACTTTCCCAGGTTGACCACCAAGTTTGCCTCGCTTAATTTCTTAAATAGGGATTCTACATGTTCACAGTGGCTCTTGAAATCGTCATCGTAGATAATGACGTCGTCCAGGTACACGGTACAGTTCGGAATGTCAGCCACCAACTCTTTCATCAAGCTTTGGAAGGTCGCTGGTGCGTTCTTTAGACCGTACGGCATGACATTACAACGATATGTAGCACCATCCACCACAAAACCACACACCTCTTTCGCCCGTTCAGACAAAGGCACCTGCCAGTAACCTTTTACCAGGTCCACCTTGGTCAAGAACTTGGCCCTGCCAATCTTGTCTACACAGTCATCGACCCGGGGAAGAAGATATTGGTTGGTGGGAGTCAAGCCGTTTAGCCTGCGGTAATCAACACAGAAGCGCACCTTGCCATCCGGCTTAGGTTGCAGCGTTACGGGAGATGTCCACTTTACCGCCCCCTTCTCGATCAGTCCCTGTTGCAACATATACTCCAACTCCGCCCGGAGGGCCGGAAGTTTAATAGGGGGCACCCTATAGGGCACTGATTTGAAGGGTGGGTGGTCTCCGACATCAACGTCGTGCACCTCATGAGTAGTGAGGCCTGGGTGTTCCGCAAATACAGTAGGGTATAAACAGAATATGCGCTCAACAGCCACACGCTGTTGCTCAGGTAGGTGTTGCAAAGCCTCATGAGCCACCTGTCTCGTTTTTCCCGCCCACTGATCTGCAGAAACATGATAATCCCAGTTGTCATCCACCTGCGCATGACTGTCCCATTCTCCTTCTCCACCTTGACTGCTGAAAGTCATCACGGGGACAGTGAGAGGCTCAGCTGGGCGCCTTACATACTCCTTCATCAGGTTGACATGACATAACTGATTCCTCTTACGCCTGTCTGGAGTGGCCACCAGGTAATCTAAGTCCGAGAGCTTCTCTGCTACCCTATAAGGACCAGCGTACTTTGCGGATAAGGGATGACCTACAAGAGGGAGTAGTATCAACACCTCCTGACCCACGTGAAACTCCCTGAGTTTCACCTTGTGTTCGTACCTGTCCTTCATGAGGGCCTGAGAGCCTACCAGATTGCGGCCAGCCAACTCCAGACTACGCAACATTCGTTCTCTACTCTCAAGGACATAGTTAAGCATAGAACATGGTTTAGCGGTGCCTTCCCATATCTCCTTTACCATGTGGAGAGGCCCTCTGACGCGGTGTCCAAACACAAGCTCATTAGGGCTAAACCCCAAACTCTCCCCAGGTACCTCTCGTGCAGCGAATAACACATACGGCAGGCCAAGATCCCAGTCCTTGCCGTTCTCAAGACAATAGCAGCGAAGCATGCTTTTTAGAGTGGAATGCCACCTCTCTAACACCCCTGACTCTCTGGGTGATAAGCAGATGACACTACAGTCACTATCCCGTGCTGCTTCATTGTCTGAACGAACAAGTTGGAGGTGAAATTCGATCCTTGGACTGACTGTATCTCCTGCGGGTATCCGTACCGGGAGAAGTATAATAGCAAGTTACGGACCACCGTCTTCGCCAAACCATTTCTCATCGGGTATGCGTCTGGGTACCGAGTTGCTACGTCCATGACTGTCAAGAGATATTTATTTCCGACTACTACTTTTCTAAAGGGAGGCCGGCTGACGGGAATTGGGTGTAACGGAGCCTTTGGGATGCACTGGTTAGGTTTCCCGACCTTTTGGCACACACTGCACATTGCCACCCATGACACCACTTGTGCTCTCAAACCAGGCCACCAAAACAGTTTCCCCAAAGCCGCCACCGTCTTACAGACACCCAAGTGTCCCGCCAGCGGTACATCATGAGCCAACCTTAGTAGGCTATCCCTGCATACCCTCGGTATGACCAGCTGGTCTACCACTCCTGACCCACCCTCCCAACTTCTCTGCGGGTCTTGGAATCGCCGATACAAGATGCCATCAATGAAAAAAAAATCTCCAGACTTTGCATCCCTGTCCTCTTCGAGTTCGACAGCACCGTTACTACACTTTAGAACCTCCGGGTCTTCTAGCTGTAATTTGCGAATATCTGAGGGAGCTAGCCTGTCTAAGTGTTTGCGAAACAACTCATGCCCTCCCCCAACATCGAACTTTGCATCCCGTTGCTCTCTCCGTGTATACAGTTGCTGCCTCTGAGTCTCTTTAAGCCCTGCCTCTACACTCTCAGTGACAAGTGGTGGTGCTTCTCCAGACTCTAATAACGGTGCTAATACTGAGTCCCCTAGAAGCGCTGCTGGTACTAGACTCTCCACCGTATCAGCTTTCAGCACCTTCTCGTGACCGTTCCTCCGCTTATTTGAAGACTGTTGGTTAGGCTGTGACTCCCTGGATGCGAGAGATCTGGTTACAACACACGCCTTTGGTTGCACCTGACACTTCTCAACCCACTCTTGTTCCTCCCTACTCACGTCGGCCGGCTCCTCGGCAACGATTAAGGGTGAAACCTTAGAAGCAGGCACCGCAAAGTCATTGCCTAGAAGGAGGTCGACGCCCCCAACAGGCAATTTCTCCACGATTCCCACATCCAGTTCGCGAGTCACACCGTCAACTTCAAGCTCCATTCTAACAAGCGGGTATGACCTAGTTGCATTAACTCCCTGCACCACAACTACCCGCGCCACGTTTATGGACTACCAGTGAAATTCTTCAAGAATGTCTGAGAGGCACCTGTGTCACGCAAAAGCTGTACCCCATGCTTCTTGCCCCCACACTTCACGCAGCCATGCCCTCTATAGTCGCAAAAGGCATCGCGGACAGGGTTCGAGCCTTCCGGATCCTTCTTCACTGGCGGTGCTCCATCCTCTGATCTTATGCCTCCAGCAAACACAGAAGATTTCTGGAACACCCCAATGCTGCGAGCCAATGACACAGCCGCCGTGGGAAGTCTGCTCGGACAAGCTTTTGCCATGTGCCCCTCTTTGTGACAGTGATAACACTCAAATTTCCCCTTGGACTTATTCTGAGGTGTAAAAGTCCCCTGACCCTTCTTAAACAGGGCGGTGCTAGGTTTGTGATCAGTCTTGGTGTCAATGCTTTTAAATTTATATGTGTCCATATTCCGGGGAGGGGGAGGGTAACGCTCCTTAATGCCTACATCGTTTCTCTGTGCAGAGCCGCACCCCCGAATTAGTGACAACCGAAGATCAGCCATCTCTGCTGCTTCTACGAGAGTTCTTGGGTTCTTCTCTTTAAGGTTTAAAGTCAAGTCACCGCCCGTACACTTATAAAACTGCTCTAGAAGCATCAACTGTTTCATCTCATCAAACGTAGTTGTCTTCTCTGATCTGAGCCAGTTTCCCATAGCGTCGGACAGGTCCCGGGCGTGCTCCAAGAAGGTACTGTCTCGCCCCTTAGTCACACCTCGGAACTTTAACCTATATGTCTCGGGTTGTAGCTCGTATGCCCGCAGGACAGCCTCCTTGAGCTCCTCATAAACAATGCAGGACTCCAAAGGCAGTGCATCGTAAGCCTTGAGCCCCTTACCTACGAGTCTAGAGGACACAAGGGCCGCCCACTTAACTTCAGGCCACTGATGCTCCCGGCACTTCTTCTCAAATCTATTGAAAAACTCTGTGACACCAGACTCGTCAAATACAGGGACCAGTTTGAGAAGGTGCGACAGAGACTGATCATGCGCACGGTTTCCAGTACCGAGTCGCTGTCCCGTTGTCTCAACACGAGACTTCTCTAAATCCATGTCGGCACAGTATCTTGTAGATTCTAGTTCAGTCCTAAGCTCAGCTTCCCTCGTCTGTTGCTGCATCCTAGCCAGCTCTTTTCTCTCTTCTATCTTAGCTAGCTCTATCTGCTGTTGACTCTGATGTTGCATCTTTGCCATCTCGAGCTGAAAGAGCATATCCGGGGTCAAACCTTGAGGAGGAGGAGGAGATGCAATGATGTTAGAAATACCCGGTGATCCCCCCAGGGGCAAACCACCCTGCCAGTCACTACCCACCTGCGGAAGCGTGCTCAGGGTCGGTACTCCAATAGGAGGATTGGGAGTCGAGTGAAGGGGGAGCTCGGCCAAAGGGCTCTGAGCACTCACCCTACCTCGTACGCCAGTCACCCCCCCCAGCACACACGTCATCAGGTCATCCTTGGTCATGCCACTAGTACATACATGACCGATAGCTGCGGCTAAGCACTGGAGACCGTACCGATTCATACCCACCAACCGGTCGGAAGTAACAGGCCATTGTAAAAAATCCTTGCATCCTCCTCACTGTTCACCAAGTTAACAACCTGCCCATGCTGCTGCTCCTCAGCTTCTACATCACATACTGTGTCTTCATCCTGCACTGATCCGCTATAAGACATGATGCTCACTGAAGATTTTTCACTTTGATACACAAAAAAGAAGTACCCCAAACTCTTATATCACAATATTCACAATACAAAATTCTCGGAGACAGCTTAAGTGCTATATTACTTTGCTAAAAAAATAATTCTTGCATGTCCTCAAAAAATATTCCACAAAATCAACAAATGTTCACTGCCTAAACTGTGAGAAAAATCTGCACAATAACCTGCAATTATATGTCAGTTCACCAAATCCTGAGCTAGGTCGCCATTTGTTACGATCGGGTCTCGTATAAATCAGTGGCTCTTATACATTGGACTAGACTGGCATAAATGCAACAACGGAAACGCTAGATCCAACCCCTGATATATAATCCCGTCGAACAAAGAACACATATACCCTTCAGAGTTATATCTGCGATAGCGGGGTATCTTAACTCTCAGTATCTATGTGCTTCTACTATAGGCTGATGTTCTCTGAAACAGCCTATTACCTATAACATATGGTTGCTTAGTTATGGTACACAAGGAAAAGATAGTTAACTTAATTAAATCACAAGAGTGATCTAATGCAAACAAGAAGGTTTACTTAACGTTACTTTAATCAATAATATCTGTCACTCCTTTATGAAAGAAAGTGTTGTAAAGTCCTCAAGCACCGAACAAGGAATCTTCTGAATAATGTCGGATGCTACTAAGAAGAACGTATTGGAAATGGAACCACAAAATAGCAGGAGGCAGGACAATGCACGTGTAGGCTAAATACACAAAAAGGCTGGACATATAATGTTATTGGACACAAGAATATTATAAGCGGTGCAACTGTAATAATGCTCGCCACGAAAAAGTAGTACTCCTATTAACAAAACCGGTCTATGCTGGTTGTGTCTCTCTACAGCAACCTAGACCTCAAAATGCTTGTGTAAAAATAATGGGTATGCATAAAAGAGTATATGATCTAATCCAGCTAATGTCTACCCGGGTTAATAAAGTCTAGCTGGGATGCGCAAAGGTACAGAATTCTGGTGGAGCAAGGCAGCTCCTAGCCTAGTGTGGACCTTGGGTCTGTGCGGCCTGATTACATTAATATGAAGGGGTGCTCTCTTGAGGATTCTCGATCACAAGTATCGAGTATCCTCCTGGCGACCCTCAAAAGTAAAAGCAAATAGAGTTAGAACAGTGTTGGGTGGATTAGGCAAGTAGCCCTCACGCACTACACAGTCTAAACTCCAAGGTACACAGACAAAAGATCCACCCAGGTAACCCACAGAATCCGTAGTGTCGTGTAGCTCAAAAGTAGCCTACACACATTGAAAACACCAACAGCAAGGTACCTGATCCCTAGTCTAGCATTATTTAACCCTGTAGAAACATTAGTGATTGATGGAGACAGTCTGAGCAATACAATCTCCCAAAAAGATAATGACTATCTTCAACCTTAATCTAGTACATAAGAAATGTGAGATCCAGCATATAATACAGTCTGGCCACCAATTCAAGGTGTGGATGCAGAGAACCAGAGGGGGATTGATATTAATAAAAGGTGAGGAAGTAGTGGAAATGATAGAGGCAGTAGGAGAGAAAGATTCTAAGACAAGAGTGTGGGACAGTTCAAGGGAGATGCTTAGAGTATGCTGTCTGGGAAGGATCTGACAAGGATATTCCCATGGACCTCCTGGCTGGAGTCCCAGTTCGCAAGAATGGCACGAGGGCGCGCGACAGTCACCCAGTAAGCAGCCGCGTAGTAGGCAGTGTTAGGCAGGAGGCAACGAATCCCGCGAGGCCTATGTAAGCTATGTAAGGGGGCCAGCCACGCGCCACACTCACTACCAAGTCACACCACCTTGTCTCTCTCTCTCTCTCCCTCTCCCGCTCGCCTTCCCATCATTCAACTACTTAACACAATACTTTCAATTGACTAAATAAAATAGAAAGGATTGTGACAGACGAAAATAAAGAACAGTTCTGAACTGTCTGCAACACAAGCTTTCTCGAGAAGGAAAGTACACAATGATAGGTAGACTGTAGCTATATTCTCTCCCCTGGCGAGTCCTAGCGAGTAAGCCATGCGGTTCTGGGGGAAGCGGTGAGCGTCACACCACCACACACAATGTCTATTGGACTACGGTGTCTGTCTGTCTGTCAGTCCACCACACACAATGTCTGCTGAACCAATGTGTGTGTTTGTCTGTCTGTCCACCATACACAATGTCTGTTGGACCACTGTGTCTGTTTGTCTGTCCACCACACACAATGTCTGTTGGACCGCTGTGTCTGTCTGTCTGTCCACCACACACACTGTCTGTCCACCACACACACTGTCTGTCCACCATACAGGGTGTCTGTCCACCACACACACTGTCTGTCCACCACACACACTGTCTGTCCACCACACACACTGTCTGTCCACCACACACAGTGTCTGTCCACCACACACACTGTCTGTCCACCACACACAGTGTCTGTCCACCACACACACTGTCTGTCCACCACACACAGTGTCTGTCCACCACACACACTGTCAGTCCACCACACACACTGTCTGTCCACCACACACAGTGTCTGTCCACCACACACACTGTTTGTCCACCACACACACTGTCTGTCCACCACACACAGTGTCTGTCCACCACACACACTGTCTGTCCACCACACACACTGTTTGTCCACCACACACACTGTCTGTCCACCACACACACTGTCTGTCCACCACACACAGTGTCTGTCCACCACACACACTGTCTGTCCACCACACAGGGTGTCTGTCCACCACACACACTGTCTATCCACCACACACAGTGTCTGTCCACCACACACACTGTTTGTCCACCACACACACTGTCTGTCCACCACACACACTGTCTGTCCACCACACACAGCGTCTGTCCACCACACACACTGTCTGTCCACCACACACACTGTCTGTCCACCACACACACTGTCTGTCCACCACACACACTGTCTGTCCACCACACACTGTCTGTCCACCACACACACTGTCTGTCCACCACACACAATGTCTGTCCACCACACACACTGTTTGTCCACCACACACACTGTTTGTCCACCACACACAATCTTTGTCCACCACACACACTGTCTGTCCACCACACACAGTGTCTGTCCACCACACACACTGTCTGTCCACCACACACAGTGTCTGTCCACCACACACACTGTCTGTCCACCACACACACTGTTTGTCCACCACACACACTGTCTGTCCACCACACACACTGTCTGTCCACCACACACACTGTCTGTCCACCACACACACTGTCTGTCCACCACACACACTGTCTGTCAACCACACACACTGTTTGTCCACCACACACAATCTTTGTCCACCACACACACTGTCTGTCCACCACACACAGTGTCTGTCCACCACACACACTGTCTGTCCACCACACACACTGTTTGTCCACCACACACAATCTTTGTCCACCACACACACTGTCTGTCCACCACACACACTGTCTGTCCACCACACACACTGTCTGTCCACCACACACACTGTTTGTCCACCACACACAATCTTTGTCCATCACACACAGTGTCTGTCCACCACACACAGTGTCTGTCCACCACACACACTGTATGTCCACCACACACACTGTCTGTCCACCACACACAGTGTCTGTCCACCACACACACTGTCTGTCCACCACACACAGTGTCTGTCCACCACACACACTGTCTGTCCACCACACACAGTGTCTGTCCACCACACACTACCTTTTCCTGCACCATTTCAGAGACAGCTTGTCCGTCCCGATAGAGTCTCTTGTATTGAAGTGTATTGGTAAATTGTGTCTGTCAATGTATTTACTTCACTGTGATATTGACTAACTGTTCTGTCGCTTGTATAGCGTTGGTACTGTATATAACTCCACGGGGAATGTCATTTATGGGTTTATTCCTTTCATTCGGGGTCTGTATGTGAACTGTGAATGTGTAAGATATTCATTATTAATTTAACACATTCAGTACCGGTGACATCCTGTTCAATATATTCTGGCAACTGTTAGACTGTTTTATTCAGCTTAGGCAAGATGTCTACCAGTTAAAAGATTACAGACTATCTCAATTAATCCTTTTAGCTACCATATATCCTTCCTAAGCTTCATAAAATCGTCTACATGCAGTTGAAATAATAACAAAAAGGCGTCACCGGTACGGTATGGGTTAATTGGTGTAGGCTAGATGTGTTGGGATAAGGCTTTTTTATGTAAGTGATGTACACGTGTTATGACTGATATATGTTACAGTATTGCATGTGTTATGGCATATGTGTTGGTATGTGCATCAGTCGTGTTGCAAGAACCTACTTCACCCACTTTACTGCCGCTCTCTACCACAATTCAGGCATCGTAAAAGATGGGAGGAGGCGCTCCCTCTTTAACTTAGTCCTATGCTTTTTAACCTCCTTATTTCAGAGTTACGTATTCTATGTATTTTTGTATTTAATTTGTATCTAATGTAAGTAAATACAGTTCTCAGGATATACATAGTTACATCAATTCGAAAAGGACTTGGAAATTTGAGCTGATATGTAATTTGGGAGTTGTTAACCAGCAAATAGGTGGGGGTAGATTGTAGGCACCAATCAAACAGGGCTATACCCAGGGAGGCTGTAGGCATTTGATAAGGAGTCGCTGGAACTCCTGTTTCATTTGCTTGGCCTCTCTTACTGATTCCCTTTGTGTCTCACTTACACTGAGAGTAGTCCAGCCAGCCTTCACAAACACCTCCTCCTCCTATCTACTTCACTACACCTAACATGCACACCACACTTCCTCCTTCCACAAACAAATATTTTTTTAAAGATGATGAACACGCACTAAGCCTCGGAGTCCCCATGGGGGGCTGCAATATTTGCGGCCTTTCCTCTAATTTTCACTCGGTTGAACACCATCTCTCCTCCAAACCTGGTCTTCTTTTCCTCGCTGAAACTCAAGTATCTGAGGCAACTACCAGCAGCCCCTTCTCTGTATCCTCCTACTTTCTCTATCCTAGTTTCAAAGCCAAAGGCGAATGTTGTGCATCCGTGCACAACAAACTCACTTACTCTTGTGTTCCCGATTTCGACTCCTCTGAATTTCCAACTTTAAGGCTCAAACTATCCTGTCATTTTCATACTAAATATTTCTGTGCTGTCTATCTTTCCCCTAACTCTACCGATTTTCCCAAATTCTTTGAATATCTAAAATCTAAGGTGGAACATATTCTTTCCATCTCTTCCTTCTCGGAAATCTCCATCTTAGGAGATTCCAATGTTCACCACCGCCAATGGGTCTCCTCTGTTACTACTGACCAACCTGGTGAATAAGCATTCGTCTTTTCTATCCTAAATGACCCAGGAGCAGATGGTCCAGCAACCCACCCGTATCCCGGATCGCTTCGGAGATCGGCCTAACATTCTTGACTTATTTCTGACTTCTAACCCTTCTTCTTATACTGTCAATCTTTTCTCTCCTTTGGGCTCCTCCGACCATAAACTTATCTCTGTTACCTGTCCTATCTCTCCAGTACGGCCACCCGATCCTCCTAGCCGGCGGCGCTTGTGGCACTTTGGCGCTGCCAACTTGGAGGCTCTTCGGCAGTGCTTCTTTAATTTCCCATGGAATTACTTCTGCTTCCGTGGCCGAGGACCCTCGGAAAGAGCTGAACGCATTACCGAGGTAATCCTCTCGGGCATGGAAGCGTACATTCCATTTTCTTTCTCTCAGTTAATGCAAAAAAATCTTGGTTTACTCACGCTTGTTCTACTACTGTCCGCAACAAGAAGGAAGCATTCAAACGGGACCACACCTTAAAACTCAAGAATCTCATTCTTCCCATGTTTCTGCCCGGAATCAAGCCAAATCTGTTCTTCGACTTGCCAAGCACTCTTTAATCAATAATAAATGCACTGAACTATCCAACTCTAGCTCTTCCCAAGCTTTTTGGCATCTAGCTAAAAACCTCTCCAACAATTTTTCTTCCTCATCTTTCCCTCCCCTTTTCCACTCTGATGGCACAAGCATCACTTTTTCCTCTGACAAAGCTGAACTCTTTGCTCAAACTTTTGCTAGAAACTCCACCTTGGATGATTCCGGCGCTATTACTCCCCCTCCACCCCCTCTCTCCTACTTATGCCTAATATCCTAATCTCTTCTAAAGATGTACATTTTACCCTCTCTGGGCTTAATACTAAGAAGGAGTACGGTACAGACGGTGTTCCTCCTGTTGTTCTCAAAAACTGCGCTTCCGTGCTGACTCCCTGCCTAGGCACACTGTTTCGTCTCTGTCTCTCCTCTAACGTCTTCCCTTCATGCTGGAAGATTGCTCTCATTCGACCTGTCCCAAAGAAGGGTGACCACTCTCAACCCTCCAACTATCGTCCAATTGCTCTCATCTCTTGTATCTCTAAAGTTTTTGAAACTATTCTTGCATCTAAATATCTTAAGCATTTCTCTTCTCATAATCTGATCTCAGATCGCCAGTATGGCTTCCTTAAGGGTCGCTCTACTGGTGATCTTCTTTCATATCTTACTAACTCTTGGTCATCCTCCTTTTGGGACTTCGGTGAGACCTTTTCTATTGCACTAGACATATCGAAGGCCTTCGATATAGTCTGGCACAAATCTTTAATTTTTAAACTACCTTCCTTCGGTTTCCATCTGTGCCTTTGTCTCTAATTTCCTTTCCAGCCGTTCCATAGCTGCGATTGTGGACGGCCATCGATCACTTCCTCATCCTATCATACACCAGTGTTCCTCAGGGCTCTGTCCTATCTCCCATTCTCTTCCTAATTTTCAAAAATGATCTTATAAACTGTACCTCCAGTCCCATCCATTCATACGCAGACGACTCTTCCTTACACTACTCAATTAGTTTTCCAGAACGCCCCAGCCAGTAATCCCTCAAACACAAAGATAATGAAAGCCATACAACACTTATCTTCTGATCTAACTACTATTTCCAATTGGGGCAGAGAAAACCTTGTTGACTTTAATGCTTCCAAAACCCAATTTGTCCATCTATCTACCCATCTCTATTCTCCTATTCTCTTTCTAGTTTTCATATAATTATGATCTTCTCAACTGTACATCCAGTCCCATCCATTCGTATGCAGACAACTCTACCTTACACCACTCAATTAGTTGTACAGAACGCCCCAGCCAGCAGTCCCTCAAAAGCAAACGTAATGAAGCCATAAAATACTTATCTTCTGATCTAGCTACTAACCTTGTTGCATTTAATGCTTCCAAAACTCAATTTATCCATCTTACTACCTGTCAGGAACCTCCAGAGGACTATCCCTTATTCTTCAACAATACAAAAATCAATCCTTCATCTTCTCTCAATATTCTTGGTGTCTTTTTCTTCTGCTCTCACTTGGAAGGACCATATTACCAGATTTGCTAAGGCAGCCTCCCAGAAGCTGGTTGTGCTCAACCGCCTCAAGGGGTTCTTTACCCCTGCACAGCTTCTTGCTCTGTACAGGGGTACTGTGCGTCCTTGTATTGAGTATTGTATTGTTCACATGTGTGGGGAGGATCCTCTCATACCGCACTCTTAGACAAAGTAGAAAGGAAGGCCTTTCGCATCATTAATTCCCGCCCACTCACCAACTCTTTACAAACTCTCTCTTTTCGCCGCAATGTTACATCTCTCTCGCTATTCTATCGCTACTACAATAATCAGTGTTCCTCAGAGCTCTCCCAGTGTATACCACCTCCTCTACGTAGGGTACGTGGTACCCGTCTTGCAACACAATCCCACCTCTACCTTGTGCAACTCTCCAACCCAAGAGTGAAACGTTACTCTCAGTCTTTCTTCTATTCAACAGCTGAGCTCTTGAACTCTCTCCCAGAATAAGTCTTTCCCTCCTCCTATGACTTAAATTGCTTCAAACTCTGTGTGTCCAGGCATTTTGGCTCGAACGTCCCTTGATTTTGGCCCTGTCACTCTTTCAACTCTGGGGGAAGCACTCGCTACAGGCAGTTCTGCCTTTTGTCTCCCTCACTCACATAGAAAAAAAGTCTATAACCCATTTGATGTTGTGTGAGGCTATGTATGTGGTGTTGTATGTGGTGTATGTGGTGTTGTAAATGGTGTTGTACGTGGTGTTGTAAGTAGTGTTGAATGTGGTGTTGTGTGTGGTGTTGCATGTGGTGTTGTGTGTGGTGTATGTGGTGTTGTATGTGGTGTTGCATGTGGTGTATGTGGTGTTGTAAATGGTGTTGTATGTGGTGTTGTAAGTGGTGTTGTAAGTGGTGTTGTATGTGGTGTTGTATGTGGTGTTGTGTGTGGTGTTGCATGTGGTGTTGTAAGTGGTGTTGTATGTGGTATTGTATGTGGTGCTGTATTTGGTGTTGTTTGTGGTGTTGTATGTGGTGCTGTATGTGGTGTGTGTGGTGTTGTATGTGGTGTTGTTTGTGGTGTTGTATGTAGTGTTGTATGTGGTGTTGTGTGTAGTGTTGTATGTGGTGTTGTATGTAGTGTTGTATGTGGTGTTGTAAGTGGTGTTGTATGTGGTGCTGTAAGTGGTGTTGTGCGTAGTGTTGTATTTAGTGTTGTGCGTGGTGTTGTGTGTGGTGTTGTGCGTGGTGTTGTGTGTGGTGTTGTGTGTGGTGTTGTATGTGGTGTTGTATGTGGTGTTGTAAGTGGTGTTGTGCGTGATGTGTGTTGTGTTGTATGTGGTGTGTTGTAAGTGGTGTTGTGCATGGTGTTGTGCATGGTGTTGTATGTGGTGTTGTATGTGGTGTTGTATGTGGTGTTGTAAGTGGTGTTGTAAGTGGTGTTGTATGTGGTGTTGTATGTGATGTTGTATGTGGTGTTGTATGTGGTGTTGTGTGTGGTGTTGTATGTGGTGTTGTAAGTGTTGTTGTATGTGGTGTTGTATGTGGTGTGTTGTAAGTGGTGTTGTATGTGGTGTTGTAAGTGGTGTTGTGCGTGGTGTTGTATGTGGTGTTGTATGTGGTGTGTTGTAAGTGGTGTTGTATGTGGTGTTGTAAGTGGTGTTGTATGTGGTGTTGTAAGTGGTGTTGTGCGTGGTGTTGTATGTGGTGTTGTATGTGGTGTTATAAGTGGTGTTGTATGTGGTGTTGTATGTGGTGTTGTATGTGGTGTTGTATGTGGTGTTGTATGTGGTGTTGTATGTGGTGTTGTGTGTGGTGTTGTATGTGGTGTTGTAAGTGGTGTTATAAGTGGTGTTGTATGTGGTGTTGTAAGTGGTTTTGCGTGTGTTGTAATGTGAGGTAACTATTGATTCCTGACACTTCATCACCATCACCGACCAGTGATCACGACAAGGTGAGGCTGTGTGTGTGTGTGTGTGTGTGTGTGTGTGTGTGTGTGTGTGTGTGTGTGTGTGTGTGTGTGTGTGTTGGAGGAGGGGGAGGGGGGGGGGTCGTGTGCGTGTGGGTGTCTGTTGAATAAAATACAGTTCAGTCTGCCTTCGCCTCTCTCTCTCTCTCTCTCTCTCTGCGACTGATACTTTTAAGACGAAGTATAAGCACTACAAGATTCGATTCCCTACAAGAAGATATAATACGACTAATATGTATTTACACATAAACGCATCCTAGGAAGTTTTAATAAGGGGAGGTTCTAGGTTGACCCCCGTCAAACTTTATAAATACCCCGAAGAACCCCCTTCAAGATAAATTAGTAAATTTTTCAGTAGAGAATGTCCCCGCCTAAGACCGATTCCTCCTAAGTTACAGGCTCGCTATCGCTGCCAGAAAAAAACAATCGACACCTAATTGGCACGAAAGGTTTTGTAGCAACAATATTAGCCAAAAGGTATTAAAATCTCTAAGCCAATGGGGCGAACGTCTTATAATTTACTAAAAAATTGACTAAACATGAGGGAGAAGAGGGCATAGAAAAAAATCCTTACGGTAATCAAAAATATAAAACACACACAATAGATCAAATCAAGCTAACACACAGTAGGAGTCACAAACAAATTTTGATATTTATTGGCGAAACTCCCTGCGCTACCAATTGACCACAGGCGATTTTCGTTCTATAATGATGTTGGAGCTGCAGACATCGGTATTTAGCAGTATTACTAGCTATAACACGGTTGCAGTACATTTATCGATACATAATACCCAATTCAACATGCTTTTTATCCATCGTAAACCTACATTATTATTATCGCCTTTCTGATTATAAGCGATATTTACGGCTCCAACTTCCTTATTGCCTGATACTCCCTGCGCTACCAGTTGGATATTCTAATAATGCACATAATTGTTTTGGTAATTTATTCTTCATTCCACTATGGTCCATTCTTAATAAAGTAAACCAAAACTCGTGACTCCTGACCTCTGTAACTTAGCATATGGGTTGCAAATGTTCACACCTATACCTTGGCTGACTCTCCCAAATGGTAGATATAGTAGACTGATTAGTATAGTCGTTTTTGCGTAATAGAGGAATTAGTGGTCACATTTGTTGGCCTATGTATGTACCGGTATGTATACTCAGGCACATACCCCATGGCTGGGGGTGGCTGACTCGAGACAGAGCCGGAACAAAAACAACATTTAAAGTTTCAACTCTTAGGATCTGGGACCACTTTCGCGTTCCGTCGCCCACTTCTCGTCTCGTCTAGTATGTGAATTTTACAAGACGAGGAGGATTCCTAGCCTTCCGCCCCCAAAGTAGGAACAGTAGTACAGGAAAAGAGACAGACAGAAACAGCTAAGGTTCGGTAGAGGATGCCAAACCTCACTCTGGACAGGACCAGCCCTAATTTGTTAGCCTAATAGCCTAGTAGGCTTACCTCATTGCCAAAATATGTGCTTTCATTGAGTGTTTAGTCTCTACTCTAGGATAATTGAGAGAATGGTAAAACCTTTTGCAAACTTATTAACTTTATCATATGTAGAGTGCCACGTATAAGCACTTATACAATAGAAGTAGAAACACTCATTCCTAATTTTCCGTATAGATTTTATCGTTTGATTATATAGTCCATTCATGGAGATAGGGCAGATATCGTAACCCATAACCTCTGTAACTAATAAAAGGGCTAGAGCAATATTTAATGGACTGTAAATGTCCACACCTATTCCCTAGCTGACCCTTCCTAAATGGTAGACATATTAATTCGATTACTGTAATTGTTTATGAGTTACAGAGGATAATGGGCCAAGACTTCTCGCCTACCTATAATGAATGGAATATAGTTATTGTAAATAATTGAAATACTGTATGTATATATATATATATAACTCAAACTTATATTATATTTCTTAGTAGGCCTATGTATTCATGACATGCACAACGTATGTTAAAATATGAATTTTTTGTTTAATTAATCTGCATCTTAAACTTTGCAGAGAAATTTTACGGAATACAAAAACTAATGGTAAAAACAGGTAACGATGCCAGTGGGTCTTGTGAAAAATGTTAATGAGTGTGGCGGGACATACACACACACACACCAGCCCACATACACGCTCACACACAAACACCAACACACACACACCAACACACATACACTCACCAACACACATACACGCTCACACACACACATGCTCACACACATACACACACACCAGCATATACTGTATAATACGCTCACGCACACACACACACACATCAGCATACATATACGATCTCACACACACATCAACATACATACATACACACACACAATATCATTCACACAAACACATCACCATACATAATTAAATATACGCTCTCACACACATCAGCATATACACACACACACATATCAACATACATATATGCTCTCACACACATCAGCATATATACACACACACACATATCAACATACATATATGCTCTCACACACATCAGCATATATACACACACACACATATCAACATACATATAATTATGCTCTCACACACATCAGCATATATACACACACACATATCAACATACATATATGCTCTCACACACATCAGCATATACTGTATACACACACACATCAACATACATATATGTTCTCATACACTCATCAGCATATATACACACACATATCAACATACATACATGCTCTCATACTCATCAGCATATATACACACACTCATCAACATACTTGTACGCTCTCACACACATCAGCATATATACACACACACATCAACATACATATACTCTCTCACACACATCAACATATATACACACACACATATCAGCATACATATTATGCTCTTATACGCTCACCAGCACCCTCCCTCCCCCCCCCCCTCCCCCCTCCCTCCAAACACACACTTTTCATTACCTACACATTAACATGGAGATTATTCCAGATGCTAATGGTATTAGCTCAGTATACGTTACCTGCTACAATAGTCTATTCATTATGTAGGCCAACAAGTGTAATCTCTAGCCTCCCTAACTCAAAAAGGGCTATAGCAAATGGATTGTAAATTTTCACAATTATTTCCAGGCTGACTCTTCCTCAACGATAGAAATATTAGCTCGATTATTCCAGTCGTTTCTTTACGGGGAAGTTTTTTTAGTTTGTTCGCTAGACCTCCATCAAGCTAAACATTACACCCCCTAGACCCCCTTTCAAGATAGATTTGTACTTTTTTCGGTAGAAAAATGCTTCGGCCAACGGCCGGTTCCTCTTAAATTACAGGATAAAATCGACACCTAAATGGCACGAGAGGGGCGAAAGCTCCTAAAATCAGCAAACTAATGGGGCGAACGTCTTACAATCTAAAAAACAATGGGGCTAAACATGAGGGAGAAAGGGGTCCAGAAAAAAAGTCATAAAGGTTAGGGGGTCAATATTTTGGGGTAATTTTAATGAATATACTATGAGTAATGGTATTAAAACAATGATAGGCTTTTTGAACTAACAATAACACTTAACAGATAATACCAACTAACAAATAAATATGTATATTTTTCTACCGAAAAATTAACAAATTCATTCGAAAGTGGATTATGAGGATATTTTATTATGCTTGATGGAGGTCTAGGGAAGAAACTAAACAAGAATAAACAAACAAATAAATAAATAGACTAATAAATGAACCCTACCCCCATAAAAAAACAGTTCATCACCAAATGAACTGGGATAAATTGATATAATATGATTACATGGTCAACCTTTATTATTGTCAGCAGTGCATTTATAATTATCAGGTATCATATAATAGTTATCATGACTATCGAAGTACAAGCACGGAACATTTGATGTCTTCCTCGTAAAATAGATTATTTAATTATATGATGGAGCTCATACAAAATATTACATTTAATGAGCTCAGCCTTGAATGTTATGTATAATACTACAATATGTTTACAACATTTCAGACCTAAAGGAGGTGTATGTTGCTTCGCAAAATCTGAAATTGCCCTGGAGGAGGTTACTAGTTTCAATTGTCCCTATTTTGATTATTCTATATACAAATTAATTTCTGCTGGTAAATTTAAATACATATGTTGCATCTACCGTTCCCCAAATACTCCTCCAGAGCAAAGTCTTTTTGATTCTCTGTCCTTACAACTCAGTGTCCTCAACTTAATATGCTTCTTCTGAAATCACTGTGTTGGGTGATTTTAATGTCCATAATGTTGAATGGCTCACTCATTCAGCCAGGACTGATGATGCTGGTCTTAAATGTGAGCTATTTGCAGACTCATTTAATCTCACTCAACTAGTCAACCCGTGTACCAGATAATCCTAATCATAATTCCCACCTACTGGACTTATTTTTAACAACCAATTCAGAAAATTATGATGTTACAGTGAGGTCCCCGCTTGGATCTTCTGATCACTGTCTGATACAGGCCACCTGTCTATCACCTACCACACCTTCCCACTCTGAACCTGTTTTGGTGACTAAATGGCATTACGATAGGGCAGACTGGGAGGGACTTCAAGGTTTCTTTATTGATATTCCCTGGACCTCTTTCTTTTCTAATGATGCACACTCCACCTTGAGCCACATACAAGATTTTGTAAAATTGGAATGGAAACTTTTATTCCTCATCAAAAGTACAGTAAAAGATCTAATTCACCTAAATGGTTTGACCATAATTGTGCTAGAGTAACTGAACAAAAAGCAATATCCTACAATGCATACACAAGATCAAAAACACATGAAGCCTTTAATTACTTTAGAAACATCAGAAATCATGCCAAAACTGTATTAAACCTAACTAAATCAAAATTTCTCCACAAGCAGGCAAATAAACTTCTAAATAATCCAAATGATAACAAAATATTTTGGTCTACTCTTAACTCATTCAAATCCAACTTCACTACTGCTTCATCCATTCCACCATTAAAATCTCCGACTGGCAATCTTGTAAGTGACCCACGAGGTAAAGCTAACCTTCTTGCGGATATTTTCTCCACCAACTCAACCTTAGATGAAATAAATCAAGATGTCCCTGTACTTAATTTTAATTCGCCTGAAATTCCCTCACTTAAGATCCACACCAGACATGTCAAAACTATTTTGCAGAATCTCTCAGTAGATAAGGCTCCTGGTCCAGATGAAATTCCTCCAATAGTACTTAAGAATTGCTCCTTGGTGCTCGCGCCTGTATTGGCAAACTTTTTCCGTCTGTGTACTCGTACCTCATGCTTCCCAGTACCCTGGAAAGAAGCAAACATCCATCCAGTTCCTAAAAAAGGTGCCTCTTCAGATCCATCAAACTACAGACCAATAGCTATAACTTCCACTCTTGGTAAAGTCTTTGAAATTATATTAAATAATCACATAATTAAGCATCTTGAGAATAATAAATTAATCAGTGATAGGCAATATGGTTTTAGACGATGTCGATCAACTGCAGACATTCTTTGCCTTCTTACGCATCAAATCAACCAAGCTACAGACCAACATGGTGAAACACATACAATAGCACTGGATATATCAAAGGCATTTGATAGAGTCTGGCATCAATCCTTATTGTCGAAGATGTCACACTATGGCCTTGCATCATTAGTTCCACTAATTTTTTCTTATCTTCATAACAGAAAAATATGTGTAATGGTAGATGGCCTTTATTCTCAATTTCACTCAATAAATGCTGGTGTTCCCCAGGGATCAGTTTTGGCCCCAACTCTGTTCCTCATTCATATCAATGATCGCATATCTACCACTCATAATCCAATACATTCCTACGCAGATGACTCAACACTCCACAGTTCCTTCACATTTACCAATTCTTTCACCCAACCCGATCTTATAAATTCAAAAATAAACACTGCAATTTCTCTGAACCAGGACCTTTCTAGAATTGATGAATGGGGACAAAAGAATCTAGTTTCCTTTAATGCACAGAAAACCAAGTACATTCAATTTTCTAACCGACAGAATCTCACTGACTCCCATATATTTTTAATCTATCTATCTATCTATATCTGCTCAACAGGTGGCGTTGTGTGTGTGTAAGTATGAGAGTCCGAGTGTAGGGGGTGAGACAGTGAAGCACGGGAACGAGGCGGCTTCAGAGATGGGGTCGTTTCGGGCCATGAGTGAGCACCGTGCCTCATGTGAAGGCAAGATGGCAGGTGCTCGTTGTACTCTACGTGCTTCACATGTCTCACTCCCTAGACTGGAACAAGACCTCACAGGCTTCACTGTTCATTGTAAAGCGGTGAATGTTAAGGCTCTCAGCCTATGCTCGAGAGGAAGTAAGTTGGAATATAGAAAAAAAAAAAAAAAAAAAAAATGCTCAGGCCCAATCCCCATTTTGGGGGTAGCCGACTCAAGACAGAGCAAGAACAGGGAAAACACAAAAATAACATAAAACAACAAATAAACACAGATAAAAAGCACAAACTCACACACATCCAGGTCACCCAAGAGAAGACCCAGAGAGCAGGGTCACCAAGGTCGCTCCAGCACTCCCCCGGCCCCCGACCACCCGGAGAGGTTCCGATCTCGACAGGCAGACATGTAGCGGAGCCAAAGCCACAAGCCCTCCCACCACACTTCCAGGCGCACCCTTCATATTAATCGTCTCCCCGGGCCAGGCGCCTGATGGACTATTATCTAGTCCAACTTGCGCCCGACCCCTTACTCCAAATGACCACGCGTTCACTCAACTATTCACAAGCATTCTCCATTCACTCCTGTCCACCACCACTTCCCCTGCCTGATCTATAGTCATTCCTCTATCATCCAAAGCCTTTCTTACACAGTCTCTCCATCTCAATGGGGGTCTTCCTGCCCTTCTATCTCCCCTTGTACCTGACTCACATATTCTCTTTGTAAGCCTTTCATCTCCTATTCGTTCAACATGACCATACCAGCTCAGCACCCTTCTGTCCACTCTGGCTGACAAATGTTCCTGCTGCCCCACTCTCCTACGTATCTCTTCATTCCTCAATCTGTCTCTACGAGTAACTCCACACATACTCCTCAAGCAGCTCATCTCCATCACATCCAGCCCTCTTTTCTCCTTTTTCTTCAGAGCCCATGACTCATCCCCATACATCACTGTTGGCACAACAATTCCTTGATACAGTGCACTTTTTACTTTCATTCCGAGATTTCTCGTCTTCCACATAATTCCCATTGCTCCGAAAACCTTCCTTCCTTCACACACTCTCTATTTTACCTCCACTTCCATACCTCTACTCTTGATTATCGTTCCTCCTAAATATTTAAAACACTCTACTTGTTCCAATATTTCCCCATCCAGCCTCACATCTAGATTTACCCTATGCTCTCCCCTATTACACATAATTACTTTACTTTTATTGACATTCACCTTCAGTTTCCTCCTTCCACAAACCACACCAAACTCTTTGACTACCCGCTGCAGTTTCTCATCAGAATCCGCCACCAATAAGAACATAAGAACATAAGAAAATGGGAGTCTGCAGAAAGCCGATTGGCCTAAGCAAGGCAGATCCCTCTCCCACACAACCCCAGTTCAATTACAAAGCCCAATTATAGGCTCAACACTCTAATACCCTGAGGATCATCTTACCAAAACGGTTAGATATTAACGCAGGATTATGGGGGTATGCAGAGTGCTGATTGGCCCAACCCGGCTGATCCCCCTTCACACCCAACCCTTCTCGTCCATATGCTTATCCAATTTTATCTTAAAGCTCCCTACCGTTTTAGACCCCACTATAGCACTTGGTAGTCCATTCCACCCATCTACAACTCTGTTACCAAACCAATATTTGCCTATATCTTTTCTGAAACGAAATTTATCTAATTTGAAACCATTGGTACGAGTTCTTTCGCTATCACTGAGCTTTAGTACATTTGTCATGTCCCCTTTGTTAATCCCACTAACCCACTTAAACACCTCTATCATATCCCCTCTAACTCTGCGTCTCTCTAACGAATGTAAACCTAATTTCTTCAACCTTTCTTCATACGAAAGATTTCTAATATTATGGATCATTTTTGTCATTCTACGCTGTACTCTCTCCAATGAATCTATGTCCATTCTGTAATAAGGACACCAAAATTGGACAGCATAATCCATATGGGGTCTCACTAATGACAAGTAAAGTTTTAAGATAACATCAGCAGTTCTGTTACTCACACTCCTAGAGATGAACCCGAGAATCCTGTTTGCCTTATTACGAACGCTTATACACTGTTTTCTAGGCTTCAAATCATTGCTAACAAACACACCTAGATCTTTCTCACAGTCTGAATTTTCTAATTCTAAATTAGCTAGTTTATATTTAACATTTGTATGCATCTTCCCTATCTTTAATACCTTGCATTTGTCAATGTTAAACTTCATCTGCCAATTTACTGACCATTCATGTAAGGTATCTAGATCCCTTTGGAGGCACTCTATATCGCTATCTGAATCAATTGATCTCCCCATTTTAGTATCGTCTGCGAATTTACTTATCCTACTAGTTATACCTAAATCTAGGTCATTTATGTATATAAGAAACAACAGGGGACCTAATACCGATCCCTGGGGGACACCACTTTTGACTGCTCCCCACTCTGACTTGGTACCATTTATGCTGACTCTCTGTTTCCTACCAATTAGCCATGACCTAATCCATCCCAACAACGATCCTCCTATTCCATGTGCCTCAACCTTTCTCATCAATCTCTCATGAGGGACTCTGTCGAAAGCTTTACTGAAATCTAAATAAATAATATCATATGACTTGTCACTATCTACTGCTTCATATACCTCTGAGAAAAAGCTAAGCAAATTAGTAAGGCAAGAACGTCCCTGAGTGAATCCATGCTGAGAAGAATTTATTAAGTTAAATTTGTCTAAGTGGCTTCTAATTTTCCTAGCAATAATAGACTCTAGCAACTTTCCTATGATTGATGTGAGACTAATGGGACGGTAATTGGATGCTATCGATTTATCACCTTTTTTGAAGATCGGAACTACATTTGCAAGCTTCCAAGCTTCTGGAACTAAACCTGTTTCTAAAGACTTGTTAAATAAAAATGCTAATGGGCTACTTAACTCATCTCTGCATTCTGTTAATACTCTAGCATATACCTCGTCAGGACCAGGCGATTTTTGAGGTTTCAGTCTGTCAATTTCCTTAAGCACATCATTTCTACTTATACTAACTGTACTTAACATATTTTCTATACTATCACTATATACCATATTGACTTCTGGAATCTGTGCCAAATTATCATTAGTGAAAACGGAAAGAAACTGACTATTTAATGTACTGCACATTTCTAAATCATTTTCTGTTATTTCTCCTATTGAAGTTTTTAGGGGGCCTATTACACCTCTAACTTTAGATTTATATAGTTGGTAAAAAGCTTTAGGGTTATTTTTTGAGTCACTGGCTATCCTTATTTCATAATTTCTTTTTGCTTTCCTGATTTCCTTTTTGACCTGTCTTGATAGAGTCTGATAGTATATATGTAGATGATTTTCGCCTCTCTTTATTTTTCTATATATTCCTTTCTTTTTTCCTATAAGATCTATTAGCTTATTAGTCATCCATTTTGGTTGGTTCTGCGGCGATCTAAATTTTCTTTTAGGGATATATTTATTTTGAGCATTGTGGAGTGAAGCAATAAACTGGTTATATGTAGGTGGCAAGTTTAACTCTGGCATATCCTGACTTAATTGCTTAACAATAGGGTCCACCCTTAAGTCTCTTCTTAGCCCACCATAATCGGCTTTTCTGAAATCTGGGATAAGTGTCGTATTCTCTTTAGCATTCCCTGTCCATTGTATATTAAAATAAATAGATTTATGATCGCTATTTCCTAGGTGGTCACCAATCTCTACATCATTTATCATATGTTCATTGTTACTGAAAACTAAATCAAGAATATTAATACCTCTAGTCGGCGTATCTACGAATTGAAATAAAAAACTATCTTGTACAACCTCAATAAACTCTGCTGAATCGGAGTCGCCTATTTGGTGCTGCCAATCAATGTTCGGAAAATTAAAATCCCCCATAATGCACACATTGCTAAACCTTGATGCTATTTTAATTTCCTCCCATAACGATGTTCCGCCATTTCTACTCATATTAGGCGGTCTATATATAACTCCAATAACTATGGTCTCACTACCTTCGTTAACCTCTACCCAAACACTTTCATTATCATAATTTAGTCTAATACCTGATTTAATACAGCTTTTTAATGTACTCCTGACAAACACTGCTATACCCCCGCCCCTCCTACTTGTTCGGTCATATTTAAACAAACTATATCCTGGAATATCAAATTCTGCTAAAAAATGCCTAGATTCTGTATTAATCCACGTTTCAGTTAGCGCTATTATGTCTATATTTTCTGTGCTAACGAGTGCTCTAAGTTCGTTCATTTTGTTACATAAACTCCTACAATTTGTATAATATACCCTCAACCTATTACTTTTATTTGCAACTAATTTTCTATTGTTTTTAGCTAACTTATTATTTCCTGTTGAACTACTAGCTCTAGACGGACATTCTGCTCTATCAGTAATCTCATCTTTACTATCAGTTACATGTGTAGTGTTATCGATACTACTATTACACATCACTATATTCGCACTATCTTGACTGATTATTTCTATTTTACTCACTGGTTTGTCACATGAAGTACCTGCTCCATATGGAGACAGTATTTTACTTACACACCCAGGTTTTTTTAACGAAACCCCGCAACAATCTTGTCCAGTGAGCTGGCCAAGGTCGAAACTCCTAGTCGAGAAAGATGTACTCCATCCTGGGCATACAGTTCATCCTTACCATAGAAGTGGGTCCAGTTATCTAGGAATGGTATTGACTTTGCCTTGCAATACTTCTCCAGCCGGCTATTTACACCAATAGCCCTGGAGGACCATTCCTTCCGTACCCCTCTTCTTGGCAGGATACTGTGTACCACAGGAAATCCACCCTTCTCCTTGATCCTCTCCAGCATTTCCTGGTACTTGGTCAGCAACTCCTCAGTCCTGCATCTCCATATGTCATTGGATCCCGCGTTGATGAAGATGATGGGGTCCTCCCCACCCACTTCTAGGACACCATCCATCTTCTCTGCCACCCTCCCGACTCCGGCTCCAGGTAGGCAGACAACTTTACTAACATGAGTGTTAGTAGCCCCGTCAAGGTACCTAACCATTGAATCACCGACAATGAACTTAGCTTTTTTCCATTGTCGGCGTGTAGCAGGAGTTGTAGCAGCAACAGCAGCAGACTTCCCCCACTCCCCTCTCACTGCCTCGATGAGCGCCACTTCCTCGCCATCACTCTCATCAGCCAAGGTGCTGAAGTTGTTGTGGGTCTTGAGTGGCTGCCTTTTCAGCTTGCAGGCCGTTGCACTGGTTGACACCACTTTCCAAGGGGCTTCACGATCCCTGGGAACACTTCCGGTAGCCTCACACTTCTTCTCCGCCATAGCTAGTCTCAAGGCCAAATTTTCATCTTTGAGACACTGAATCTCCTGCTCCACACTCTCCAGTCTTTCTTGCAAAGCAAGACAAAGCTGGAGAGTATGGGAGGAGACAGCAGACTCATCAACAACAGCCATCACTAAGAAAGTTCACTAGGACCTCACTAAGGGTAAACAGGTTCACTAGCGGTCACTGGGGACGTCCGCACTAGTCAGGGGTCAGAGGGCAACTGCTGAGTCATCAGCGACATTCTTTCCTACTAAACCCAATCCTCTTCCCATAGTTCTCCTTTTCACCTCCCTCACCACACCATCCATAAACATATTAAACAGCCATGGTGACATTACACAACCCTGTCGCAAACCTACCTTTACCTCAAACCATTCACTCAACTCACCATTTCCTACTCTCACACATACTCTGCTCCCTTCATAAAAACTCTTAACTGCTTCTAACAAATTTCCTCCTATTTCATAAATCCTTAGCACCTTCCACATTGCTTCACGGTCCACACGATCATACGCTTTTTCCAAGTCCATAAAAGCCCAAAATATCTCCTTATGCTTCTCTAAATACTTCTCGCATAACTGTCTTACTGCAAACATCTGATCCACACACCCTCTTCCTCTCCTAAAACCGCATTGTTCTTCTACCATTGAAAATTCCGTACACTTTATTATCCTCTCTATCAACACCCTGCCATACAGCTTTCCAACCACTGACAATAAACTAATACCTCTATAACTTGAACACTCCTGCCGATCTCCCTTCCCCTTGTACAACGGCACAATACATGCACTCTTCCAGTCTATTGGTACCATTGACACAGCAAAGCACACATTGAAAAGTCTCACCAACCAATCTATTATCACATTTCCACCCTTCTTTATACACTCCACAGCAATACCATCCAAACCTTCTGCTTTTCCCGCTCTCATTTGTTTCACTGCTTCTTTCACCTCATTTTCCTCAATCCTTTCATTCATTCCCTGCCACCTGGGTGGCCTGGGTAACCTATCTCCATCCACCTCTGCTTCAATCACTGCTTCTCTTCCATCTCTTGTATTTAACAAAGATTCAAAATACTCGGCATATCTTTTCCTCACTTCAACTGGTTCTACTATTAATTCTCCATTTTCATCTTTCACTGACTCTTCCCTCTTTTGTCCTCCTTTCCCTACTTTATTTACCTCCTTCCAGAACATCTTCTTTCGTATTTCAAAATTCTCACTCAGCCTTTGACCTCACCTTTCGTTTGCATCTTTTTTCGCTTCTCTAATTTTCCGTTTTGCCTCTCTCCTTTTCTCCTTGCACCTCTCCCATACCTCAACACTACCATCCTGTAGAACCCTCTCAAAACACTGTCTCTTCTCCTCAACTGCCTTTCTCACCGTATCATTCCACCACTCGCTTCCCTTCCTGATACCTCTGCCTCCTACTTTCCTTTTGCTGCATTCTACCTCTGCACATGCTTTCACTCCTTCCTTAAACTGTTGCCATTCAACCTCTACTTCTCTCACTTCCATCCACTTTTCATTTAGTCTTTCCTTGTACTCCCTCTCTTTTTCACTCTTCTCTAACTCACTAACTTTTATTACCTCTCTTACTTCACACTTGTCTCTTATTCTCCTGTAACTCTTAACTCTTAGCTTTCCCTCCACCAGGTAATGATCTGACATACCCTCCGCCTCACCTCTCATCACATTCACATCCAGCAGTCTACACAATCTTTCCCTTGTCACCAGCACATAATCCATCAATGCCCTCTCTACAATCTCTCCCCTCACAAGTCTATGCCAGGTGTACTTGTGTATACGCCTTTTTTTGAAGAACGTATTACCTATACTCAATCTGCACTCTTCACATACATTTTTCAGTCTTTCTCCACTCTCGTTTACACCATCCACACCAAAACTACCGATGACTTCCTCAACAGGCTCATTTCCTACCCTAGCATTTAGGTCCACTAAAACTATAACATTTTCATTTTCATCAAACCCTTGTAGACAATCTCTCAAATCCTCCCAGAAACCCTCTACCTCGTCTAACTCTCTTTCACTCCCTGGTCCATACGCACTTACAAAAACCCACCTTTCACCCTTAAACCGCATTCGCACCCACATTAGCCTTGATGACACCTCTTTCCACTCTTTTATAAACTCTCTCAACTCCTCCTTCACAATAATAGCCACTCCTTCTTTCCCCCTGACTCCCTCATCTACTCCAGACTTTCTACCTATCACGTTTCCAAAATCCACTTCTCCCTCTCCTTTCATCTTTGTTTCATTCAGTGCAAGGACATCATATATCCTTTTTTCAAATAACCTTCCAATATCCTCTCGCTTCTCATTCGTACTACATCCACGCACATTCAAAGCTCCTATTCTTAGGGTCCGGGACCACGAACGCGTTCCCTCGCCCCTATCTCTGTCTCGTTTTTTTGGTAGATTTATTTAAGGGGAGAAGGATACCAGGCCCCCGATCCCCTTTAGCCGACTTCTACGTCTCGCCGGAGAAAAGCGTAAATGATGTAAATATTCCCACTTCCCCTAGTATTGACATTCTCGGTGTAACATTAACTACTAACTTGAGCTGGACACATTATGTTAGAAGCATTGCTAAGAATGCCTCTAAAAAACTGGGACTCCTGTACAGAGTTCGAGAATTCTTCACTGACGAGCAGTTGGCCGTAATAATTTATATAAAAGTCATGTGCGTTCTCAGATGGATTACTGTTCACCTCTGTGGGGTGGAAGTGGAGTGGTTGCATTGAGGCAGTTGGACAAAATTCAAAATAAAGCTATTAGATTAATCAATAACCCTGCAATCACACAGGACCTTCCTACATTATCCATACGAAGAAACATTGCATCCCTTGCATTATTCTACAGATATTTTCACAGCAATTGTTCCGAGGAACTTGCTTCAATTGTGCCGCCTCTCCACATCTTTCCCCGTAGAACTAGGGCAGCTGAGAGCGCCCATGAATTTACACTTTCTCCTCCACAATGCAGAACTTCTGCTTATCAGAATTCATTTATCCCCAGAGCTACTACTCTTTGGAATTCACTTCCCTCGAATTGCTTTCCACAAACTTACAATCTACAAATGTTTAAATCCAGTTGTTACAAACATTTTATGAATGGAGGATGCCTTTAGGCACATGGACCTTTTTGTTTTATCTGTGTTTTTCCTTCCTCCGTTCATTGTCTCTTAAATTTTTTTTTTTTTTTTTTATTGTAATACTTTATAAGGCTAATAAAGGATTGAATTTGAATTTGAATTCATAGAAGGATTTTACTGTAATTTCAGAGGACTTTTCCCGTCAGGTTCTCGTGGTGAGATCTACCTGGTGTGAAGTTTGAAAACCAGATTACGATACATTTTGGGATATAAAGTGACATTGTATTATCTTGTTTTGATTCGATTACCTTTATTAATTACCTTACCTTTATTAATTGCATTTGTCTTTCATCCCCCACTATACCCTCTCTCTCTCTCTATATATATATATATATATATATATATATATATATATATATATATATATATATATATATATATATATATATATATCCTGACGTGAAAGTGATACATGCTCGTTTAATGGAGCAGGAAAAAGAAGCTTGAGACTCGTGAACGCAGAAGTAGAAAATAGCCCCTTTGTTTGTAAATTAACACATAGCAAGGGAAGAACAAACAAACAAAGGTTGCAGTGTAATAAATGTGTCTCTCCACCACCACCACCATGACACACACACACACACACAGTACCTCCCACCTGAACCTTTACCTCCTGTGGGACGCAGTACTCATCTCTCTGTGTTCTGGTCACCTGCCCCTACCACCTCCCATCAACAGACCCCGTCATCCGGACCTACCGACCAACGCCAGACTCTGCAATGCGGGGGTTCGGGCAGTGGTTGGTTCATTACCCGTGGACGGAGGTTCTCACTGAAGAAGATGTCAATGCCAAATGGGACAACTTCGTATCTACCACCACCGAAGCCTACCACCACTTCTTCCCCACCAAGAGGACCAAAATGCACCCCTCTGACGTCCCATGGATTACTCCTCGGATCAAGAGACTGATGCAGAATCGGAATAAGGCCTTCTACACGGACAACAATCGCTACAAGGACCTACGCAACATTGTGATAAGGGAGATCCGTTGGTCGAAGAAGTCCTACTACCCTACAAAGATTCATCATTTAAAACAAACCAATATCAGTCAGTGGTACTCTAAAATTAAGAATCTTTGTGGCTTAAGTAGTGGGACTCCTTCGATCCCCTGTGTTTCCCATGTCCCTCGTGAAGATGCACCTGAACTGATAAATAATCACTTCTCTACCATATGCCAGACCCTCCCCAAACTAGACCGCACCAACCTCCCTGCCTTCCTCCCATCCCCTTCCCCCCCAGTAACTGTTCAAGAATATGAAGTGGCCAAAAAGCTTTCCAGTTTCAAATAAAAAAGATCAACAACCCCAGTAGACCTACCCATGAAAATATACAAAGAATTTTCGATTGAATTTGCCACCCCCCTTTGCTCGATAATTAATGCCTCCTTAAGGCAAAGTAAATGCCCTGCAGACTGGAAAACTTCATATGTCACTCCAATTCCCAAAACCCCCTCCCCACATTCTCTTAATGAACTCAGACCAGTTGCCATAACGCCCATCCCTAGTCTAATCTGTGAGGACTTTGTATTCACCTGGGCTTACTCACAAATCCGTCACTTAATAGATCCCCAACAGTTTGGCAACGTAAAAACATCCTCCACCACTCATCTTCCTAGATTATATTTACACAAATCTTGAGAAGAGAAAGACTTCCCTCGCTCTTGCCTTTATTGACTTTAGGAAAGCATTTGACCTTGTTGACCACACCATCATCATCAACAAGGCCATAAAGTTGGGGCTACATCCTACCCTGGTTGCGTGGTTGACCGACTTCCTTAGTGACAGACGGCAAGCAGTGCGATATCAAGGCTTCATCTCCACCTTCCTAGACATCACATGTGGAGTCCCACAGGGCACAAAGATGGGGCCTCTATTGTTCCTCATCTTGATTAATGATGCCCTAAAGGACACTCCATTCCACTGGAAGTACGTGGACGACTCGACTGTCGGCATTACTGTCGATAACACCTCCCCTAACTATGACCCCCTACAAGACATCCTCGACCGTCTTCATGCCTGGACCACAGTCAATCATGTGACCATCAATCATGCCAAGACAGTGGTCATGCACATCAACACCTCCGTTACCGACCTTCCTCCACCCACTGTCACAATTGGTCCTCATCCCCTTCAGCTTGTTGAGTCCACCAAACTCCTCGGAATCACTGTGGACAACAAGCTGAACTGGAAGAAACATGTGTCTACCACAGTCAAGACCGCCACATACAAGTTGTTTATGCTAAGGCGGCTGAGATCCCTGGGGGCGCCGGAGAATGAGCTGAAGAGTATATATAACATCTTCATACTCCCTAAGCTCACCTACGCCTCTCCCGCCTGGTCCTCCTCTCTAACCCTGACACAACAACGTCAATTGGAAAGAGTGCAGAAGAGGGCATGCAGGATCATCCTGGGTGGCACATACCCAGGGTACGAGGAAGCTCTCACCACCCTTGGCATACCTGCACTTTCAACCCACCACTACAACACACTCAAGCAGTTTGCATCTAAGCTACTTGTTCACCCACGACACAGAAACTTACTTGCACCAGACGTCCCTAGACCAACACGTGCAGCTCGACACTTCAACACACTCCAACCAATAAGGGCAAGAACTGACAGATACAAAAATAGTCCTATCCCAACCATTGTAAATATTATTAATAATGTGTAATGCCGGCCTGTCACACCATATATACACGCCCTCCTTTAATAATGTATGCATAAGTGTGTGTGCGTGTTTGTATTAGAATATATGTATGTATTTGCTTGAGTTTGTTTATGTATATGTGTATATGTATATGTGCATTTATGTATGTACAGTATATGTGTATGTATGTGTGCGTATATGTGTATGTATGTATGCGTTAATTATCTATATATGTATGTGTCTATAGTGTATACTGTTTGTGGTTCGAGGCTCGAGCCCGGCTGAGAGTATTCTATCACACACAAACAAACAAACACACACACACACACACACACACACCTACACTGAAGAATGTCCCATATACTATAATTCCCCCCAGCTGTCTCTCCTTATTTTATATTCTTCTTTTGTTCTCTACCGAGGATTACCTCCCATTGTAGTAGGCTTTACCTGACCCTACCTGTATGGACCCGTAGGCCATTTCACCTTAACCCTTTTCAAACTCCTCATTTGATCTCTTCCGACGTTTGACATTCCATTCTAATTGGCTTTACCTGACCTACAGTCCGTTGCCCCATTAACCCTTTTCCAATTCCCTCATTTAATCTCTCCCAAGGATTTAACTCCCATTATTAGCCTCACCTGACCCTACCAGAACAGTTTTTTGTATGTATGTATGTTTGTTTGCATACGTGAGCGTTTATGTATACGGGCATGTGCACACTTACTGCATGTTCTTATGTTCTTATATATGTATGACGTATATATATGCGTATTTAAGTGTGTACGTATGCGTATATATGTATGTTCTGTATATATATGAGTAAAATAAATGTGTACTGTATATGCACTGTAAATCACTTACTCTCATGGTTAATTTATGATAATTTGTATTTTGCACTAGCATAATTATTGTATTAATTTCTTGTTTTAATGTAAAGTATATTTTACTCACCCATTGTAAACTGAGCTTACCATTTTCATATCTGTATATCTCATGTTCATCCACTAATTGTAAAATGTGTATTTTCAGCTCATGAGGCTGCCATTCTTAAATAAACCGTTTATTATTATTATTTATTATTATTACACACACCCACACCCACACACACACACCAGGGGAGGTGTGGTGGAGTAGTCTTGCCACTGGACTGGTAATCCAATGGACCCGGGTCCGAATCCCGTTATGTCAATGGGAAGATATTATTGGGATGGAATTTGAACTGGACCTAGTATCAGTGTATTACCACAAAGCCCACCGAAACGCCAAATAAATACCCTCATTGTTCCCTGATTAAATAGCACTGTATGAATATTCCCATATTCCAAATAGGCTACAGGGGGACAATGCCTAGTGAGTTCATTGCTCAATAGGTGGCGGTTTGAGAGTGAGGGTCCGAGTCTAGGAGGTGAGACAGTGAAGCACTGGAGCGAGGCAACTTCAGAGATGGGGCTGTTTTGAGCCATGAGTCGGCAACTAAGCCCCATGCATCCTGCGAGGACAAGATGGCAGGGGTTGGCTGCAGCTAAAAGTGCTTCACATGTCTCGCCCCCTAGACTGGAACGAGACCTCACAGGCTTCACCGTTCAATGTGTAACGGTTCAATGTACAGGCTCTCAGCCTATACCCAAGAGAGAGTAGCTGGAATATAGGAAAACTTAAAAACACACACACACCCCACACCTCCCTGTGGCATACGGATAGCGTGTCTGGCGCACAACCAGAAGGTCCCGAGTTGGAGACCCGGGCGGGGAAGAGACATTTGGGTAAGTCTCCTAACGGTGTAGCCTCTGTTCACCTAGCAGTATAAATAAGAACCTGGTATAAGTGGACGAAGTTGTGACGTCTCCTCTGAGGGTTGTTGGTCTGTTAAAAAGAGGTGAGATGGGTGCCGTATAGGTCAACCTAAGCCTTCGGGTAAGACTGGTATCATACAGATCAACCCAAGCCTTCGATTTCAGATGTCGCCAATTGACTGATTACAGACTACACTCACATCCACAGCCATCGATACAATAACACATGACATGCACTTCACGCAATACATTCCCAGTTAAGGAGGCGCGATAATAATGAGCTGAAACTCGTATCGCGTGGAATCCCCTTGACGAACAAGTTCATTGAAATACACACACACACACACACACACACAAACACACACACACACACACACATACAACCCCCCTGAACCAATGTGTCTCTCCAACCATCACAACCACAACCATTACAGAGACAGATCATCCCTCGGTTATAGAGGATCAGCTGTGGGTAGGGAGGGTCTAGGGGACGCTGTTGTTGTTGTTGTTGTTGTTGTTGTGTGTGTGTGTGTGTGTGTGTGTGTGTGTGTGTGTGTGTGTGTGTGTGTGTGTGTGTGTGTGCAGCAGCGATTGATTAAGGAGGAGGGAGGGGTTCAAACTTTAAAAAAGAAAAAATCATGTTTAGTTCCATTAGTTTTGAGATTTTAAGAAAATCGCTCTATTAGATTGGCAATTTTAAGATGTGTTGTGCCATTCAAATGTCGTTTTTTTCACCTGGCGAGCGAAAGCGAGCCTGCAATTTTGGAGGAATCGCCCTTCCACCAGGGTATTTTTCTACCGAAAAATGCAGAGATTGATCTCGAAGGGTGGTCTTGGGGTTTTTTTTTGAAGTTTGATTGAGGCCAAGGGAGGACGCCTAAACATAATAAATAACAATATATATATATATATATATATATATATATATATATATATCTACACACACACAAGCAGAGACGTCAGTAAGAGGAGATAAATGAGAGGTGCCTTGTCTGTATGTCACACCTTCCTTCTCTCTCTCTCTCTCTCCCTCTCTCTCACACACACACACACACACAAGCACAGAGACGTCAGCAAGAGGAGATCAATGAAAGCTGCGTTGTCTGTCTGTCTCACCTTCTCTCTGGCTCTCTCTCTATCTATCTCACACACACAATACCCTCTCCCTCCCCCCTCTCTCTCTGATTTTTTCTCTCTCCCATTCACACACACACAAACACACTTATTTTCTCTCACACACTCATTTTCTCCCCCCATTCTCTGTCTCTCTTCATTCTCTCTCTCTCCCATACAACCACACACACCCACACACACACACTCACCACACACACTCATTTTCTCTCTCACACACACTATCTACCTCTCACTCTCTCTCACACACACACACACAGTCATAAACCTGTCGCGTGAGAAGTACCGGGATCAATGATCGGATACCACCGCCGCTACCAAAAACAATGGTGGTGGGTCAAAGATTTAGGGATTTTCTTTTTAATACATTCATTTACTTTATATTTGTTATATTTTTTCATTTTGCTTTCCTCCCTAGACCTCCGCTAATATGTAAAATAATAATACAATAGATACATATATAAAATTCCCCCAAACCCCGCTTCGGGATAAATTTGTGGATTTTCGGTAGAAATATGCCCAGGTCAATGGCCAGTTCCTCCTGAATTACCCATATTAAAATTACCAAAAAGAAGAAGAAGAAGAAGAAAAAGAAAAAGAAAAAGAAAAAGAAAAAGAAAAAGAAAAAGAAAAAGAAAAAGAAAAAGAAAAAGAAGAAGAAGAAGAAGAAGAAGAAGAAGAAGAAGAAGAAGAAGAAGAAGAAGAAGAAGAAGAAGAAGAAGAAACAAGAAGATGGAGCAGGTTGATTTGGCAGTCTTAATATTTCGCATTTAAAACTCCACAAACATGTAAATTTCCAGGATTTATTACATAAAATAGGACGAATGTGAATATTGCTATTAATACAAATTTATTATGAATGCTTTTAACTGAGATATTACGAGCTGATATGATGTTGATGCGATCAAAAACTGGTCAACACAGAGGACTTTACAAACGAATTATGATATAATTATGAATTTACTATAGTAATATAATATGGTTGTGATGGGCTGGTCTATCAGAGTGAGAACTGAGCGGTCTCTGTCATACCCATAGCTTACTCTGACTGTTCCTTTTACTTATATATTTTCTAGATCTCAAGTGACGGCGTCTCTTCCGTGGATTGACCTCCCAATCTACCAAGATTGGAAGCCAAAGCGTCACATTTTCCCTTTGCCCCTCAACTTTCTCTTCAAAATTGCTGAGGGGCACAAGGCCCTGGGTAGGGCTTTGGTTTCCCGGGCGTTTCCGCACCCTCCTCAGCTCCCCGCCATAGAGTGGCTTCGGTCACCCAGGCTTTATTGTGGTAGGCAGGGAGGGTTCTGTGGGGGCGCTCGGTTATTGCCAAGCTTGGCCTTGCTCGGGGCCTTGGGGCTGTTCGGCCAGGCAGTCTGGGGAACAACAACAACAACAACAACAACAAAAATAACCATTGATCGCTGTAGACCAAGGAAAAACTGACACTTTAGATTAAGGCTGTTTTGTTAAGAAACACTTTTTTTCGCAGTTTATAGCTTTTGTCGGTATTATCACATTAATTGGTAAACACCATTCAGAGGTTTCGTACCTCTGTGTAAATATGGAAAATATTTCATTATTCTTTCACTTTGATCATATTTTGATTGTGAGCATTGCCATAGAATGTGTTAATCAAGATAAGAAGATTTTCAAATTCCAATTTAAATCTGTCTGCATCGTAAATTGCTAGATAAACAGACAAAAATACTTTTAGAGCGTAATCTACAAAATGTCTTTGTTTGTGCTTTGGTACTTAGTATCGCCACGGGATCCATATGGCAGTAGGTGTAATTGAAATATGGCTAATTGCAGGCTCGCTATCGTTCGCGAGGAACAAATAGACACCTAAATGGCACGAAAGGTCTTATAATCACGAAACTAATGGGGCCAATCATACAAAGGAATACAAAGGAAGGCAAACAACAACAGACCTATTGGTCTTTACTAGGCTGCTTGTAAAACAAAACAAACAAATCAACTGAAGGGCTTCATCTCCACAAAGGCTGTGTTCAGAAAAACTAAATTATAGTACTATGTACGATACTAAAATGGTCACATTACTCGGGCACAAACACAGTTAGTCGCGGGGTCATGGCAAGATATTTGATTGTTTGGACTGTATGGCACTCTACAACGCTTCTAGGCAATTTATTCCACAAGTTGACCACTGTTGAAAAAGAAGTGCTTGGCTTCGTGTGAATGAAACGCTTTTCTGACAATTTTGTAACCATTATTTCTTGTGTAATTTGAGTTATCTAGTGTGAAGTACTTACTTGCATCCATGTTGTCATGGCCTTTGATAATTTAAAAAACTTGGATTAGGTTCCCTCTTATTCTGTGGTTTGTCAAACTAATGGGTTTAACTCTTAGTCGTTCCTCATACGGTTTGTTTCTTAGTCAGGGAATAATTTTAGTTGTACTCACTCTAGTTTTTCAATGTCCTTTATATTGTATGGTGACCAAAACTGGACACAATATTCTAAATGCGAACGAACTAATGAATTATATAAAGTGCTTAAAATGTTTTCGGATATATTGTCAAAAGATCTCCAAATGAAGCCAATAATTGTATATGTTTTTTTAAAAACTTCAGAGACTTGTTGAGCAGGTTTTAAATTACTTGTTATAGTTACTCCAAGGTACGTTTCTTTATTTACGTTACTTAGTTGAATTCCGTTAATTGAATAGTTTGCGCTTTAATTTTTACTGCCGATGTGGAGCACTTTGCATTTATCTATAGTGTAATTTATCTGCCATGTCTGAGCCCAGTTATATAGCTTGTGTAGATCATTCTGAATCTCTTGTATATGTGATGGCGAGTTTACTTTGCTTGCAATTTTTGTGTCATCAGCAAATTTCGAGATTCTGCATGATAGCCCATCATCAATATAATTAATATAAATAAGAAATATAATTGGACAGAGGACTGAGCCTTGTGGTACACCGTTTATCACATATATCCAATTTGAGACTTTGCCGTTAATAACTACTTTTTGTTTTCGCTCACTTAGCGAATCCTGAATCCAATGAAGAACAGACCCGTGAATAACATGAGCTTTAAGTTTTACTATCAGTCTGTTATGAGGCACTTTATCGAATGATTCTTGAAAATCAAGGTAGACGGTGTCTACTGCTTTATCTTCGTCATATATATTATTATGTTCTCTCCACTAACCAACTTTACTCCTAAACTCGATTAATGAAATTAACAAACACATGTGGCAGAGTCCAGGGATTCGAACCCAGGACGCTCACACCGAAAATCAACACACTTATGCATTGCACCACGAAGACAATTGAAGAATGCTGCACAAGCCTACGATTTATTATGCAGTTTCGAATCCTGCATACCAATCTTAGCATGTACAATCATTCGAACTGCATTATCGGAGGCTATGAATATGTGAATGGAAATAGTAATTAATGGGGCGCTTAACCCATATCGTGGAAAAAGTCAAGAAGGTTTGTCAGACATGAGCGCTTACTTAGGAAACCATGTTGCGAGTCCTTTATAAGGTTGTTATTTTCTAAATGGCATACAATTTGATATCGGACTATTGTTTCGAGCAGCTTGCATATCATTGAGGTGAGGCTTATTGGGCGATATTTGCTAGGCAGGTTTTCATTTCCATTTTTAGAAATGGGCGTTACATTAGCTAATTTCCATTCTTTTGGGACTTTATTGTTTTGTATTGATTTGTTAAATAGAAAGGTTAATATTAGGTTTTGAAATTTAATTTTTTACTTCTTTAATGACTTTTGGCGAAAAAAATTCGGGTCTAGGGGATTTATTGGATTTTAGTTTTAATATTGCATCGGAGATGTCTGCATTCGTAATTTCAAAGTTGCATAGGACATTGTAGTTTTTAATGTGAACTGGCGGAATATGAGGAACAGAATTAACCCATTGGCTGCGGGAGACGTCGTTCCCGAACGCCATGGCAATTTACAGCAATTTACAGGTTTTTAAAGCCTCTAAATGACTGTAAAATCGAGTGCAAGGAATCAGGACCGCGACAGGACACACGCCCTTCTCTCAGCCAGGCAGCTGAGGCACTGAGGGCTCTGAGTCAGAGTCTCGCGAGATATACAGTGCTGCCAAAGGCAAATGTAGCGAGACATTAGCGAGAATTGCTCATTTTAGCGAATGTCTATGGTAGTCCTGCGGGTGAACCCCGCGAGCTACGAAGCTCGTTTTGGTGTAATTTTGAAGCTATTTTCTTCTAGTTTTCGGCTGAATACATTTCATTTCATTCAGGTACTTGCCTAATCAATCTGGAGTGCCTGAAGGAGCCCTAATATGGCGGAAATAATGACCGCACAGTAAGTGTTAATGTCTTCCTCAATAAACACTGTTGCAAAAAAGTTATGACTTGCTTACATTCGCAATAATTATGTTGTTCACACCTTTTCCTGCTCTGTTTAATTAATTTTTTTGCTTTGCGACGTAGATTGGTATAATTTTCCCATTGATTTTGACATTTGGTCCGGTAGAATGCTTCATGGGCGAGTTTCTTTGCTGCTAGACAATCTTTGATTTCCTTGTTCCACCATTTAAGTTTATTATTTCGATTTGAACTGGTATGCAAGATTCTACAGCATTATTATATATGATTGAGAATGTTTCCCAAATTTTCTCTATATCGGTTTGCTGGTTTATGAAATTCAAGTTGGTTGATTAAGGATGTTTTTCAGCTTGTGAAAGTCAGCCTTTCTGAAATTTATAATTTTGTCCTGTTTTTCGTTTGGTTTGAAGTTATCAATGCTCATGTTGAAGGTTATTGAGCGGTGATCGCTTGAACCAAATTCATCGCCTACCACGACTTGGTTTACTAAATCATCTTTCGTTGTGAGGATGAGATAAAGAATATTGTTGCCACGCGTGGGGGAGTTGACAAGCTGATATAGTGAACTTTAGAGTAAATTTGTAAAGAGATTTTGGCCTGTATGTGAGGCTATGGGTTCGCCCCATTTAGTCATTGGCAAATTGAAATAACCAAGAATTACCAAATTTTTATTATTACTATTTGGTTTTAAAATTACAAATCGATAGTTGACGGTTAGGCTGGGGGATGGTAAATTAGTCCCAAAGGTTACCTTGTCATGTGATGTATTTATTAAATTAATATATATTACATCAATATGATTTATTGTCTGAATAGAAGCAAGTACAGGACTAAGATTTTTTTTTAGGTATAGTAAAACACTACTTCCCTTTCTGTATTTTCTACTACATTCGAACATATTATAGCCTGTCAGAGAATATTCTGCTAAGAAATCTTGATTCTCGATGCTGAGCCAGGATTCTGTTATTCTTATAATATATAACTAGCAGGGGTACCCGGCGTTGCCCGGGTTTAAAATCACTACTACCACCACTACTACTACCATAATCACCATCATCAATCACTACTACCACAATCATCACAATACTACTACTACCATAATCACCGGCCTCGACCTCCCTGTGCATCATTAAACAGCGACCTCGATTTCGGCCGCTAAATGACCTCCAATTTTGGATCTGACCTCATCTGTACCCCCATTTTGGGTGGCTGTGAACAACTTTCGTTCCATACACCTTTTCGATCGGAGGCCTCCTGCCACAAACGGCCATTTTTTCAATTTTGTTTCAATTTTGGCCTCAAAACGACCTCCGATCGTGGCCTCGCCCCCTCTATGACCTGACCCAGGTCAATTAACACCCACATGCAAAGTTTCAGCTCCCCAGGTCCAAAACTGCGGCCGCCTATTAACCTTCGTCTAGCGGGGGGTTTTGGGCTATTTTGGGCATATTCAGGCCCTCCTGAATGATCAATCAAGTATCTGCATGAAAAGAAATGTATTCAGCAAAAAACTAGGCACTACAAGCTTCAAAATGAGACCAGAACGAGCTACGTAGCACTCGTCGTTTTGATGCAGTGGTACCACCAACATGGGAGTTTAGCATATAGCGGCATATTTTTTCCAGCTATGCTCACTACTGGCTACACTGCCGGCCTCTTGAGAACAGAGGGAGCGTGAGTCAGTGGGCGGCGGTAAGCCCTGGGTGTCGGCCGTGTGGCCTGCTGCGCTCCCGGCCATTTGCACTCGATTTTAACCCTTTAAAAGCCTTAATAATGCTCCTAACTTGCTGCTTTTTAGATACGGACTTAAGTCGGGCCCCACTCTTTAAGTACACAGACAGACAAACAGACACACGAACTGATCTATATAATATTTTCGATTGTCTGTCTGTGTGTCTGTTCTTTATGCATGGCCACATCTTTTAAGCTAGAGCGTTCATACTTGGTATGCATAGTAAGGGGGTCCCTAGGCAAGTTTTAGTGAAAAAATAGAATTCCCCAGGGTGAAAGGGACGGAGAAAATGGGCGCGAAATCGGAAAAATCACTTTTGGTTTAAGAAAAAATGGCCGTTTGGGGCAGAAGGAGGCCTCCGATCGAAAAGGTGTATGGAACAAAAGTTGTTCGCAGCCCCCCAAAATAGGGGTACGGATGAGGTCAGATCCAAAATCGGAGGTCATTAAGCCGCCGAAATCGAGGTCGCCGTTTAATAAGGCACAGGGAGGTCGAGGCCGGTGATTATGGTAGTATTGATGATGGTGATTATGGTAGTAGTAGTGGTGGTAGTAGTGATGGTGATTATGGTGATTACCCGGGCAACGCCGGGTACCCCTGCTAGTTTAATAATATAGTTGATAATATCATAACATAATATCGTAATATGAGGGAGTAGGGGTCCATACCCCCCCCTCCCCCCCCCCCCCCTGAAACCCATGCATAACACCTATTTTAGCAACTGTACATCATATTTACCAATTCAGTTTGGGGAATAATTTATTCTGAACAGTCTATTCGAAATGTAATGAAAAGTGTTATCTATTGAAAGAACGAGAGAGAGAGAGAGAGAGATAGAGTGCGAATGAGTGTGTGTGCTAGAGACAATATATATGAATGGGTATAACCCCTCCGTCAGAACAAACCGTATTGTTTGAGCTTCGTCATGCACCCGGGCGACGCTTCATCACTGTTGATACTGTCACACTTCTTTCTTCAATCCCCCCCCCCCTCTCTCTCTCTCTCTCACTCTGCAAGTTAAGGGGTATTCCTGGTTTTTTGGTCCGCAGTATATATGTATTTATTTATTTATTTTAGAATATCCTCCATCAAGCTTTAAAAATTACCCCCAAGACCCCCTTTCAAGATAAATATGTAAATTTTTCGGTAGAGAAATGTCCTGGCCAAAGGCCGGTTCCTTCTAAAATTACAGGCTCGCTATTGCTTGCCAGGCAAAATATCGCCACCTAAATGGCACGAAAGGTCTTAACATTGACAACAAAATGAGGCGAAAGGTCTCAAAATCGCCAAACTAACAGAACGAACGTCTTAAAATCTCAAAACTAGTATGCTAAACATGAGGGAGAAGGGGGTCCTGTAAAAGCGACTACCTCCCCCTTAAGGCAATGTCACACGGTCACTCTTTTCGACAATTTTCCACGAGCCACTTTTCCCTCGCAACATTTCCATCTTTTCTCGCAAAATTTCGAGACAATTTTGCCTTCAAAATTACGTTAAGTTAGATTATGTCGGGCGGTTAAGTTATTCTAGTACTTTACCTCATTATCTCCCATGTCAGAATTGCTCATAAAATTGTCGGAAAATGCGTTAGTGTGACACCCCCCTTAACGTCCTTCATCTTTTATTGTCAAGGCTGAGAATTTCAATAACACCGGATAAAAAAGGGCTTATAATATTTCAATCCTTTCCCCCTGACTTCCTCCTGTTCCTTTCATCTTCGTTCCCCTGTGAGTTTAGTATTGACTTTTATGTTCATTAACCCTTTCAGTACACAAAGACGATTTTGTTATTTTGTTCCGACGATTTTTAGAAAATTTTGAAAGGGTCTGTCCGAGTGAAATGGATAATTGAGATATGTTTTACCCCTTTGTTTGCTAACATTCCTTTCTTATCTGCATACAAGTGTTTATTGTTAGCAAGAATATAATTGTTGATCGAGCTTTGCACCACAGGCACCAACGACAATACCGCAGGAAACCCAACCCTGGATCAAGAGCCACATACAGTATGTGTCTCCCCAGCTGCCATGGCTCATAACCCAATACATACAAGAATACCATCGCCAGACCACCCCAGCAACTGTGCCATTCATAACATTGGAGGTGGAACCCCCTTCATCTTCACTTGCACTCCAACCGAGGTATACCTAATTGCCATCAGGTGCAACCTCAATGAAAGCATCGGACTGGGGCACGAGAGGGAAGGAATAAGCTACCAAAGATGATTGACCAGCCGCGATCCGGGGAATCCCCGAAACCCGGACTTAACACTCACTCCCGGATCAAGGGAGCAAATACATGTTGGGCCTTGCAATGTGATTGGCCCACTTAATAGCACCAGAGAGGCCCCTCGATCAAGGACGAGGCCATATAAGGCCCGGATTCCCCTTCCAAGACACAGAAGCTTGCAGACGTGACACATGTTTAGACCCTACTCCTCTCTGCCTTACCCCAAGCAGACAACCCACTGTAGCAGACGGCACCAAGGACTTACGGAACCTTCTGATAAATAAATAATAGACTAAAGGCTGACTATCCTATCCAAGAAAAAGACAAATGTGCAGACAATAGTCCAAGTCCTACGCTGCCACATGAGGTTCCCAAAAACCTAGTGAATGCCTGCTTTAAATAATTTAGGCGTCAGTGGAAGGAAGAACTCCCCAAGATATTCAAGAAGTGGAGAGAGGGATCGCCTGCAACCTCGACCACAGCCTAACAACCCTGGAGGAAACAACGCCCCTAGCAGCCCAGTCATCCCTACTGTTTGACAGTTCCTGTTCTTAGAAAGATAACGGCGATGGTCAGCTCCAAGGGTTGGACTCCTTGGAGCTGACCATCGCATTCCCCTAATGTTCCCACAACCACAAAGGTACCCTCTTCCCCTTGTTGTTTGAGAATTCTTGTTTTTCGAAAGTTCCTGTCGAGAATTACCTATAACAGGGTCGGACACCTCGATGCTGACTATCACATTCCCCTGCTATAACTCCCACCTGTACCCCCATCCCACTCATTATATGAGAAAACATCTGTAGCTGGGTCGGACGCCATAACGGTGATGACCAACCAGGGATGGGGCGATTACATGAGCAGTGTAATTGATTACGATTACGATTATATCTTAATTTTTAGAATACGACTACAATTATGATTACAGAAAACCTGAATGTAATTGATTACGATTACGAATACAAGCTTTGTAATTATGATTATAATCCTTCTTAAACTGCAAAAACATCGTCTAAATATAGCTAAAACAAAACTAAAAAGACGTCGCCGGTAGAGAAGGGGTTAATATTAACAAAGATATTGGGCGAAAGGTATTAAAATCGCCAAACTAATGGGGCGAACGTCAAACTAATGGGCTAAACATGAGGGAGAATGGTGTGCTATAGTTTTCATTTTTTTTTTACCTAAATTGAAAGAAAAAACAAAAAAGACAAAAAAATATATCCTTGACCTAGTTTTATAGTCACATACACCTGTGCCAAATTGCATTTAAATTGAAAATAAGACCTGGAAGTTGGGTAAAAAACCGGTCGGTCCCCTTAAACAATCAAACTGGCTTCCACTCTTCAGATGTGATTGGACATGTACACATGTACAATGGCCTCACACACCTCTGGCACAATTTTAGAGATATTGTTGTGTGCTATCCTGAATACGTATTGTAGACTCTTATAACTGTCCCTAGTTGCAAGGTATCGCATCTTGACAGCCAAACGTAATCCAGGTGGATGTGCTTTCCTCATAATAAATATATGTGTCCTTTTTGGGTATCAATGGTTCCACTTTCCCAAGGATCTATTTGAAGAGGGCTGGGTCCATTCTCATTAAGTATTTGAAATCTGCAGGATCCTGTGCTTCAATTTCCTTCATTTGGTTCTCGTAAACACACAAATTTCTTTCGCTGTAGAAGCCATGGCCTCGTCCACACTGACCACTTTTTATGCTTCTTCAATTTCTTCTCCATTGCCTCCTCCTCCTCTTTGATTTGCTGCTGTGCATATAAAACAGCCAACAAACGCAGCCACTGATTTGATATATCAAAGTGCAGCCGCATTAATTCTAAATCACGTATGTCCTGAATAGGCATTATTGAGACTTGACAAGTATGTGCGAAGGTTCAGGTGAGAATGGTGTGTGAGTCTCGCAAATGCTGTTAATATATCAGCAAGCAAGGGGGGGGGGCATAATTACCTGAAAAATATTAGAAAGTCTCACATTACAATCGTTCGATGTCTGCAACATTGCCGACGTGTTGGCAACGGTGTTGGCAACGATTTGCCGAGAAATCGTCCCATGATCGCATGAAATAGTTCTGTAATGGTTTTCTGAAATTCAAATTTCACAGTTGTCTTATGTTGTTGCAAATGACATTGGTGAACCATCGCATATGTTGCCAATGATGTTGCGAACTATCGCCAAACATGTTGGCGAGTGATCGGCAACAGCCTTATTATAACTGTATTTTTTTTTATAAATCATGCCAAATCGTTGCGAAAGTCATACGACAAGCAGTCGGCGATGGAAAATCGTTCCGAGTCGTACAAGTGGGAAAGCCCCTTATACGAAATGCTCTCTGCTGTGTATGATAGCCATGGCATCCATGGGGGGGATCTCGGGGGTCTTAATCTAAGTTGGAAGCAGGTCTAGGGAGGAAACTTAAAAAAAAAAAATCATAAATACATAATTAAATACAAATATCCCAGTAAATTTCAGAATGAATCTTTTAAATTCATGCTGTGTAGCCGATAGTAATTATGATCATTATTTTCTGTTTTTCTTTTTTGCCACATGTATTTAAAAATATACTAGAATTCGTGAGAAACTTTAAGATTTCTTAATTAAATCTGCAAGAGTCTTGCAAGTTTATGAAAAATCTAGACCTTTGAAGACTCTCGGACCGTGAGATTTTTATATTCATGGAAATTAAGTTGATTATATGAAGAAGGTGAGAGGTGAAATTATCAGCTTGAGGAGGAAGAGGTAATAATGATAATATTTATAATATTACTACTGCTACTACTACTACAACTACTACTACTACTAATAATAATAATCATAATAATAATAATAACGAAAGGTGGGGCCAAAGGCTGAGTGAGAATTTTGAAGAACGAAAGAAGATGTTCTGGAAGGAGGTAAATAAAGTAAGGAAAGGAGGACAAAAGAGGGAAGAGTCAGTGAAAGATGAAAATGGAGAATTACTAGTGGAACCAGTTGAAGTGAGGAAAAGATATGCCGAGTATTTTGAATCTTTGTTAAATACAAGAGATGGAAGAGAAGCAGTGATTGAAGCAGAGGTGGATGGAGATAGGTTACCCAGGCCACCCAGGTGGCAGGGAATGAATGAAAGGATTGAGGAAAATGAGGTGAAAGAAGCAGTGAAACAAATGAGAGCGGGAAAAGCAGAAGGTTTGGATGGTATTGCTGTGGAGTGTATAAAGAAGGGTGGAGATGTGATAATAGATTGGTTGGTGAGACTTTTCAATGTGTGCTTTGCTGTGTCAATGGTACCAATAGACTGGAAGAGTGCATGTATTGTGCCGTTGTACAAGGGGAAGGGAGATCGGCAGGAGTGTTCAAGTTATAGAGGTATTAGTTTATTGTCAGTGGTTGGAAAGCTGTATGGCAGGGTGTTGATAGAGAGGATAATAAAGTGTACGGAAGTTGCAATAGGAGAAGAACAGAGCGGTTTTAGGAGGGGAAGAGGGTGCGTGGATCAGATGTTTGCAGTAAGACAGTTATGCGAGAAGTATTTAGAGAAGCATAAGGAGATATTTTGGGCTTTTATGGACTTGGAAAAAGCATATGATCGTGTGGACCGTGAAGCAATGTGGAAGGTGTTAAGGATTTATGAAATTGGAGGAAATTTGTTAGAAGCAGTTAAGAGTTTTTATGAAGGGAGCAGAGCATGTGTGAGAGTAGGAAATGGTGAGTTGAGTGAATGGTTTGAGGTAAAGGTAGGTTTGCGACAGGGTTGTGTAATGTCACCATGGCTGTTTAATATGTTTATGGATGGTGTGGTGAGGGAGGTGAAAAGGAGAACTATGGGAAGAGGATTGGGTTTAGTAGGAAAGAATGGTAGAGATTGGGAGTTGAATCAGTTGCTGTTCGCTGATGACACAGCATTGGTGGCGGATTCTGATGAGAAACTGCAGCGGGTAGTCAAAGAGTTTGGTGTGGTTTGTGGAAGGAGGAAACTGAAGGTGAACGTCAATAAAAGTAAAGTAATGGTGTGTAATAGGGGAGAGCATAGGGTGAATCTAGATGTGAGGCTGGATGGGAAATATTGGAACAAGTAGAGTGTTTTAAATATCTAGGAGGAACAATAAGCAGGAGTGGAGGTATGGAAGTGGAGGTAAAACAGAGAGTGTGTGAAGGAAGGAAGGTTTTCGGAGCAATGAGAAGTATGTGGAAGACGAGAAATCTCGGAGTGAAAGTAAAAAGTGCACTGTATCAAGGAATTGTTGTGCCAACAGTGATGTATGGGGCTGAGACATGGGCTCTGAAGAAAAAGGAGAAAAGAGGGCTGGATGTGATGGAGATGAGCTGCTTGAGGAGTATGTGTGGAGTTACTCGTAGAGACAGATTGAGAAATGAAGAGATACGTAGGAGAGTGGGGCAGCAGGAACATTTGTCAGCCAGAGTGGACAGAAGGGTGCTGAGCTGGTATGGTCATGTTGAACGAATGGGAGATGAAAGGCTTACAAAGAGAATATGTGAGTCAGGTACAAGGGGAGATAGAAGGGAAGGAAGACCCCCATTGAGATGGAGAGACTGTGTAAGAAAGGCTTTGGATGATAGAGGAATGACTATAGATCAGGCAGGGGAAGTGGTGGTGGACAGGAGTGAATGGAGAATGCTTGTGAATAGTTGAGTGAACACGTGGTCATTTGGAGTAAGGGGTCGGGCGCAAGTTGGACTAGATAATAGTCCATCAGGCGCCTGGCCCGGGGAGACGATTAATATGAAGGGTGTGCCTGGAAGTGTGGTGGGAGGGCTTGTCGCTTTGGCTCCGCTGCATGTCTGCCTGCCGAGATCGGAACCTCTCCTGGTGGTCAGGGGCCGGGGGAGTGCTGGAGCGACCTTGGTAACCCTGGTCTCTGGGTCTTCTCCTGGGTGACCTGGATGTGTGAGAGTTTGTGTTTTTTATCTGTGTTTATTTTTTGTTTTATGTTGTTTTTGTGTTTTCCCTGTTCTTGCTCTGTCTTGAGTCGGCTACCCCCAAAATGGGGATTGGGCCTGAGCATATAGATAGATAGATAGATAGATAGATAGATAATAATAATAATAATTATTAAAGTAGAATAGCCCTCCACCAATCACCGCGCTCCCTTCTACTTGCTTGCCTCGCCAGCTGATTTTGACAGTTCTAAACGTCAACACGCCACACCTTCCCAGCGGCCTCCATTTTCGGAGCACAAAGCTGAACTCTCCACCTCACCTCTAAATTCGCTCTCGTTCTCTTCCTGGACAGTTTCCTCTGGTTGCAATAGATTCAATACCTCGGTGCCAGCCCTATACTCCCGTAAGCCACTGAAAAACATTTGCAACCAGCTTCCAGGAACTTATTATGAAGAGAAAAGAGTGGAGGTGGAGAAGGCGAGAAATCAAAGCGAGCGGGCTGCCGCGCAAGCCGCTCAGCCAATCACAGCGCGGGAGAGCGGGAGGCGGGACTATAAAGTAAGGGGAGGAAAGGATACTGGGGTCATTCACCCCTCGGAACTCACTGGGTTAGTTTCCTGCAACCCGCTTACTCTCTCTCGCTCGGGCACTAAAGGGAACTCGGAGCCAACCATTCCAGCTACCCTGCCCCCACCTAAAGTTCCAGCACAGACCACTCCTGAATTATCCTCACTGTCGCCCATAAGGAAGATATACCGGCCGCCTGTCGTCACATCGCTGGTTTACACACTCACAGCCAAGCGATTCAAGAGGGACGACAATTAGTGGACGGGAGTGAGGACTTTCAGAAGAGCTACTGGCCTGCTCTGTGGTGGTAAAAACAGTTCCAGCACATACACTTGACCACAGACAAAAGATATATTTTTTAAGGACCCATATTGGGCCCGAACAAGACTTAAAAAGAAAGAGAGAATATGCTTGACTAACCTAGTGGTTCCAATAATAATTGATGTGTCCTTATAGGACAGACTAAAGAGAAAAGATCCTAGACTAATGTGTACATAAAAGAATGATGTGTTAAGAATAGTTATTTTTGTTAGCAAAGGCGTAATGCCGAGAGTTGTAACTAGATAGGATCTGATAGGAAAGATTTAAGTATAAAGTAAAAAGTGGGGGAAGATCAATTCTTAAAGACAGAGGGGCAACCAATAGGCTCAGGGGAAAGCAATTTTGGTTAGTTGCCCGATAGGTCAGTTATAGGTAGGAAAGGACATTAGTCCATATAAATAACGAACTAATTTGTTAAAAAGGGAAACTATATCCATTATCATTTGAGAGGACAATTGGGCCAGTTTTGGGGGAGCGTTAAGGACGTCACGTCCAGTATAGTAATGTATTCATAAGAAGTTATATAAAGGATTATAACCGTGAATCTTTTCCGGGTAGAGGTTTTGAGGTATAGTTTACCCATTTAAGAAATATTATTGATTAAGTGTTTATTGTGAATATAGCTTATTTGTAATAGGATTGCGTGAGCGTATAATCGGAAGGTGTTATCAACTAGATTTATCAAGGTAAATAGTGTAAACAACCTGTTCATTTGAGTAACTGTGTGATAGAACCCAAGATTGTATTTGAGAGGGAAATCTAACTAACTTGTAATTCCGGCCGGTTCATTTGTAGGAATTTATTGTATATTCAGAGAGTGTTGAGGTACCCTTGTTGTAACGACGTCTTTGTCATATGAGTTAATGTAAGATATAGGAAATAGTAGTAAAGAGATTATATGTATTAATGCCTTGTCTCGGGAGTAGACACACTAGGCCCAGTGGACGTGCTTAATTCTTAAGGATAGATAAAGAGTATCACGTTTGTTAAATAGGTAAATAACGATTGATTTATTAGGCCTTGGTCTCCACCGTAGACACAGCAGGGCTCGGAATAAACTATAGTAAATTAGAAACTAATAACGTGCCTTTGGATCGAAGTCGACTTGAGTCAATACCTGAATAACGGGAATTCAGCTAGGAAGTAACGGGAGCTCTAGGGTTCCAAAGTACAACCTATCGTGAATCGACGTAATATTCAATCCGTGTCTTGAACTCATCTCGGCCCGAACAGAGAAACAGTTATTAGTGTAGTTAGGAAGTTTTGTTAAATAAAGTATACGAACTTCTAGATGACTGTCGATTTATCCCCCACGTAAGTAGTATAGTCGAGAAAAGAAAATAAGTACTACAATAATAATAGTAATAATTATTATTATTATCATGATAACAATAATACTAATTATGATAATAATAACCATAACAATAATATTAATAATATAATAATCAAATATTGGTGATATATTTATGTGTAATAAAGGGACAACATGCATAGCAGCCTGCAACGAAGAATGTCCCCCCAAATTGCAAGTGTGACAAAGAACCAAATTCAAGATACGATCCAGTCAAAAGATCCGGATACACAGAGTTTGAAGCTGTTCAAGTTTAAGGGGGGTCACCGGCTTTTTTTTAAATCTTTCTCTCCTTTTCTCTCTTTCCCTGGCATGTATCAACTCGGCCCCATTCAGCCAACTGTATTAAGACGTTTATCCCCATCCAGGTGTCGATTTCTTCCTGGCGAGCGACAGCGAGCCAGCATTGTATGGAGAAATCCGGTTTCGCGGGAATTTTTTTCTATCGAAAAATGTACAAATTTAGCTTGCTGTCAAAACAAAAATAAATATATGCTGGCTCGCTACCGTTCGCCAGGAAAATATTGACACCTGGATGGGGGTAAACGTCTTAAAACAGTAGGCTGAATGGGGCCGAATGGATACAAGGCAAAACGAGAGGGAGAGAAAGAGAAAAATAGCGAGGTGGGCTCCCTTAAGGATGAGGGTAAAATAGATTGAGGGAGAGAGTTCCAGAGTTTACAAGATGAGGGGAAGAGAGAGACCTAACATGGCGAGAATATCACAACGGTAGCACAACAATTATATATATACAATATATATACAGTATATATATATATATATATATATATATATATATATATATATATATATATATACACTAGGAGGGGTACCCGGCGTTGCCCGGGTTTAAATTCTACTACCATAATCACCATCATCAATCACTACTACCACAATCATCACAATACTACTACTACCATAATCACCGGCCTCGACCTCCCTGTGCCTCATTAAACGGCGACCTCGATTTCGGTCGCTAAATGACCTCCGATTTTGGATCTGACCTCATCCGTACCCCCATTTTGGGGAGCTGCGAACAACTTTCGTTCCATACACCTTTTCGATCGGAGGCCTCCTTCTGCCCCAAACGGCAATTTTTTCGCATTTTTTCCGCTCCCGTATACTACATAAGTTCTGCCGAAAATTTTATTAAACAAAAGTGTCTCTGATTTCCACTAAACTCGCCTAAAACCATCTCCAAAGCCTGGGCTTTCCAACGGTGCCCCACACTCCACCTGGCACCAAAACTGTGGGAGGAGTTTAGTAACAAAGGTCGGGTAAGGTCGGGTAACTGACAAACAGACAAACATTGACCTTTATTATTATAGATATAAATATATATATATATATATATATATATATATATAACTAAGTAACTAAATAACTAAATACAATATGATATAGTAAACTAAATATAAATAGTGGCAAATTGGCTCTCTTTTTGGATTACGGGGAAAGAATAACTATCCTTATACTTCCTCGTGAGATATCCTAGAACTTGGTTTGGAAGAGAGGTATCCTGACCAGGATTCGAACCCACTCACCCCAGGTATATTTGGGAGAGCTGGGCACCGTAACCACTCGGCCATGAGCGGATTGGCTGAGTGGTTACGGTGCCCAGCTCTGCCCACTCACCTGGAGTGAGTGGGTTCGAATCCTGGTCAGGATACCCTTCTCCCAACCTGTACGACATATCGTTAGAGATCCTAGAACTTGTCTAATACTGGGATGAAACGTGGGATTCGAACCCCTGCCTCCAACAGATACTCTCCACAACAGATCACAGTAGAGGGAGCCAAGCTGGGGAGGCGGGGACGGTCAGAGAGGAGATATACATTCACCAGCGTTATATTATATATATATATATATATATATATATATATATATATATATATATATATATATATATATATATATATATATATATATATATATATATATATATATATATATATCCGAGGCCTTAAATTCTTCCACCAGCCCAGTCACTTCAGGAATCTCACAATTTAACCCGGCGGATATCCAACATCATTGTCAATGAATTAGGTTATCGTGGTGGTCATGCCGGGGCAGGGAAGTACGGCTTTAATTTACGCTAACCTATTGTTCGACATTTAATTAAGGGGGGATGGGCCGGTTTTCTGGACCACTTTCTCCCTCATATTTAGCCCCATTAGTTTTCAGATGTTAAGACGTTTGCCCCATTAGTTAGTCGAGTTTAAACTTTTCTCCAAATTTCGTCGTCAATATTTAGACCTATCGTCAGTGGTGGGCACAGCTAACCGAAAAGTTAGCTGAGATAACCGCTAATTAGCTAACTTAAAACGTTAGCTTCGATAACGCTAAATCGCTAAATTGCTAAAGAATTTAGTGGAAGCTAACGATAACAGTTAACAGCTACCCTTTAGTGGAAGCTAACGATAACAGTTAACAGCTACCCTTTTATCATATGAATTTAGCATTGGTTTGATTTTTTCCCTCTAAAACCCTTACACACAGACCTAGAATGCTAAAACTATAATATGCTGTAGGTTGTAGTTGTAGCTTACTGATTAGACACAGCATTCCAAAACATAGGCTAAAATAATCATATAATGCCCAGATCAGATGATTAATGAATGTGCATGTGCATCCTCTTGTACATACATAATGAAATGAACAAATTAAATAAGCATTAGCTTACAATAAAATGTATTTGCATACATTAATACAAGACTGTTCAGTATTACTACTGTACCACAATATTTACGGTCACTGTTAATCAAAATGTAATTCAATATATTAGCGAGTAGCTAAAATTAAAATATAATGTTTCTCTCGTGAGTTATGTACATTAGTGGCAGTATGCAATATCATAAGAATAAGATATTACTAGATTGTAAATAATATAACAAATATAGTAATTAAGATTGATTATTTATGATTATGACTTTTTACTCATAATTCATGACTCATGAGCTATGTAACGACACTTCTGTCGAATAGAATAATTCGTTATTGAGTTAGAAAACTTAGATAGGCATAGGCAGTGGAACCAAATCAATAAGCTTAACACCTTCAGCACCATGATGCCCGCTTACCTCTGTTGTAGCATCATATAGGCTAAAGTTTGATGTTATTTAATTTAAGAAGGGCCTATGTTATTTAGAGGGTTTAGGCTATTCAAAACATCTTTCTACAATCGGTCAATTGCCCTGCAAAACTCAACACACACCGACGCAAATATAAGTAAATAGCCATAAATAAATATAAATATAAACCCAAACACTGTAGATGCCTCAACAATCTATGGTAACATTTTGAAAATGTAAATTTCGTAGTTTTTATGTAGATAATTTCTCAAGTCGGCGCTAGGCTCACGACACTTAAATTAAAAACAAAAACAAAACAAAAAACCCACAAAAACGCACAAGTCAATCAGGAGTCACGACTAGAATTATGAACGTACGAGTCGTCAGTCAATGGCTCAATAATAATGTATGCTGTGACACAGTGACACTATCTATTACACATGCTCTGCTGCTGAGTCAACCTCAGGTGCCACACGTAAACACGATGCGACGTTCGTGTCATAACATTACTCATGAGACGTGTCTTGTCTTTTTTTTTTTTTTTTTTTTTTCTATATTCCAACTTACTTCCTCTCGGGCATAGGCTGAGAGCCTTAACATTCACCGCTTTACAATGAACAGTGAAGCCCGTGAGGTCTTGTTCCAGTCTAGGGAGTGAGACATGTGAAGCACGTAGAGTACAACGAGCACCTGCCATCTTGCCTTCACATGAGGCACGGTGCTCACTCATGGCCCGAAACGACCCCATCTCTGAAGCCACCTCGTTCCCGTGCTTCAATGTCTCACCCCCTACACTCGGACTCTCACACTTACACACACACAACGCCACCTGTTGAGCAGATAACTCACCAGGCATTGCACCCCTATAGCATATTTTGAATATGGGAATATTCATACAGTGCTATTTAATCAGGGAACAATGAGGGTATTTTATTGACGTTTCGGTGGGCTTGTGGTAATGCACTGATACCAGGTACAGCACAAATTCCATCCCAATAATATCTTCCCATTGATACATCGGGATTTGAACCCGGGACCTTAGGATTACCAGGCCAGTGGCAAGACCACTCCACCACACCTCCCCTACAGTGTATAGGGGAGGTAAATATTTTGTTGTTGTTTTAATTATTTTCTCTATAGTGTATTTACTTATATCGAATTATTATCTTTTTAGTTTGCTCCCTAGATTTCCATCAAACGTAAATAATACCCCCAAGTGCTTCCCTTCGAGATTGATTTTCACAGTTTTTGGGCAGAACAAATCCTGCTAAGTGGCAGGCTGGCTATCACTCGCCAGGACAAATAATGGACACCTACATGGCACGAACAGTCTTAAAATTGATAAAAATGGTGCAACAGGTCTTTAAAAATCGCCAAACTAATGGGGCGAACGTCTTAAAATGTCAAAACTAATTAGGCTTAACGTGAGGGAGAATGGGGTCCAATAATGAACACCCCCTTAATCTCAAGTAATAAAGAGAACAACAATATTTCTATAGTCTACAGTACAAGGTAAATTATATTATTGCTTATATTACTTAAGGGGAGATGGGCTATTTGGTCTATTAATTCATGTATTCCTTTATTTCTTAGTTTACTCGCTAGACCTCCAACAAGCTTAGAAAAACGCCCCCTAGACGGGGGCGTCTAAATTTGTACATTTTTCGGTAGAAAAATGTCCCAGCCGAAGGCCGAATCTTCTTAAAATTTCAGACTCGCTGTCGCTCACCATGAAAAAAATCGACACCTAAATGGCACGAGAAGTCTTAAAATTGACAACGAAATGGGGCGAAAGGTGCTAAAATCGTCAAACTAATGGGCCGAACGTCTTATAATCTCAAAACAAATGAGGCTTAACAAGACTTACATAGATACACTGGCCACACAGACCTTACGATCCAAACGAGGTGGTCAGGACTTAATTCTAGTAGAGATGGCATATCCGATAAAAAAGGAAAGTTGAAGGAAAGGATAGAAAAGAAGAAGGCTCTCTCCCCACCCTCCGTTCCCTCCGGCAATTGCCGTACATGAAATAGTTGGAAGTGATTAACCTTGCTGGGCTTCGAAATCCCCAGAAGGAATTTAGAGGAAAGATTGGAAAAAAATAAAGGGAAAAAAAAAATAAATAAAAATAAAATCATGCAACCCTTCGCCTTAGCAGCATGTAACTTTTGGGGTTAATTGGAATCATCCAACCCATCACCCTTAGTAGTATGTACATATTTAGTGATTTTTATTATTCTTATCTTTTATTTGTGTATTATTATTATTTTTTTTTCTAACGCTCTCTTCAGCTGAACAAATAATAACGGTGATAATTACTGCCTACTCCATACCAATTTTTCTGTGGTATGAGTCTAGATTTTTCTTAAATGTATCTATAGAGGAGCTGTCTATTACTTTATTTGGAAGTTTGTTCCACTCATCAATTACACTGTGAGTGAAGAAATATTTTGTTGTATCTAGATTCGCTCTCCGACCTAATAATTTTAAATTGTTTCCTCTTGTAGATGTGTCTTCGGCTTTTTTGAATAACTTATCTAGATTAATGTTACTGAATCCTTTTAGAATTTTAAAACACTCTATCAATTGGCCTCTCATCCTTCGTTTCTTAAGTGAAAATAGATCAAGTTCTCTCAGTCTTTCATCATATGATTTATTTCTCAATGAAGGGATTAGCTTAGTGGCTCGCCTTTGCACAGATTCCAATTTTTTAACATCCTTTATGAGGTGAGGTGACCAAAACTGCACAGCATATTCAAGGTGCGGTCTCACCATACTTTTGTATAAGGGCAAACTATGTCTTTGCTGTGATAGTGGAAGTTTCTTCTGATGAAACCTAGTGCCCTGTTTGCTTTGTTTGCAGCCGCTGTGCATTGATTGGAAGATTTTAAGTTTTCGTTTATCAGCACTCCCAAGTCTTTTATTTGTGTTACATTTTTTATCTTTTCTTCATTCATGTAGTATTCATATTTATTGTTTTTAGAACCTATTTGCAATATCTGACATTTATTTACATTAAACGGCATTTTCCACTTCTCCGACCATTCTGTGACTTTATTTAAATCAGCTTGAAGGTTTATTCTATCACCTTCGGAAATGATTGCATTACCTATCTTCGTGTCATCCGTGAATTTGGAAATTAAATTATTTATGCCATTATCTAGATCATTGATATATATTATGAACAACACTGGTCCCAATACTGAGCCTTGGGGGACTCCACTAGTTACTTGGCTCCATGTTGATTCCACACCGTTGATAACTGCTCTTTGCTTTCTTTCACTTAGCCAGTTTTTAATCCAATCATACGTTTTGCCCTGTATTCCTATCTCTTATTTTCTGTAATAATTTATCGTGCGGGACCTTGTCGAAGGCTTTTTGAAAGTCTAGATACACTATGTCGAGGCTTTTGGTGAAGTCATTTAGTTTGTATAGACTGTCATAAAATTCTATTAAATTAGTTAGGCATGATCTCTTTGCTCTGAATCCGTGTTGACTATTGTTAATGAGGTTATTGTTCTCAAGGAATAATACGATTTTATCCCTTATGATTGATTCACACATTTTTCCAGTTACGGAAGTTAAGCTAATCGGCCTATAGTTATTTGGTAGTGTTTTGTCACCATTTTTAAATATCGGTGTTATATTAGCGGTCTTCCAGTCGGTGGGTACATGTCTTTGTTTAAGTGACATATTTAGTATTATGGTTAGTGCCCTGCAACTTCTTCTTTGACTAATTTAAGAATTTTAGGGATAAACATGTCCGGCCCAGGTGATTTATTAACATGAAGTGAGTCGATTTTTTGTAATTACTTCTGACTGGGTAATAATAAAATCTTGAAGAACATAGTTACATGTTTGATTATTTTCTTGTGGCACGTTTTGGTTACTGGCAGTATTAAATACAGAAGAAAAGTGTTGATTAAGAGTAGCAGCTATGTCCCTGCTATCTGATTCTAATTCACCTTGATTATTTAGTATCGGACCGATGCCACTTTTAATTTGTTTGTTGCTATTTAAATATCTATAACATTGTTTTGGATTAGATTTGCTCGCATGTGCGATTTTAATTTCGTAATCCCTCTTTGCAGATTTAATTAGCGATTTAACTTTTTTTCTCGCAACTGTGTATTGATTTTGGATGGTAATATTATCTGTATCCATTTTGAATTTGTATAGACGATTTCTTTCACAAATTGCTCTACTAATATTGTTGTTGTACCATAGGGGTTTATTTATACTTTTATTGTGTCGTTTACGCATAGGGTATATTTATTTTGGGCAGTAAAGAAAAGATCTTTGAATGTTATCCAAGCTTCTTCGGTACTAGAGAGACTATTTATGCGTGTATGGATATCGTTTATCTCTTTTCTTAGTCCGCTAATATCAGCTTTGTTGTAGTCAGGTATGAATGTTTCACTAATAGTGGTGGTGTGAGTCATGTTGATCTGGAACCTGATGCTATTATGATCACATCCACTTAACTGTTCACCAACTTGTAAGTTTGACGTTATGTATTCGTGAGTTGTGATAACTAAATCTAATATATTGTCAACCCTAGTGGGGGTCTGAACTAATTGATACAGGAAATTATCGTTCATAAATTCTATCATTCTTTCAGATGCCTTTCCCGATCCGATTTTATCATGCCATATAATATTAGGTAGGTTAAAGTCGCCTATGATAACGGTTTCTTTGGCATTTAATGTTTTTGTTAGGGAATTGTAAAGTGATATATCTTCTTCGTTATTTATCGTTGGGCGTCTATATACAAGTACAATATTCATGTCGGTATATTTGTTGCTTATTTTTATGCATAATAGTTCGGAATTATTTGAAGGAATAGGTATTTCTATTGAATTAATAGATTCTTTGACGTATAGCATAACACCTCCTCCTCTTTTTGATAACCTATCTTTATGGTAGATTTTGTACGAGTTAATTTGATATTCATGCATAAAATCGATATTATTGAAATCTAGAAACGTTTCGGTAATCGCAATTATATGGATTTCTTCGCTTAATAACATAAGTTTCAGTTCATTTATTTTGTTTCGTAAACTCCTAGCATTGAGATATAGTACATTGATCGTTTCATGAGAGGCCTTTATTTTAGTCTGAGTGTATTTTTTCAGCGGAGTCAGCTGTTGAGAGATTATATATATTTTTTTATTATATCTTAGACTGATGGTGCGGGGTGAAGGAACCGGATTCGATACCTTCCCGACTAACACCTGGGTGTACCTGGGCGGGTGAGAAGGGGGTTGACCTAATTTGGTTAACTTGACCGACTCCCTGAGCCTTTTGTTTACGCGGAGTAGGTTTGGGGGGGTGAGGGAGGGAGGTAGGGGGAGGAGGATGAGCAACTGGGGGTGGAGGGGGGAAGACGGGTCAGGTTCGGGGAAGAGAATGGGGGTGGGAGTAGGGTGGGTGCGGGAAGCTATGGGGGAGGAGGGAGTTGGGAAGGGGGCAGGAGTGAGGGGGTGGAGTAGATTTGTCGTGCTATAAGTGGAGAGGGTGAGAGAGGGGGGATGGGGGAGGTAGGGAGCAAGGGAAGGGAGATGATAAGATCTGGGCGGAGAGGCTTGGGTTGAAGGGGAGGGGATTTAAGGAGATTATCCTTCCTCTCATGGTACTTGAACAGTTCCTCGTGTATTTGGTATGAATACCACGAGGTACCAAGATATGAAAGATGGATGCCGTCTCGTTTGAACAGAGCATTTTTGCCTTCCATATCGTGATAGTGGTTTATGAAGGTGACCTTATTTTTTTCACAGAGTTGCTTCACAGATTGGTTTAGTGCAGTAACTCTGTTCTTTGCATAACCACTTACTCTCATACGGGGCGGGATGCAAGTTAACAAGCATTTTTTAGTTTTCTTTTTCATTTCTTGGATGAGGGTACTGTATTTGGTTAGAATGTCTGTATCCTTGGATTTTCCATTGTCATACGCGTCATTGCTACCTACGCACACTACTAAGCAAGTGTGGGCGGGTGCCCAACCCCGAAAAGGGTTGAAATAGGGGAGCTATCCCCCCGCCAAAGGCGGCTTTCTAGGGTCTTTCCTAGCTGATGCTGAGAGGATTGGGTTCTAGTCATGTGGTGATGGGCTGGTCTATCAGAGTGAGAACTGAGCAATCTCTGCCATATCCATAGCTTACTCTGACTGTTCCTTTTACTTATATATTTTCTAGATCTCAAGTGACGGCGTCTCTAACGTGGATTGACCTCCCAATCTACCAAGATTGGAAGCCAAAGCGTCACATTTTTCCCTTGCCCCTCAACTTTCTCTAATTGCTGAGGGACACAGGGCCCTGGGTGGGGCTTTGGTTTCCCGGGCATTTCTGCACCCTCCTCAGCTCCCCGCCATGGAGTGGCTTCGGTCACCCAGGCTTTATTGTGGTCGACGGGGAGGGTTCTGTGGGGGCGCTCGGTTGTGGCCTTGGCCTTGCTCGGGGCCTTGGGGCTGTTCGGCCAGGCAGCTTGGGGAACAACAACAACAACAACAACAACTAAGCAAGTGTCATGAGGGATAGAGGAATTCCTGATGTCATTTGTTATAAGAACATAAGAACATAAGAAAATGGGAGTCTGCAGAAAGCCGATTGGCCTAAGCAAGGCAGATCCCTGTCCCACACAACCCCCATTCATTACAAAGCCCAATTATAGGCTTCACACTCTAATACCCTGAGGATCATCTTACCAAAACGGTTAGAGATTAACGCAGGATTATGGAGGTCTGCAGAGCGCTGATTGGCCCAACCCGGCTGATCCCCCTTCACACCCAACCCTTCTCGTCCATATGCTTATCCAATTTTATCTTAAAGCTCCCTACAGTTTTAGATCCCACTATAGCACTTGGTAGTCCCATTCCACCCGTCTACAACTCTGTTACCAAACCCAATACTTGCCTATATCTTTCTGAAAACGAAATAAAATTTATCTAATTTGAAACCATTGGTACGAGTTCGTAGGTTTTCGCTATCACTGAGCTTTAGTACAGTTGCCATAAGAAACATAAGAAAAGGCACATAAGAAAATGGGAGTCTGCAGAAAGCCGATTGGCCTAAGCAAGGCAGATCCCTGTCCACACAACCCTAAATCAATTACAAAGCCAATTATAGGACCTCAACACTCTAATACCCTGAGGATCATCTTACCAAAACGGTTAGAGATTAACGCAGGATAGGCAGAGGAGAGGAGGATTATGGAGGTCTGCAGCAGAGCGCTGATGGCCCAACCCGGCTGATCCCCCCTTTCACACCCAACCCTTCTCGTCCATATGCTTATCCAATTTTATCTTAAAGCTCCCTACAGTTTTTAGATCCCACTATAGCACTTGGTAGTCAATTCCACCCATCTACAACTCGGTTACCAAACCAATATTTGCCTATATATTTTCTGAAACGAAATTTATCTAATTTGAAACCATTGGTACGAGTTGTCTTCGTATCATGCAACAAAAGCTTTAGTACATTTGTCATGTCCCCTTTGTTATAATCCCACTAACAACCACTTGAACACCTCTATCATATCCCCTCTACTCTGCGGCTCTCTAACGAATGTAAACCTAATTTCTTCAACCTTTCCTTCATACGGAAGATTCTAATATTAGGGATCATTTTTGTCATTCTACGCTGTACTCTCTCCAATGAATCTATGTCCATTCTGTAATAAAGGACACCAAAAATTGGACAGCATAATCCATATGGGGTCTCACTAATGACAAGTTAAAGTTTTAAGATCACATCAGCAGTTCTGTTACTCACACTCCTAGCGGAGGAGAGATGAACCCGAGAATCCTGTTTGCTTATACGAACGCCTATACACTGTTTTCTAGGCTTCAAATCATGCTAACAAACACACCTAGATCTTTCTCGCAGTCTGAATTTCTAATTCTAAATTAGCTAGTTTATATTTTACATTTTGTTTGCATCTTCCCTATCTTTAATACCTTGCATTTGTCAATGTTAAACTTCATCTGCCAATTTACTGACCATTCATGTAAGGTATCTAGATCCCTTTGGTTAAGGCACTCTATATATCTATCTGAATCCCCCCAATTGATCTCCCCATTTTAGTATCGTCTGCGAATTTACCTTATCCTACTAGTATAACCTAAATCTAGGTCATTATGTATATAAGGAAGAAACAAACAGGGGACCTAATACCGATCCCTGGGGACACCACTTTTGACTGCTCCCCACTCTGACTTGGTACCATTTATGCTGACTCTCTGTTTCCTACCAATTAGCCATGACCTAATCCATACCAAACAATGCCCCACCTATTCCATGTGCCTCACCAACCTTTCTCATCAATCTCTCATGAGGGACTCTGTCGAAAGCTTTACTGAAATCTAAATATATAATATCGTATGCCTTGTTCATTATCTATGCTTCATATACCTCTGAGAAAAAAACTAAGCAAATTAGTAAGGCAAGAACGTCCTGTGTGAAATCCATGCTGAGAAGAATGATTAAGTTAAATGTTTCTAAGTGGTTTTCTCATTTGTTTTTCCCTAGCAATAATTTGACTCTAGTAGCTTTCCTATGATTGAGGTGAGACTAATGGGACGGTATTGGATGCTATTGATTTATCACCTTTTTTGAAGATCGGAACTACATTTGCAAGCTTCACAAGCTTCTGGAACCATACCTGTTTCTAATGAATTGTTTAAAAAGAAATGGTTAATGGGTAACTTAACTCATCTCTGCATTCTTTTAATACTCTGCATTATACCTCATCGGGACCAGGCGATTTCTGAGGTTTCAGTCGTCAATTTCCTTAAGCACATCATTTCTACTTATAGTAACCGTACTTAACCTACTGTGTTTCTATACTATCTCTATATACCTTACGGACTTCTGGAATCTGTTGCCAAATTTTCATTAGTGGAAAACGGATAGAAACTGACTATTTAATGTACTGCACATTCTAAATCATTTCTGTCATTTCTCCTATCGAAGTTTTAAGGGGGCCTATTTATCTCTAACTTTAGATTTATATAGCTGGTAAAAAGCCTTAGGGTTATTTTTTTTGAGTCATTGGCTATCCTGATTTCATTAATTTCTTTGTCTGTCCTTATACATTTGGGTTTTTAACCTCTCTTGATAGATTCTGATAGTAAGCAAGTAGGTGAATTTCGCCTTTCTTTTTTTTCGATATATTCCTCTCTTTTTTCCTAGAAGGTCTAATAGTCTATTATTCATCCATTTGGGTTGGTTCTGTGTTGATCTAAAAGTTTTCTTTTGGGGTATAGTATTTATTTGCGCATTGTGGAGTGAAGAAATAAAATATTATATGTAGCTGTCAAATTATCCTGAGTTAAGACAGGTTATCTGAGAGAGAGTGATGAGTTCATTAGCGTACCTGGGTCCACTTAATAGTTTAACCATAGGATCGACTCTTAAGGCTCGTCTAATCCACCATAATTGGCTTTTCTGAAATATGGGATAAGTGTCGTATTCTCTTTAGCCTTTTCCTGTCCATTGTATGTTAAAAATAAATTGATTTTTATGATCACTATTTCCTAGTTGGTCTCCTATCTCTACATCTATTTATCATTTGTTCATTATTCTGAGAACCTAAATCGCGAGGGATATTATTACCTCTAGTAGGCGAGTCTATGATGGAAATAAAAAACTATACTGTACCGCTCAATAAACTCTTTGAATCCGAGTCGCCGATTCCGGATTTGATGCTGCCAATCAATATTCGGAAATTAAAATCCCCTATAATACAAACATTGCTAAACCTTGATTGATGCTATTTTCACTTCCTGCCATAAATCTGTACCTTCGTTTTCTACTCATATTTGGTGGTCTATAAATAACTCCAATAATTATGGTCTCACTACCTTCGCTAACCTCAACCCAAAACACTTTCGTTATCAGTATTTAGTCTAATTCCTGATTTAATACAGTTTTTTTAAGAACTCCTGACACAACACTGCTATTTCCGCCGCCCCTACTACTTGTTCGGTCGCGTTTTTTTTTTTATTTGGTTTTTTTAAACAAACTATATCCTGGTATATGGAATTCTGCTAAAAAAATGTCTTCTTGATTCTGTATTAATCCATGTTTCAGTCAGTGCTATAATGTCTATATTTTCGTTGCTAACAAGTGCTCTAAGTTCATCCATTTTGTTACATAAACTCCTACAGTTTGTATAATATAATCGCAATGAATTTATTTTACTGGTATCGGATTACCTTTATTTTCTAACTGAATTCCACTCTCTGTTACACCTTCAATATTCTTACTAGCAGTACAAATTAAAATCCTGTAACTGATATTTTCTATTCCTATCTGATGTACCAGTACGGCAATTTACCCTATCTAGACAATTATTCTTACTCATATTCTCAGGCTTTATTTTCAGCGAAACCCCGCGGGACAAGTTCCTATCTATTGGACCTAGCTAAATTTGCCACCCCTAGCCGAGAAAGATGAACCCCCCGTCCTGTGCGTACAACTGATTTTTACCCATAGAAACGGGTCCAGTTATCAAGGAGAATGGTGTGGTATTGCATATTGCATACAGTATTTTTTCCAGCCGACAATTGATACCAATGCCCTAGATGACCATTCCTTGCTGACCCCCTATCTCCGTGGCAAGATACTGTGTACTACAGGTTATGCCTCCCTTCCTCCTAACTTTATCTAACACCTCCCTGTACTGCCGAAGCAGTACTTCACCCGTCCTACCTTTACCAACATCATTGCTCCCTGTACTGAGACAGATAATGGGGCTATCTCCATAATCTTTCATGAGTAATCAATGTCCTCTAACACCTTCCCAACCCCGGCAACCAGGCCAGTCCCCTTTGTTAATCCCACTAACCCACTTGAACACCTCTATCATATCCCTCTAACTCTGCGTCTCTCTAACGAATGTAAAACCTAATTTCTTCAACCTTTCTTCATACGAAAGATTTCTAATATTATGGATCATTTTTGTCATTCTACGCTGTACTCTCTCCAATGAATCTATGTCCATTCTGTAATAAGGACACCAAAATTGGACAGCATAATCCATATGGGGTCTCACTAATGACAAGTAAAGTTTTAAGATAACATCAGCAGTTCTGTACTCACACTCCTAGAGATGAACCCCCGGAGAATCCTGTTTGCCTTATTACGAACGCTTTATACCTGTTTTCTAGGCTTCAAATCATTGCTAACAAACACACCTAGATCTCTTTCTCGCAGTCTGAATTTTCTAATTTCTAAATTAGCTAGTTTATATTTAACAATTGTTTTCATCTTCCCTTATCTTTACTACCTTGCATTTGTCAATTGTTAAACTCATCTGCCAATTTACTTACCATTCATGTAAGGTATCTAGATCCCTTTGGAGGCATCTATATCGCTATCTGAATCAATTGATCTCCCATATTTTAGTATCGTCTGCGAAATTTACTTATCCTACTAGTTATAACCTAAATCAAGGTCATTTATGTCTATAAGAACGAAACAACAGGGGAGGGACCTAATACCGATCCCTGGGGGACACCACTTTGATGCTGCTCCCCCATTCTGACTCTTGGTACCATTTATGTGACTCTCTGCTTCATAACCAATTAGCCATGACCTAATCCAATTCTAACAACGCACAACCTATTCCATGTCTGCCTCAACCTTTCTCATCAATCTCTCATGAGGGGGGACTCTGTCGAAAGCTTTACTGAAATCTAAATATATAATATCATCTGAATGACGTGTCATTATTACACTGCTTCATATACCTCTGAGAAAAAACTAAGCAATTAGTAAGGCAAAGACCGTCCTGCTGAGTGAATCCATGCTTGAGAAGAATTGATTAAGTTAAATGTTTCTAAGTGGTTTCTCATTTTCCTAGCAAATAATGACTCTAGTAGTTTTTCCTATGATTGAAGTGAGAACTAATGGGACGGTAATTGGGATGCTATTGATTTTATCACCTTTTTTTGAAGATCGGAACTACATTTGCAAGCTTCCAAGCTTCTGGAACTATACTGTTTCTAATGACTTGTTAAATAGAAATGTTTAATGGATAACTTAACTCAGCTTCTGCATTCTTTTTAATACTCTAGCATAATTACCTCATCAGGACCAGGCGATTTATGAGGTTTCAGGTCTGTCAATTTCCTTTTTTTAAACCACATCATTTCTACTTATAGTAACCGTACTTAACCTATTTTCTATACTATCGCTGTAGAACTTAACGGAACTTCTGGAAAAACTGTGCCAAATTTTAATTAGTGAAAACGGAAAAAGAAATTGACTATTTAATGTACGGCACATTTCTAAATCACTTTCTGTCAATTTTCATATCGAAGTTTTAAGGGGACCAATTACATCTCTAACCTTGGGATTTATATAGTTGGTAAAAAAGCTTTAGGATTATTTTTTTGAATCATTGGCAACCTTAATTCATAATTTTTCTTTTTCTTTACTAATATCCTTTTTTACCTGTCGTGATAGATTCTGATAGTAAGCAAGTAGGTGAATTTTTTTCGCCTTTTCCTTTTTAATTTTCTATATATTCCTCTCTTGTTTTTTCCTAGAAGATCTAATGAGTCTATTATTCATCCACATTTGGGTTGGTTCTGTGTTTGATCTAAATTTATTTTGGGGGATATATTTATTTTGCGCATTGATACTGACTTGATAAAATTATCGTATGTATCTACAAGATTTGACGTCTCCTCCTGACTTAAGATGACAGGTGCCTGAGAAAGGATACACTCATTTGGACACCTGATCGACTTCAATTTTTTGACCATAGGGTCAGCTAACAGGGCTTCTCTTAACCCACCATAATTGGCTTTTCTGAAGTCAGGTTATTAATGTTGTAATTCTCTCTGATATTACCTTTCCATTGTATATTAAAATACCACAGAATTGTGATCACTATTTCATCCTAGGTGGTCCCCGATTTCTACCACTATTTATCATATGTTCATTGTTAACTGAAAAATAAATCGAGAATATTATCACCTCTAGTCGGGCCCGGCACGGCGTATCTATGAATTGAGATAAAAAAACTATCTTGTACTACCTCAATAAACTCCTTTGAGAATCAAGGACAAGTCGCCTATTGTTGCTGCCAATCTATATTAGGGAAATTAAAAATCCCCCCATAATGCACACGTTGCTAAGCCTTGATGCTATTTTAATTTCCTACCATCATGATGTTCCGTCATTTCTACCATATTTGGCGGGTGGGTCTACTATACCATAACTCCAATAACTAAAGTATCACTACCTTCGTTAACTTCTACCCAAACACTTTCATTTTCATTATTTACTCTAATACCTGATTTAGTACAGCTTTTTAATGAACTCCTGACCAAACACTGCTATACCGCACCCCTCTTACTTGTTCGGTCATATTTAAACAAACTATATCCTCCCGGTTATATCAAACTCTGCTAAAAATGCCTGGTTCTGTATTAATCCATGTTTCAGTTAGCGCTATTATGTCTATATTTTCTTTGCTAACCATTGCTCTAAGTTCGTTCATTTGTTTACATAAACTCCTGCAATTTGTATAATAAACACTCAAACTATTACTGTAATTGCAACTTTTTTCTATTGTTTTTAACTAATTTATTTATAAAAACCTGTTGAACTACTGGACCTAGACGGAAAATCTACGCTATTCAGAATGTTCGTTATTACTATCAATTTGATGTGGCTGGGATTATATTCTATTTTAACTTACACACCTATGGTTTATTACCAAAAACCCCGCAACAAAACTTGTCGAGTGAGCTGGCTAAGGTCGAAACTCCTAGTCGAAGAGAGATGTACTCCATCCCTGGGCATACAGTTCATCCTTACCGTAGAAGAGGGTCCAGTTATCCAGGGGAATGGAATAGTATTTGCCTTGCAATACTTCTCCCAGCCGGCTATTTCACCAATAGCCCTGGAGGACCATCCTTCCTTACCCATGTCTTGGTAGGATACTGTGTACCACAGGCAGGGAACTCCACCCTTCTCCTTGATCCTCTCCACATTTTCCTGGTACGTGGTGAGCAACTCCTCAGTCCTGCATTTCCAAATGTCGTTGCTCCCCCTGCGTTTGAGGAAAGATGATGGGGTCCTCTCCACTCGCTTCCATGACCCATCTAGCTTTTCTGCCACCTTCTCGAACTCCGGCACCAGGCAGACAGACAACTTTACAACATGTGTGCTTAGTAGCCCTACCAAGGTATTTAATCATTGAATCCCCTACAATTAAATAGACTTAGCTGTTTTCTGTGCCGGGCCTGTAGCAGGAGTTGTAGCAGCAACACAACAGCAGACTTCCCCCCCTCCCCTCTCACTGCCTCGATGATCGCCACTTCCTCGCATCACTGCTCATCAGCCAAGGTGCTGTGAAGTTGTTGTGGGTCTTGAGTGGCTGTCTCTTTTCAGCTTGCAGGCCGTTTGCATGGTTGACACCACTTTCCAAGGGGCTTTCACGATCCCTGTGGGAAACACTTCCGGTAGCCTCACACTTCTTTTCCGCCATAGCTAGTCTCAAGGCCAAATTTTCATCTTTGAGACACTGAATCTCCTGCTCCACACTCTCCAGTCTTTCTTGCAAAGCAAGACAAAGCTGGAGAGTATGGGAGGAGACAGCAGACTCATCAACAACAGCCATCACTAAGAAAGTTATGTGTGATAACTTGGCACCAGGTATTACTTTTACCGACCGCTTACCTGGAGCCAGCTTGGCCAATACAGCCCCCTGGCCCCTCATCAAGGAGTCGCTGACGATTTGGGTTTTGGTCTCCTTTTTACTGGTCGGCTTTACTTTGGGGGGCGTGGATTTGTTTTTAGGGGGTTGAAATGTCCTCTCTTTGGAGTTCTGATGAGATCCTCCTTTAATTGTTTTATTTCTGGGGGTGCAATCCATAGACTCTGGTTCCTCCACATTATCCCTGAGTCTGCTGAATTTGTTGGCAATGGGTATTTTGTTCAGGGCTTTTTTATTCCTGACTACTTGGAACGTTAATTCAGTGTCAGGGATGTGGTTTGAACTGAGGGTGAAAGGGGACCAGGAAAACGGCCTATGTCCCCTTAACATAAATTATACAATATTTTTGCCAGCTGATGGTAAATTGCTATCTCGCCATCCTGATTACTCGGTTATTACCACGATTTTGAAGCGAAATATGGTGCTCATTATGATAACTTGGCAAATAATATGACGGAGAGACATATAGCTGTATCGTATTATGCTATTAACTCCTTCAGCTCGATGACGTAGTTTTCATCATATTCTGGTTACCATTAGACGATTTTCTTTCGCTTATAAAATACCTCTATGACTCAAATGGGTAAATACGATCACTATAAACCCTTTTAGTAACATAGGTCCTTCTTCAACTGCATAACATCGATTAATTTTAGCCAGAATCAAAGGTAAAAAGGCGTCATGATGCTAAAGGGGTTAAGAATCAATAAAGCAGCTGCTAAGGGATTCAGTTTACCCTCAGCAGAAAACAAAACAAATCTAAAGTGTGTTCAAGATAACCTGCCATAAATTAGTAACGCTGCCTTTCCATACTTCTTATACTGCCTTTTTAAACTGTTCGTGTGATGACGCCTTTATTTAAGGAAGCCTACCTCGCGTGTTTTCTCTTTCTCTCCCTCTCTCTTTGGCTAGTATATATTCGACCCCATTCAGCCTACTATTTTAAAGGTGGGGGTGCATGGGTTGAGGTAAAGATGGAAAAATAATCTCCAACCTGCATATAATTATCTTGTAAAATGAAGTCACTGAAATAATTATTAATAAAGTAGACGTGCCGTTTTGCCCAAAATCAAAACGGCATACCTAACTCTGCGATGGGTTACCATCACTACTAATATCATCATCAATCACAATCACCATCATCACTCCTACTGCCATCATCACTACAACTGTCACAATCATCACGACTACTTTCATCATCACCATTACTATGATCATCATCACTACTACAATTACAATCATCGCTACTACTCTCACCATCATCACTACTACTGTCACCATTGTCACTACCATCTTAATCACTACTATCATCATTGATACTACAACTATCAACCATCACCAAAATGCCGTTTTGCTCAAAATTAAAACGGCATACCCAACTCTGCGATGGGTTACCATCATCACTACTAATACCATCATCAATTACAACCACCATCATCACTATTACTGCCATCATCACTACAACTGCCACAATCATCACGACTACTGTCATCATCACTACTACAATTACAATCATCACTACTACTCTCACCATCATCACTACCATCTTAATCACTACTATCATCATTGATACTACACCTATCAACCATGATTACTACTATCATCACCACCATCTTACAATCATCATTACTACAGTTAATATCATCACTACTACTATAACCATCATCATTACTACTGTCACAAGTATTACCATTATGTATCCTACTATCACCATCATCACTACTACTGGCATCATCACCATTACTATGATCTTCATCATCACAACTATTGTCATCAATACAACTTTCACCATCATCACTACTACTCACCATCACCACTAATGCTCACACCATCGTCACTACCATCATCACTACTGTCATCATTATCACTACAACTATCATTACTTATCACCATCATCACTACTATTATGACCATCATCACTACTACTAGTTCTGTCACCATCATATCTACTACTGTCATCATCTTATCTACTACTATCATCATCATCAATACAAATACAACCATCATCACTACTATTATCACCATCATCACTACTATCACCATCAATCCCACTATTACTACCATCACTTCTAATGCCAATTAAACTAACTTAACCTAGCAAATGCGGAGCGAGATGTTTTCGCCCCCAGAACGCATTCCTTGCTGGGGGGGGGGGGGGGCAGGGGGGGGGGGGGGAAAACCTTATTTTGGGTAAAACCATATTTTGGACCTAAAATCATAACTATTGCATAAATTCAAAAAATCTTTTTTGACTGACGTATGCATTCACACAACAAATGTTCGTGTGAAATTTGATGAAAATCCGTCCAACGGTCTAGGAGGAGTTTCGAGACAGACGGACAACGACAACAACGACAACGACAACGACGACAGACATTTTTTTGTGTGGTACCCACTATACGGGGGGTGATACCAAACTCTGCTTACGCAGAGTTGATGAAGTGACGGGGTTGGATAGAACGGGGTTGGGAAACACCTGTAGGATTGCCAGCCTACAGGTGAGTAGGAAGGACAAAAGAATAAACAAACAACCAAGACACCATTCCATACCAGTTCCCCATGATGAGGAGAAACGAGAAACAGAGGAGTACCCCATTTTACCTGGTCATTCCCGTTTTCTGTCTACCAGGGAGACGGGTCACCTAGGTCAGTCACCCCTATTCAAAAATGGAAGTGTCAGCCAATCACCATCCAGGTTTCAAACCATCCCCACCAATCACCAACCTTCATTGCACCAGCAGCCAGATTTGCAGTACACAGAACAAATGTTTATGCAAATTCCACATCAAAGACCTGAGTGCTACTGACATAAGTGGGGATAATAGGATCTACAATACAAGACTGTTACAAAGAACTCTGGACCAACCCAGGAACATAGAGAAGACCAGAGTTATTCCCTGATTCACAAATAGCCCTCAATTATAATAAAATCACCAGAACTGCTATTATATCCTTCCTAGGCTTAGTAACTCCCACCGGAGTATTAAATAAAATACTTTAAATGATTCGGTACCTTATGATAACTACCATTTATTTTTAAGCTAAGTATTTACTTCACTATTGATGTCACACGATTCACTATATCCCTTTAACATTTAAGTTGAAGCTAAGAAAATATCTGAAAATGTACTCACCGAAATTGTTGAGAAAGCAAGCACTTCCACCTCGGTAATGTTCTTAAGTCTGAAAAGTCCGGAGCATCTAACTAAAAGTGGCAACTGCATTCCCCTCCCCCTCGAGCCTACAATGAGCCCTGTTGTGTGCCTCTGACGTCTGGACGTGGGATTCCTGACGGTGCGAAGCAGCCCTGAAGTCTGGCCAGGCGAACCTACGCTCTACGTTGACCAGAACTTGTTCTCGAACCTCAACCCCCCAGCTCCCCCCCCAGCTCTCCCTAAGTGTCTCTGAGTATCTTACGTTGTGATTATTGATGTGAAGGTAAGGTAAAATATGTGAATATTCATTGCTAATCTCTGTGTTGATCTGTGCCTAAGGTCTTTTATTTGTTGCGTATGCATTAATCCTTCAGAAACCAGATTACACCTTGTGTAGATCTTTGCCCAAGATCTAGTGTTAACTTCTCTGCTAAATTCATATAAAACATTCTACTCATACGTTACATAATAGTGTAAATTCATAATCAAGCCGAATACTCACAGATTTTCCTTGTGTATGTCCATTCTATTTTATGTATGTACCAAGTTGAAGCTGAAGTGTACTGTATACTGTGAATTGATTCCCTTCTAAATCCTCACTTTTACCTAGAACCAACGCTCAATTTCATATCTATTTAAAACTCAGTTTCCCCCCCCCTCCCCTATTACGCCTTATTTTGTTGTGTGTTAATAGTATAATTTGTGAATAACGTATTAGTTTATTCTATTATGAAATAGATAATTTTGATCCTGCTCGTCTAGGAATTCTAGTTTCTGTGTAGATCTATTGTCTAATTATTTCACCAACTCGAATACAACGCCAATTGTTCTGTATTCCATATAGGAATCTGTTAACCAGTTCAGACCTCCTTCATACCTTATCAGGTATTTCCATCTAAGTGCAACTTCGTCGTGTACGCCATACTAAACTTGTAGTATTATTGTCACTACTCGTATATGCTAATTTGTTGATGCTTTCTCTAATCTACTGTAATCAAACTATTACCTGATTTAGTTAGGTTAACTCCAACCTTCGAGTATACTTCAGTATGAAGATGTAAATAATTAAATCTGAATTCCTCGACCCGTGAGATTATCTTTGCATATAAGAATTAATTAATCATATGCGCATGATATAGTCTCTCCTGATAATCTAAGCACATCATTAATAGTAAAAATAATTCACCCCCCTTCTCCTTTCTCCCCCTTTGTCAGAATAATATCGCACTAACTACATTTACTATTTTGATCATCGCAGTCAAACATATGACCTGAGCGACCTACCTAGCCCAAAATAATCTGTACGCGTGAGCCCTTTAAATCTCCTCCCCCCTTCACTCCCCACCAACCGCGAGCGAGCGTCTTCCCAGAACTCCTCATTCACTTTCCCTTTTTGTTCCGCCATACCTTATTGACGCGTATTTATAGATTTCGTTCAACCTGCCCGAAACTTATTCAGAATAATTCACAGTAGATACTCAACTCTGATATATATTATTATCAAGGGTTTTATCTATGTGTATGTTTTGTCTGATTATTATTGCATACTTCCATTATAATATTATCCTTTGATTTATGCTCAATGTATGTTCTTACCAGACCTTAGTGTGTGATACCTGTTAGTAATTGATTGGTGATTATACTTTATAGTAGTGCAGTAATCATCCCTCCACACTTTAGGCCTATTTATATGTGTAAAGTACCTGTCATTTGTGTATATCAACGCCTACATATTTCTTGCTATTCCCTTATAGTAGTCAAGGAATATATAATCATATCTATATGCCCATTGAATAAATAAGAGTGTATAATTACCTGTGTGTATTTATTGTGTTCATCTTAACCTAATTGAGTACCTAATTTGTGAATAGGAACGTGTTCGACGTGACCCTGTTGAGAGAATATTGAGTCTAAAAGTCCATAGTTGGATTTGAGTAAAGACCAAAAACTAAGCTATGTTGTATTATTACCCGGCATAACCATTAACAATGGTATAAAGGATTTTGCGGATCGTCTATACCGGGCCTGTGACGTCATAGTGACGTCACAAAAGTATCCTTATCCTAGACTGGACGGTGGACTTACACTCTTGTGACGTCACAGGCCCGGTATAAACGATCCACAAAATCCTTTATACCATTGTTAATAATGATTTCAGTGCCATTGCATTTTGCAAGATAATTATGTACAGCTTGGCGATTATCATTCCATGTTTATCTCAACCCCTGCGCCCCCACCTTTAAGACGTTAACCCTCATCCTGGTGTCAATATTTTCCTGGCAAGCTAAATTTGTACATTTTTCGATAGACAAATTTCACTGGCGAAGCCGGATTTCTCCATACAATGCTGGCTCGCTATCGCTTGCCAGGAAGACATCGACACCTGGATGGGGGATAAACGTCTTAAAACAGTTGGCTGAATGGGGCCGAATGGATACAAGCCAGAGAACGAGAGAAAAGGAGAGAAAGATAAAAAAAAAAACGGTGACTCCCCTTAATACTGGCTATACAAATAGAGAGGCAGCGTTACCAAATTTCTACGGGTACTGGAGAATTCGACCCGAAAGCAATTCGACCCGATCTTGGACAACGAATTCGACCCGTTTTGTTGGATTTCCCCCCGAAAATTTGACTAGTCGCGAGTTTGACCCGTTTATACCCCCCCCCCCTACCTAAACTTAGGTTAGGTTAGATTAGGTTTAGTTAGGTTAGGTTACATTAGGTTAGGTTTGGTTAAGTTAGAATAGGTTAGATTAGGTTAGGTTAAGTTAGGTTAGGTTAGGAAGTTAGGTTAGGTTGGGTTGGATTAGGTTAGGTTAGGTTTGGTTAATAAGTTAAGTTAGGTCAGGTTAGGTTATTCTCCAGTACCCCTGTAGGTAGGAGGGGTGAAGGGGGGTCATAAACGGGTCGAACTCGCGGCGGGTCGAATTCTCCAAGCGGGGCGAACTCGTTTCGGTTTGACAAAACGTCGGGTCGAATTAATTTCGGGTCGAATTCTCCAGTATTAATTTCTACCAGGTTAGCTTGAACAGACTCTAGTGACTATACACAGTAACATAGTGTATATTGATGGAATGAATGGTATTATTTATGCAAGGGGCTGGAGTTTTCGCAGAGAGGCTCCAGTCCTGACGTTATTCTTGATTTACAGTGTGCTGGCTTAATAATCCAATAGGGTTGATAGCCTCTGAAGTCCTATTTTAACTAATTACTATTTATGAAATAGTTTTCTCTTAAACAGGTCAAATTAATCTCAAGTCAATTTTGCCATGTTACACAAGGACAATTTTGCCAATAATTGACAACCATTGCCCGTAAATACTGACAGAAAACTCGCTCGTGTGACCCTGGCTTTATAGCTTGACTGTCAATTATTATGTTCCTTCCAACAACCAACTATACTCCTAAAATCGATTAATGAAATTTACAAACACATGTGGCAGTCCGTGGATTCGAATCCAGGATGCTCACACCGAAAATCAACACCTTATGCATCGCACCACGTAGACAGTTAAAGAATGGTGGACACTGCCTACGATTTATTATGCAACTTCGAATCCTGCATATCAATCTAAGCATGTACACACATCCCAACTGCAACTCACGTAGGCTATGCATATGTGAATGGAAAGAGCAATTAATGGGGCCTTAACCACTAGGGAAGTCCTCTCGATAAATTACCCCTGAACCAATATCAATTATTATGTTCCTTCCAACAACCAACTATACTCCTAAAATCGATTAATGAAATTTACAAACACATGTGGCAGTCCGTGGATTCGAATCCAGGATGCTCACACCGAAAATCAACACCTTATGCATCGCACCACATAGACAGTTAAAGAATGGTGGACACTGCCTACGATTTATTATGCAACTTCGAATCCTGCATATCAATCTAAGCATGTACACACATCCCAACTGCAACTCACGTAGGCTATGCATATGTGAATGGAAAGAGCAATTAATGGGGCCTTAACCACTAGGGAAGTCCTCTCGATAAATTACCCCTGAACCAATATCAATTATTATGTTCCTTCCAACAACCAACTATACTCCTAAAATCGATTAATGAAATTTACAAACACATGTGGCAGTCCGTGGATTCGAATCCAGGATGCTCACACCGAAAATCAACACCTTATGCATCGCACCACGTAGACAGTTAAAGAATGGTGGACACTGCCTACGATTTATTATGCAACTTCGAATCCTGCATATCAATCTAAGCATGTACACACATCCCAACTGCAACTCACGTAGGCTATGCATATGTGAATGGAAAGAGCAATTAATGGGGCCTTAACCACTAGGGAAGTCCTCTCGATAAATTACCCCTGAACCAATATCAATTATTATGTTCCTTCCAACAACCAACTATACTCCTAAAATCGATTAATGAAATTTACAAACACATGTGGCAGTCCGTGGATTCGAATCCAGGATGCTCACACCGAAAATCAACACCTTATGCATCGCACCACGTAGACAGTTAAAGAAAAGTTTCACTAACGTATTAATTTCCACCGAACCGTTTGGAGCCGAACACAAACTAACGGGTGATCTTGTTTATATGCAAATGACCCGTCGACAGCTACAACGATACCATTTTTATGTAGCACAATATTATATTTATAATTTGCGAAGTAAATGCCTTTTTTCTCCCGCTAAATCGGTTATTCCTTCCAAAAGTTAAGCCGGTGTCACACGAGCACTTTTTCCGCCAATTTTTCCGGGCAATTGTGGTCTGAAATATTTACAAATGTAAGTTTTATCAAAAACCAGCCAACTAACATATTCTACCTTCAGTCTAGTTCCTGGTAGAAGAAGATAAATAAGAAGAAGAAGGAGGAGGAGGAGAAAGAGGAGGAGGTGGAAGAAGAAGAAGAAGAAGAAGAAGAAGAAGAAATAAAAAGGAGATGAAGAAGAAGAAGCAGAAGAGAAGAAAGAGGAGGAGGAAAAGAAGAAGAAAGAAAAGAATAAGTAGGAGGAAAAGAAAAAGACAAAGAAGGAGGGGGGAGGAAAAGATGCCGAAGAATCAAGAAGCAAGCTTTCTCTCTTCTCACACCCCGTGAGAAGAGAGAAAGAGAGAGAGAGAGAGAGAGAGAGAGAGAGAGAGAGAGAGAGAGAGAGAGAGAGAGAGAGAGAGAGAGAGAAAGAGGGGGGGGGGGGGGGGGGGGTTCCCATGATATCCTCCCAACCCTTCGTCCAGGACTTATGATAGAAATACTTGGGTAGGCGTGATGTGAATAGTTGAGAGAGAGAGAGAGAGAGAGAGAGAGAGAGATTTATACATACATATTCCCAGCTGTTTCGGGCTGAATTTGAAACTCTTTATTAATTCTTTACCTGCTATTTGAAATTCACTGGTTCCTATATTTTTATCAATGCTTCAAAAATGTATCTGAATATATAACCGGGACTGTGCAGGTGTTAGTGTAGCATTATTTACTAAAAATATAGCATTAACCCTTTGAGTACCAGCGACGTGTGCTATGTTTTAATCTAGCTATATTTTGACGATATTATGCAGCTTAGGAAGGATCTGTGGTAGTAACAAGGGTTGGTTGAGATACAATGAAGCCTTCGAATTATTGGTAGAGGTCCTTCCTAAGCTGAATAAAATCGTCTAATAGTTGCCAGAATATGATAAAAAGATCGTCCCTGGTAGTGAATGGGTTAAGGATATTTGATCTGAGGGGGTCTTTTTGGAACTCCACTGTTTCGCTCCATTAGTTTGGACATTTTAGTACGTGTCACCCCAGTAGCTTGGGAATAATATGACACTTCAGAACCCCATTCAGGTATCCATTTTTTCTTTCTGGGCGAACGATACCGACCCTGTAACTTAAATAATACAAATTTAGCTTGAAGAGGGTCTGGTTGAGCATTTTTTTTTTTGTTATTAAGGAAGTCTGAGCAGGCCATTTTATTAGCCTAGGGGACAAACTAAAATACATTGCACGTAAATGGCCAAAGTAAGCAAAACCCTCAATAATAATACAACAAATATCATAACCCAAAAGAGACGGACCCGATAGTGTTAAATCTCTTCATTAGGCGGGGACTTCTTGGTATAATATATCATTTTCGTTTTCTATCACCTCGTTTTCTATCACCACCACTTCTTGTTATAATATATAAGCAGCGTTTTCTATAACCACCTCTTTCCAGGAACGGGATTAAGGGGCTAGTGCTTGTTTTGGGGGCTACTTATTCATTAATTTATCAAATTTTGAGTTTCCTCGCTAGACCTCTATCAAGCTTAAACAAAAAAATAAACCTATACCACCTTTCAAGATATATTTGTACATTTTTCGGTAGAAAAATGTCCCGGCCGAAGGCCGATCCCTTCAAAAATTACAGGCTCGCTATCGCTCACCAGGAAAAAAATTGACTCCTAAACGGCACGAAAGGTCTTAATATTGACAAAGTAATGGGGTGAAAGGTCTCAAAATCGCCAAACTAGTGAACGAACGTCTTAAAATCGTAAACTAATGGGTCTAAACATGAGGAGGAAGGTAGTTCCATAAAATGCGAGTACTACCCTCTTAATGATAGGCAGGTGTCACACGAGCGGTTTTTCGGTCAATTTTTAATGAGCAAGTTATTATTCTTCATAGAAATAAAGTTAGAATAGCATTGACAAGTCACTATAATGTTCCCAAATGCTAAAAACCAGTATAATGTCACTAGCAAAATATATTAAAGTATCTAAAAGAATTCTTAGTAATGGAAAAATCTCGAATATTCCATAAATTTTTTAAAATATCTGGAACATCGCTAGGATTTAATATAACACCTTCATGTCGCCAGACAAAAGGAATTCGCAGGATATAGTGGTAGTCGCTACATTGGCATCACTGTCCGACACCATGCATTCCGCTTGTAACAAAAGGCCAGCTTTCGAAACAAATACAATTATTTTAAAGTTCTGAAATCATCACAAACGTTTGGAAATCGATTTTCACAAATTCAGCTCCCCCTAGTTTTCAGAACATTCGCATAAAACGTTATTTAGAGAGCGGTTTCCTGCCCCGATAGCCTTGTCTAAGCGAGCGTGCTGCTGATGTTATTGTTTTAACAACAGCAACAAACTCTATTATTTTCAGAGTATATTTAGATTTGGTGAACATTTTGGAGTTCCTAGTAGTATATTTGAACATATTTATAATTTGCACAATCATAAGTATCATAACTCGCTTGTTTTTGGATATAAACTAAAACCCCAATATCGAATGATCATGAATTAGTTTGCTTTGGCGCATATTTGGGCTATTGTAAGGCTACATAAAGATAGTTTCTTTTACAGTCCTTAACCTCTGTAACTAGGAAGTGTGGTGGAGTGGTCTTGTCACTGGACTGGTACTCCAATGGACCCGGATTCAAATCCTGATGTATCAATGGGAAGATATTGTTGGGATAGAATTTGTGCTGTCCGTAGTATCGCTGCATTACCACAAAGCCCACCGAAATGGCACTGTATGAATATTCCCATATTCAAATTATGCTACAGGGGGGCAATGCCTAGTGATATAATTGCTCAATAGGTGGCGTTCTGAGAGTGAGGGTCCGAGTCTTGGGGATGAGACAGTGAAGCACAAAGGCGAAGCAGTTCCAGAGATGGGGCTGCTTCGAGCCGTGAGTGGGCAACCAAACTCTAAGTGCTTCACATGTCTCACTCCTAAGACTGGAAAGAGACCTCACAGGCTTCATCGTGTTGAACGGTTGAACTTGAACGTACAGGCTCTCAGCCTATGCCCGAGAGGGAGTAAGTTGGAATATAGAAAAACAAAAAATAAATAGATAAAACTTAACAAGCAAATTGGTTGTATATTTCCACACCCATTCCGTGGCTGATCTGTCCTAAATGGTAGAAATATTAGCTTGATTACTCTAGTCGTTTATGAGTTTTAGAAGTTAGTGGTCAGGATTATTGGCCTATCTTTAACAATATACTGTGTAAGACAAGCTTTGGATGATAGAGGAATGACTATAGATCAGGCAAAGGAAGTGGTAATAAACAGGAATGAATGGAGAATGCTTGTGAATAGTTGAGTGAACACGTGGTCATTTGGGGGAAGGGGTCGGGCGCAAGTTGGACTAGATAATAGTCCATCAGGCGCCTGGCCCGGGGAGACGATTAATATGAAGGGTGCACCTGGAAGTGTGGTGGGCGGGGTTGTGGCTTTGGCTCCGCTACATGTCTGCCTGCCGAGATCGGAGCCTCTTCGGGTGGTCGGGGGCCGGGGGAGTGCTGGAGCGACCTTGGTGTCCCTGGTCTCTGGGTCTTCTCCTGGGTGACCTAGATGTGTGTGAATTTTGTGTTTTGTCTGTGTTTGTTTGCTGTTTTGTCTGGTGTGTTGTGTTTTCCTGTTCTTGCTCTGTCTTGAGTCGGTCACCCCCAAGAAAAAAAAAATAAAAAATAGAGGAAAATAAAATAAAAAATAGGAAAAGTGGGGATTGGGCCTGAGCATGTAGATAAAGTAGATAGATAGATAACACTATAATGAATCGGGTGATATTTGACACATGACTTCGGATATAGTTGGCTTAAAAATGGTGGTGGCAGAAAACACACCTTATGAATGACGATAGAGAGAGAGAGAGAGAGAGAGAGAGAGAGAGAGAGAGAGAGAGAGAGAGAGAGAGAGAGAGAGAGAGTTAATTATGTTCATTAACACTATTTGGTCCGACCTCTTGGGAGTTAGTAGGATAGTTTGTGTAATTACTATTGAGGATTTTGCTTGCTTTTGCCATGTTCGAGCATTGTAGCTTGGTTTGTCACCTGGCTAACAAAAACGCCTTATCAGACTTTCTTCAAACTTAAAAATGTCCACCCAGACCTCCTTCAAGCTAAAGTTGTAAAGCTTTTGATAGAAATATGTCCCAGCCGCAGGCCAATTTCTTCAAAGTTACAGACTCTTTACCGTTCGCCCAGTAAAAATCGACACCTGAACTAGGTGAAGCATCTTATAATCGCCAAACTAATGGGGTGAAGCATCTAATTAGCGCCAAACAAATGGGGTGAAACGTCTTAAAATCTCCCAACTACTGGAGCGAAACAAGGGGTAAGTCCAAGAAGTTCCCCCATGAACCAACTACGGTTAAGGATGCCTCCAGCCACCATTACCACCGTAGGAGGGGGCTGGGAGGTGGGGGTAATTAGGCTCATTAAATATGGGAGAGCGCTGAGCTGGTCCGCGAGCCCAGTCAACTGGATATAACGTGAAGCAATATATTCAGGATTATATATTCATGTATATTTGTGTCGGCGAATTTATTCAACTTATCGCTCGACGGGAAAAATCGACACCTAAATGGCACGAAAGGTCTTAATATTGACAAGGAAATAGTGTGAAAGACTTAAAATAGTAAAAGTAGTCTCATTACTGTATGTATGTATATACAGTACGCAGGCACATACCCCATAGGGGGGGGGGGGTTTACCGACTCGAGGCAGCCCGAACAGAAACAACATTTAATATTCCAATTCTTAGAGCCCGGGACCACTTTCGTGTTCCCTCGTCCCTTTCTCTCATAACTAATGGGACTAAATATGAGGGAGAAGGGGGTCCAGAAGAACTATAATCCACCCCCTCCTCCCCCCGGTAAACAAACCTCTGAAACCGAGATTCGATTTATTTCGTGATAGCTTCAAAAGTTAAGGTCACGATTTGTCAGTTTATAATTAATAGAATCCACACTCGCAATTCATTCATGCTATTTTACTTTCATTAATAAGATCACGACAAAGAACCTAACTTATGTGAGCAACTGTACACTGTAAACATTAAACGATTAATTTGAACAAACACGATACACATTAAAGGTGTTGCAATCCTTTATGTGTTCAAATTAGCACATAAACGATCAAGCAATTTTTAGGTGAATAATTTGTCCTGCAATTAACCCTTTCAGTACCATTGCCGTTCGTTTCACCTTACTTTGGCTACTATCATGCGACTTTCTTCCATATAAAAAGGGTCTCCAGCAATTAACAAGCTTTGAACTCTCTCATTCAACCCTTTATACTACCACAGATTCTTCTTAAAGTGCAAACAATCGTCTATATATAGCTAGAATAAAATTACAAAGACGTCGCCGGTACAGAAGGGGTTAAAAGTTCAATTTCTATATTGTACTCAACAGTACCTGTGGCTTGTTTCTAATTATCAACCACATAATTAGGACACGTGTCCGCTACTGTGAGGGCCAACGCAATTACATATAATAATAATAAAAATAATCTATCTATCTATCTATTGCCCGACGCCTAACTCCCGTTGAGGGTGGAGATACACGAAACGCCCCAAGTGGATCTATTCCCCACGAGGACAATCCGTGCCAGTTTATGATGGACTTTCAGGACTGAACACTCAACTTAGGGACCGTCCGGACTCGGAGACCTTCTATGTATTTTTAGCACATTTTCTACAGTGGTGGGCGGCTATAGGTTATCCACCAACCTGCTTCACCCCTAAGTAAGCAGTAAGGATTTATTTAACACCTTACGAGCGGGCTAGGCGGTATATTTGACCGTGCCGCACAGCTTTTTTTTTTTTACCATAAAGGGGGTTGTTTCCGTGCTCTTTTTCATGCATAAACAAGATGCAGAGCGTAATACAAGTATGTATCCCTGAAAGGGCGTAAATTGAGCTTTCCAATGACACCCGAACCATCCTTCTACGATCACTGGTTGTCTTGCAACGATCGTGCAACCGAAGGGCAAAATCGCTAAAATACGGTAATTTCTTTATATAATTACGTATGTAGCGAGGGAGTGAGGGTGGATGTAAGTGGAGTAAATCTCAGTAGGTCCATGGCGGCCGTGGCGAGCGGTCATGAGGTAACCCATGCTCCTCCAGTCACTCGTCTCTCTCTCAGAGCCAATATTGCGCCAAAATTGCACTCGGACTTAAGTCGGGCCCCGCCACATAGTCCAAATTTTTCGATACGGACTTAAGTCAGGCCCCGATAGACAAGGGTTAAAGTTGTTTCCTCTAGACGGGTGGCTGACCAAGGCTGACGAATCCCATCCACCCGGATTTGTATAAGGTTGTCTCCCCTAGATGGGATGCCGACCAAGGCTGACGAGTCCCATCCACCCGGATTCCCATCCCATAATAATAATAATAATAATAATAATAAAATAATAATAATTATATAAACAAAATAATAATAATAATAATAATATGACCACAAGACAAAAACACGACAGTTGATCTAACTCTGAATCAATTCCACGCAACATGACATCACAGATATGCAATATTTTACATTCCGAATATTTTCAGTTTAGTATGAAAAAAGAGTGTGTCCCCCGCTCTTCCCAATGCAATTTGTTTGTATATCAGCGGCAATATCGTGCAATTTCTCCAGAGATACCGGGGAACGATGCTTCATAAGAGTGGGGTCTCCAGGGACATTCTCCAGGTTAAGATGGCACTGGTTGACTTGGCACTGGTTGTGACGGCACTGGTTGTGATGGCACTGGCTAAGGTGGCACTGGTTGACTTGACACTGGTTAAGGTGGCACTGGTTGACTTGGCACTGATTGTGATGGCACTTGTTGTGATGGCACTGGTTAAGGTGGCACTGGTTTACTTGACACTGGTTAAGGTGACACTGGTTGACTTGTCACTGGTTGTGATGGCACTGGTTAAGGTGGCACTGGTTGACTTGACACGGGTTAAAGTGGCACTGGTTGACTTGTCACTGGTTGTGATGGCACTGGTTAAGGTGGCACTGGTTGACTTGTCACTGGTTGTGATGGCACTGGTTAAGGTGGCACTGATTGACATGTCACTGGTTATGCTGGCACTGGGTAAGGTGGCACTGGTTAAGGTGGCACTGGTTGACTTGTCACTGGTTGTGATGGCACTGGTTAAGGTGGCACTGGTTGACTTGACACTGATTAAGGTGGCACTGGTTGACTTGGCACTGGTTGTGATGGCACTGGTTAAGGTGGCACTGGTTGACTTGACACTGGTTGTGATGGCACTGGTTAAGGTGGCACTGGTTGACTTGTCACTGGTTGTGATGGCACTGGTTAAGGTGGCACTGGTTGACTTGACACTGGTTGTGATGGCACTGGTTAAGGTGGCACTGGTTGACTTGTCACTGGTTGTGATGGCACTGGTTAAGGTGGCACTGGTTGACTTGACACTGGTTAAGGTGGCACCAGTGACTTGTCACTGGTTGTGATGGCACTGGTTAAGGTGACACTGGTTGACTTGACACTAGTAAAGGTGGCACTAGTGACTTGTCACTGGTTGTGATGGCACTGGGTAAGGTGGCACTGGTTGACTTGGCACTGGATATGGTGGCACTGATTGCCTTGGTACTGGTGAAGGTGGCACATTTGACTTGGCATTGGTTAAGACGGGAATGGTTGACTAGGTATTGGCTTAGCTAACACTGATCCAGGTAATCCTAATTAATATAATACTGGTTAAGATGGCGTTGGTTGAGGTAGCACTGATTAATGTACCACTGGCTATTCTCTACCCCCCGCCCCCTATCTCTCTCTCTCTCTCTCTCTCTCTCTCTCTCTCTCTCTCTCTCTCTCTAAATGACTTGACTAAATAATTACACAAAATGTACTTGAATTTTCAGAAGGCTTTCGATAAGGTACCACATGGAAAATTGTTGAATACATTGGAAATGCTAGACAATAAAGGAAAATGTCATGCATGGATATGAATCTGGCTCACAAACAGAAGGCAGAGAGTGTTGATAAATGAAGTGGAATCTGAGTGGGAGCCTGTTTATAGTGGAGTGCATCAGAGATCTGTCCTGGGGCCCGTTCTGTTTCTTATCTATATAAATGACATTGATGTAGAACTAAATAAGACTATCTCAAAGTTCGCCGATGACAAAAAGATAGGACATTCTGTAATAACCGAAAAAGACAGAAATAAGCTGCAATAAGATTATCTGATTTAAATATAATAGTTGAGTGGTCAGAAAAATTGCAGATGCCATTCAATGTTGACAAATGCCAGGTCTTACTAATAGGTAAAAATAAAAACAAATATATGAATACAAAATGAAAGGGCAACCACTAAAAACAAGTGCTTTCGTTCAAGACCTGGGGGTTCTAATATTTGAAAACTTAAAGCCTCAGATCAATGTAAAGAAGCTGCGAACAAGGCCAATAGGGCATTGGGATTTACTAAAAGATAACTTACTTGTATAAATGAGAACATTATAGCACCGTTATTTAAAAGCATAGAGAGGCCCCATCTTGAGCATGGCGTACAATTTTGGTCTCCTTATCTGAACAAGGACATTGAGAAACTGAGTCATTGCAGCGTAGAGCACCAAAGTTGATATGTCACTGAGAAATATATCATATCACTAAAGATTAAAAATAAATAAATTTATTTTCACCTAAGAAAAGTAGATTGCGAGGTCAAGTTATTAACCCATTCGCTACGGGTGATGTTCTGGAATGTTTTGGCAAGTTACCGCAATGTCCAGGCTTTAAAAGCCTGTAAAAAAACGTAAGAATCGAGTGTCAGTGGGTGGGAGCGTGAGGGGCCCACCTCCGACCCTCAGAGCACCGAGCGGCTCACTGAGCAAGGCTGATTGGCGGGCGAGTCTCTCTCTGTCTCTCTCATAAGTGCAGCCAAGCGAGCGAGTGTTACATAATAGCGGGGTTCCCGCGTTTCATTGGGATCACTGCGGGTGAACCAGACCACGTATACGGTCCGTTCTGGTGTCATTTTGAAGCTATTTTCGCCTAGTTTTCGGCAGAATACACTTCATTTAATGCAGATGCTTGATTTATCATTCAGGAGTGCTTGAATAGGCCCTAAATAGCCCAAAACAGCCCGCAGCCAAAGGGTTAAAGGGCTTGACAAAATTGATGTAGATTCACTGTTCAAAATCAATAATGATTCATCAACTCGAGGAAATGAAATGAAATATATAACTAGGAGGGCGAATCTAGATATCACAAGCACCTACAGTGTGGTCAACGAGTGGGGAATAAAAAGTAATATATATATATATATATATATATATATATATATATATATATATATATATATATATATATGTATATATATATACAGTATATACAGTATATATATATATATATATAATATATATATATATATATATATATATATATATATATATATATATATATATATATATATATATACTGTATATATACAGTATATATATTCCCAGCCGGACTCGAGCCCAGATACATGGATGGACATACGTTCAGTACAGACAATACAAACAACTTCAAGAAACACTACAAAATACTATGACACAAGAACATACTGAAATGTGGTCAAATAAGGTCATGGAAACAGCAAACACCTACAAAGATTCGGCAACATTTTGGAGAAAACTAAAAGCCCTCCAAGGACATGACTCTCATGAAGCTAACTACACAATAGACAACCAAGGGAACAAAATCTACTCTCACACAGATCAAGCTAATATACACAAGCAATACTGGGAGTCAATTTTAAACGAAGAAGACGAAGAAGAAATACCACAATACGACAGAATGAGAGATTACGTGCAAGGAAACCTACATAGAATCACACCTTATCAAACAGCCAACCCGGACAGACTCGACATCAATGACCCACTCATTGACCGCTAACAACGATAGAAATACAAGAAATAATTAAGAAAATGAAAAAATCATGCCCAGGACAAAGTAATATTAACAAAACAATCCTAATCAATCTCCCCAACTCAGCAATAACAAGAATTACAGAAATATTCAATGCCTCCCTATCAGCAGGTTACTTTCCAAAAAAATTCAATGAAGCCATCATAAGATTAATCCCCAAACCCGGAAAAAACCCTCACTTCCCTGAAAATCAAAGGCCAATATTTCTACTTGAAGTACCTGGAAAAATCTTGGAAAAAGTCATAAACAACAGACTCAGAACACACATGAACACAAACACCCTATACAATAACACACAATTTGGATTCAGAGAAGGTAGAGGAACAACTCATACATTAGCACTAGCCACTGAATTAGTTGCCAACAACAAAGCCTACAAAGGACAATGTCACATCATCCTGAGAGACATCTCAAAAGCCTTTGATAAAGTCTGGCACTTAGGATTGAAATTCAAAATCTTCAATTTAAACTTACCGATAATTATTATGTTCCTTCCAACAACCAACCATACTCCTAAAATCGATTAATGAAATTTACAAACACATGTGGCAATCCGTGGATTCGAACCCAGGATGCTCACACCGAAAATCAACACCTTATACATCGCACCACGAAGACAGTTTTAATAGAAAAACTACTCTGTAATTTCCTAGACGACAGGAAAGCAAAAGTAAAAATCAAATCAACCCTGAGTGACAGTTTTACAATTGGCTGTGGGTTCTCACAGGGATCAGGTCTCTCTCCTCCTCTCTTCATAAACTACACTTCAGATACACCACCTTCACAAACAGGCACACACATTTCATACGCAGACCATATAAGACAGATTGTAGGATACGGAGGACCATCAAGGGCAATAATGACAAGAAAAACAATAAGAGAAGCAGAAATCATTAACAACTATGAAAAAGAATGGAATATAAAAACAAACACTAATAAATTCACAATAATTCAACTTGCAGTAAAAAATAAGGAACAAATTATAATAAACCAAGAAATAATTGAAAATAAAAATGCAGGTAAAATCTTAGGACTTCATATAAGCACCACAGGCTATATAAAACACGCAACAGAAAGAAAGAAACTAGCCAATGTTGCCCTCCATAAACTATATAGATTTAGGGAAATGGGAATAAAAATTAAAACCCACCTTGTAAAAGCAATAATACTACCTATTCTTGAATATCCACCAATTCCAACTCACACATTAAGTAGAACGCAACTAAGGAAACTACAAAAAATACAAAACAAAGCACTCAGATTTGCCACAAATCAGACATATCCTTATACAATGACAACACGACAAATACACGAGGCAACAAACACACTTCCACTTAACATCCGGCTTCACAATCAAGCTAAAAACATATAGGCACATCTAGATCTTCTAGAGGACCCAACATTAGAGAAAATAAAAGAAGACCAAGAAGCAATAGAAGAAAGGCAATTTCACAAATGGTTCCCAAGCAGTCTCAAGATAATAAATAATATAATAGAACCTGAACCTATCTATTAAGGCATCATAACAAAGAAAGAAACATCTTTTAGGATTAAAATTATCAAAGCAACTTAAAATAAGATGTAAAGAACCAAACTAAAATTAAAGTACCAAACTAGAATTAAGACGAACACATAGTTTTTAGCTATACTCTATCCAACTCAACTTTGCCGCCGGCCTCTACAGCAGATACGAGACTGCGCCTGTGATTGGCTGGCAATGACATCACGCCCTAGACATTAAAGGTTCCAGAATTTCCAGAGTTTGTATTATATGCACTTATCCTTGACGTTGTGGTTACAATTTAGCCAAGTTATTATACTAGAAAGTAGCATACAAACCCCGTTGTTATTTCGCATACAACACACTGAGCATAATATTCAGAAACCGCCGAAAAGATGGAAATGCAGTGTATAAATATAAAACAAACCACCTCCTGGCAACACTGCACTGGCCCGGCGGCGTCTTTAAACTCTCAAATATTATCTTATTTGTGTCTGTATGTGCAGATATAACCATTATCTATTCATGTTTACTTTTTGTTGCTATTGTTCATAAGGTCGCAGAGTATGGTAAGTAAAAGAATAACATATAAAATATAGCCTATGACGGAACATGAGGATATCACATTATCGTATGAATTAATTCAGCTTTTCTTTTATATTCCATATACAGTATATTAATTATATTAGATAGGTTTAGGTAATTTTAATGGTGTGATAAGTGATATCCGAACCTTAAGAGCTATAAAATACCACATGGAACACATAAAATCATAAGATATAATACTGTAAACACATGCAAGGTAAGAATTACCGTCAGTCTACTTTAAATGTGTGCGAAGTCAAGCACGGCCTGTGATTCGCTAATACGCGCGGGCCCGAGCCAGTCAGCCTTCCCTCTCGCTTACTCCCCCTGTTTATCAATTCTGTATCTCCTTGTTTTTACTTTATGATATATACGTTATTATTGTGTTTCATGTTATATTTAATAGCGCTCTAGAATCGGATAGCGCTGTAATTTATTAAATAATCATTAACATTTCTTAAACGTATCTAGTTTAATTAATAAATAAGGAATAATAAAGATAATGAAAACATTATCAGCTCTGCCTCTCCTATTGGCCAGATAGCCAATCACAGGCACGGTCTCCTATCTGCTGCAGAGGCCGGCGGCAAAGTTGAGTTGGATAGAGTATAGCTACACAAGAACACTAAAAATACACCATTTGCAACAAAACAAAATACATATACAAAAACACAGCAAGGCGGTATGCCCGCCAACTTTTACTCTCCTCCTTTCTTTCATATTTCTGACTTTACCTTCTCCACGCCCACACCTCTTCCTTCTTCCCCTTCCCCCGCTAGGGGAAAAAAAAAAAAAAAAAAAAGGACTCGAACCTCCGACATTCAGAACGAGTGTCCAAGCTAATAATCCACTACACCACGGCGTGATAAAGGAATCTTAACTTTTTCCTATTTATATTGAGGAGAAAGGAAATCCTACTTGGAGAATGTATTTCAATTCATGAACACGTCGCAGGATCCACATTCCAAGATACCATACAGGGATTTTGTACAAGATTCCCCACGGAACTCGGGTTAGAGATTATATTTAATTCTCACCCAGCCAAACAAGAGAGTCATTAATATCAAGTATATCTCACAAATACACGTGAGCTACTAAATGTTTATATACTCCCAGTCGGACTCGAACCTCCGACATTCAGAACGAGTGTCCAAGGTTTTAATCCACTACACCACAGCGTGATAAAAGAATCTTAAACTTTTCCTATATATATTAAGGAGAAAGGAAATCCTACTTGGAGAATGTACTTCAATTCATGCATAAGTCGCAGGATCCATATTCCAATATACCATATACTGTGTATATATATATATATATATATATATACAGTATATAGATATATATATATATACTGTATATATATACAGTATATATATATATATATATATATATATATATATATATATATATATATGTTCAGTATACTAGCAGGGTTACCCAGCGTTGCCCGGGTACTACTACCACCACTACTACTACCATAATCACCATCATCAATCACTACTACCACAATCATCACAATACTACTACTACCATAATCACCGGCCTCGACCTCCCTGTGCCTCATTATACGGCGACCTCGATTTCGGCCGCTAAATGACCTCCGATTTTGGATCTGACCTCATCCGTACCCCCATTTTGGGAGACTGCGAACAACTTTCGTTCCCTACACCTTTTCGATGGGAGGCCTCTTGCCCCAAACGGCAATTTTTTTCATTTTGTTTACAATTTCGGCCTCGAAACGACCTCCGATCGTGGCCTCGCCCCCTCTATGACCTGACCCAGGTCAATTGACACCCACTTGCAACGTTTCAGCTCCCCAGGTCCAAAACTGCGGTTGCCTATTAAGAACACACAGACAAACAGACACACGAACTGATTTAATAATATATATATATATATATATATATATATATATATATATTAGGTTAAACATCAGCAGCATTCAACATTTCTCAACATCGTTCTTTACTTTGTATTTATGGTTAATTTTCCAATTAATACATGCGCGATTTTTTAAAACAAAACATGTTTTTTCCTACTGTTTTTCATGTGATAAATTTGATTTTAGAACCAATTTGTTGCGGAAATGTCTCGTTTTTGCCGTACCCTATCACCCCAACAATTTCCATATTTTTGTCATTAACCTAACCTAATAACCTAACCTATCCTGGGGGCTGCCACCCCCAGAGCCCCGCTGGTCTTAGCATTGATATGGAGGATGACAAAATACTATAAATACGGTGGAATAGTGAATAAAATGAGATCTCCACTGATTCCAGATGGCCGCCTTTCCCTTATCCAACCCACACAGTCCATTAAAATATTTTTAAATTTCCGCAGGTAATGACATATATAAAAATGATGCACGAGTCATAAAAATTGTATATAATTGTTACACAGATTGAGATATCTCGCGCATGTGTCAATCGGAAACAATACCAAATTTACTATGTAACACACACTCTCTCTCTCTCTCTCTCTCTCTCTCTCTCTCTCTCTCTCTCTCCACTATAAAATGTTTCCCCATAATCCCCCAAGCCACTCCCCTACCCAAACAATCCCACAGAATAGCGGGTCCGGATTAGAGCTTTTAACCGTTCCATTTGTGTTTACGTAGTAGTTTTTTGGGGCCAACGTTGGATTATTCCATTCAGCTTAATCTCTTCAGTATACGAGGGAAGCCTTTTGAATAGTTTTATGGTCCCCATTGGGTGATTTTATTAAGCTAAAAGAATCGGCCGAATATTTCTACCGAAAATTCAAATTTATATCAAAGGGGGATCTTGGGTTCAAGTTGAATATTGATGGAGGTCTAGGGGGGGAACTTAAAATACTACTACTACTACTACTACTACTACTACTACTACTACTACTACTACTACTACTACTACTACTACTACTAATAATAATAATAATAATATAAAAATAATATATATATATATATATTTATCTATAAATAAATAAATATATAAATAAATAAACACATACATATAACTTTCCCCTTAAGTCAATAAGGTGAATGGTGAAGGCGTGTTGATGGTGAAGGCAAACTTACTTAATATATTATCTTGTTGCATAACACATACAAAAACATACTGTAGGTGACATTATTTTTGTCTGTTAATCTCTGTTTTGGTTCTAATAAACATGATCGGATACTCTTCTAATGCATGATTTAGTTCAGATTCAGTTATGAATACCACTATTATAAAACTGTTGTGAATAATTGTTTTAAAACTGAGTATTAAAAAAACAATATAAAGAAAACCTTTACCAAATCTACACACCCCGGTAGTCTGAAGTTCAGTGATAGGAGAAGCTAGGAACAAAAAAAGGGGTTCTATTGGCTCGCTGTGAGAGGATTGGTTATCACACAGAGCACTGCGACTCTTCAACAAACTCCCACACAGAGCAAGAGACACGAGCAACGTCTCGTTAGACAACTTCAAGAGAGCCCTTGATGTCTAACTGCAATAAGTGCCAGATCTTTGCAGGGGAATGTTCCACCACTTCGAACAGTCCACAGCACCAATTAACAACACACGACAAAGGGTGACGAACAGTCCACAGCACCAAATAACAACCCACGACAAAGGGTGACGAACAGTCCACAGCACCAATTAACAACCCACGACGAAGGGGACGAGCTCCTCAGTGCATCTAGCAGAATGGCGAACCCTACATTACGTTAGGTATCTTCAAACTGACCAAATTAGTCACCCTCCCCCCCCTTCACTTCTCTCTCTCTCTCTCTCACACTCTCTCTTTCTCTCTCTCTCACACTCTCTCTTTCTCCCTCTCTCTCTCTCTCTCTCTCTCTTTCGTAAGAGACGTTCCTGTTTAACAAACCTCTTAGACTTCTTCCACGATATCCTCAACCTCTACGATGAGAGTAAAGCTGTAGATATTATATACCTTGATTTTCAAAAGGCCTTTGACAAAGTTCCCCACAAACGTTTACTGCTAAAACTAAAAGCGCATGGAATACAAGACGGTGTATTGAAATGGATAGAAAATTGGCTCAGCGACAGAAAGCAAAGAGTAGTCATAAACGGTAAGGCATCTAAATGGACCAATGTAAGTAGCGGGGTACCCCAGGGATCGGTACTGGGACCAATTCTCTTTCTAATTTATATCAACACATAGATGAGGGTCTCACCTGTACAATCTCAAAATTTGCTGACGATACAAAAATTGCAAATAGCGTACTCTCAAAAGAACAAGTTGACGATATGCAACACAATCTAGATAAATTGTCATGTTGGGCCCAAATTTGGCAAATGAGTTTCAATGCGGATAAATGTAAAGTACTACATATCTGATACCTAAATGAGAAAGCAAACTATTCGATGAATGGCACTCAGCTTAAGAATGTAAACAGAGAAACCGATCTGGGAGTAACAATATCGAGTAACCTAAAACCGAGTCAACAATGTTCAGAAGTTGTTAAGAAGGCAAACAAAATAATTGGCTTTATACAGTAGGCAGGTCATTTGAGCATAAATCCAAAGAAGTTATCCTAACCCTTTACAATTCCTTAGTCCGCCCTCTTCTGGAATACTGCGTTCAATCCTGGTGCCCTTATTACCAAAAAGATATAAACAAGCTAGAACGAGTTCAACGTAGAGTTACCAAATGATACCTAGCCTAAAGAACAAACCATACGACGAGCGTCTTAGAGAATTAAATCTATTTCCTTTAACCCAGCGCAGATTAAGAGGTGACTTAATTCAAGTGTTCAAAATCATCAATGGCATCGACAATATGAACTGTAGTAAGTACTTCACTATCGCCCAATCTAATTACACGCGGGGAAACGGTTGCAAAATTATTGGTAAATCTTTTAACTCACACGAATCAAAGAATTTCTTCTTCAATCGAGTTGTCAACTTGTGGAATGGGCTTCCCCGAGACGTTATAGACTGCATCACCGTTGATTCATTTAAACTCCGCTTAGACAAATATCTCGCATCAAACCCGCGACTGACTGCGTTTGTAAATGAATAACTTTATTGTATCCTCCCCTCAGTTACTAACCCATCTGTCCCCTACTAACTTCCTAATCCTGCCACGGACATTAGTTCCAGGGCAGTTGTTCCCTTTCCAATGTTCCCTTACCCACTCTAAACCACTGTTTGGACACTTGATCCTCAGTGTTTTGGAGGACAAGCAGCCTAGAAGGGTCACTAGACCTATTGTTGCTTGATTTCCTTTGTACTCCTTTGTACTCTCTCTCTTTCTTCCTCTCTTTTGAATACACATGCTTCGAGGCTAAACTTGCCGGAAAATGATGCTGAGAAAAAAAAACCGCTCGTGTGAAGCCAGGCTTAAAGGAAATCGGTAAAGGGAAATCCCCCTGCAGTCAGCAAAATAGAATTGTTGCTGTGTATGATTTACGGCCAAAAGTTAATTTTCATATTTATCCAATATTTCTCTTCTGGCCGGATCCGGTGCTGGGCTGAGAATAGACAACTTTCAGTACGCGCCATTTTGAGGACGCTAATCCATTTTGTAAGATAATTTCAGCTGCGTGTTTTGGTTTAGGTGAAGGGGGAGGTGATTGCTTTTTCTGCACTCCCTTCTTCCTCATGCTTAGACCCATTAGTTTTGAGATTTTATGACGTTTGTTCCAATATTTTGACGATTTTAGACCTTTCAACCAATTTCTTTGTCAATATTAGGATCTGTCGTGCCATTTAGGTGTCGATTTTTTCCTGGAGAGCTATAGAGCCGGCCTTCGGTCAGGAAATTTTTCTACCGATAAATGCACAGATTTATCTTGAAGGGGGGTCTGTAGATTTTTTTTTTTTTTAATCTTGATGGAGGTCTAGCGAGAAAACTAAGAGATAAATAAACCCTACACCCTTAATAGCGCTTAGTAAATCAGTAATGTGTTGGCATTATATACAGTTGTGATCATTCAGGATGATCACAGAAAATGAAATATGATATGATAGTAAACAGTTAAAACAAAGAAAGGATAATTATACACCGGAGAGAAACCCATCGTTGGACTGTTTGGGGGAAAGAAAAGGAGATAGAATGAATTGGAATTGGAGAGAAATATAAAGGCAAATCTAAATGGTGAAAGGAAGTAAAAATGGTAAGTCAATAGTCCACTATTTTTTCAAAAGGAGACTGATATACTTATACTGTATAATATATACAGTATATATATATATATATATATATATATATATATATATATATATATATATATATATAGAGAGAGAGAGAGAGAGAGAGAGAGAGAGTGAGAGTGAGTTAGTTAGGCAGTTAAATAGATAGATCAAACATAGATACACGTATTGGTAGATGGATAACTAGAAAAAGAGAGACGTGGATGTTGAGTTAGCCAATGAGCAGTTACCCAACCCTCCACCTTATCACAAACACCTCCACCTGTGACTCATTACCACAAACACCTCCACCTGTGACTCATTACCACAAACACCTCCACCTGTGACTGATTACCACAAACACCTCCACCTGTGACTCATTACCACAAACACCTCCCCCTGTGACTCATTACCACAAACACCTCCCCCTGTGACTCATTACCACAAACACCTCACCTGTGGCTCATTACCACAAACGCCTCCACCTGTGACTCATTACCACAAACACCTCCACCTGTGACTTATTACCACAAACACCTCCACCTGTGACTCATTACCACAAACACCTCCACCTGTGACTCATTACCACAAACACCTCCACCTGTGACTCATGACCCTTCCTTAAGGGTCGCTCTACTGGTGATCTTCTTTCATATCTTACTAACTCTTGGTCATCCTCCTTTCGGAACTTCGGTGAGAATTTTTCTATTGCACTAGACATATCGAAAGCCTTCGATAGAGTCTGGCATAAATCTTTAATTTCTAAACTACCCTCCTTCGGTTTCTATCCCTCCATTTGTGCCTTTGTCTCTAATTTCCTTTCCGGCCATTCCATAGCCGCGGTTGTGGACGGCCATTGTTCACTTCCTCACCCTATAAACTCCGGTGTTCCTCAGGGCTCTGTCCTATCTCCTATTCTCTTTCTAAATTTTATAAATGATCTTAACTGTACCTTAATTCCCATCCATTCATACGCAAACGACTCAACCTTACACTACTCCATTAGTTTTTCAGAACACCCCAGCCAGCAATCCCTCAACGATAAACGTAATGAAGCCATAGAACTCTTAAATTCTGATCTAAATACTATTTCCAATTGGGGTAGAGAAAACCTTGTTAACTTTAATGCTTCCGAAACCCAATTTTTCCATCTATCTACCCATCAGGATCTCCCAGCGGACTATCCCTTATTCTTCAATAATACAAAAATCAACCCTTCATCTTCTCTCAATATTCTTGGTCTCTTTTTCTTCTGCTCTCATTTGGAAGGACCATATTACCAGTCTTGCTAAGGCAGCCTCCCAGAAGCTGGGTGTGCTCAACCGCCTTAGGGGGTTCTTTTCCCCTGCACAGTTTCTTGCTCTGTACAGGGGCATAGTGCGCCCTTGTATTGAGTATTGTTCACATGTGTGGGGAGGTTCCTCTCACACCGCTCTCCTAGACAAAGTTGAAAGGAAGGCCTTTCGTATCATTAACTCCCGTCCACTCACCAACTCTCTGCAATCTCTCTCTCTCCGCCGCAATATTGCATCTCTCTCGCTATTCTATCGCTACTATAATAATCAGTATTCCTCAGAGCTATCCCAGTGCATACCACCTCCTTTACATAGTATAGGGCACGTGGTACCCGTCTTGCAACTCAATCCCACCCCTACTCTGTGCAAATCTCCAACCCAAGAGTGAAACGTTACTATCAAACTTTCTTCTACTCAACAGCTGAGCTCTGGAACTCTCTCCCAGAATCAGTCTTTCCCTCTTCCTATTACTTAAATTGCTTCAAACTCCGTGTGTCCAGGCATTTTGGCTCGAACGTCCCTTGATTTTGGCCCTGTCACTCTTTCAACTATGGGGGAGGCACTCGCTACAGGCAGTTATGCCTTTTGCCTCCCTCAATCACATAGAAAAAAAAAAAAAAAAAAAACACCTCCACCTGTGACTCATTACCACAAACACCTCCCCCTGTGACTCATTACCACAAACACCTCCACCTGTGGCTCATTACCACAAACGCCTCCACCTGTGACTCGTTACCATAAACACCTCCACCTGTGACTCCTTACCACAAACACCTCCCCCTGTGACTCATTACCACAAACACCTCCACCTGTGACTCATTACCACAAACACCTCCACCTGTGACTCGTTACCATAAACACCTCCACCTGTGACTCATTACCACAAACACCTCCACCTGTGACTCATTACCACAAACACCTCCACCTGTGACTCAATACCACAAACACCTCCACCTGTGACTCATTACCACAAACACCTCCACCTGTGACTCATTACCACAAACACCTCCACCTGTGACTCATTACCACAAACACCTCCACCTGTGACTCATTACCACAAACACCTTCACCTGTGACTCATTACCACAAACACCTCCACCTGTGACTCATTACCACAAACACCTCCACCTGTGACTCATTACCACAAACACCTCCCCCTGTGACTCATTACCACAAACACCTCCACCTGTGACTCATTACCACAAACATCTCCACCAGTGACTCATTACCACAAACACCTCCACCTGTGACTCATTACCACAAACATCTCCACCTGTGACTCATTACCACAAACACCTCCTCCTGTGACTCATTACCACAAACACCTCCACCTGTGACTCATTACCATAAACACCTCCACCTGTGACTCGTTACCACAAACACCTCCACCTGTGACTCGTTACCACAAACACCTCCACCTGTGACTCATTACCACAAACACCTCCACCTGTGACTCGTTACCATTAACACCTCCACCTGTGACTCCTTACCACAAACACCTCCCCCTGTGACTCATTACCACAAACACCTCCACCTGTGACTCATTACCACAAACACCTCCACCTGTGACTCGTTACCATAAACACCTCCACCTGTGACTCATTACCACAAACACCTCCACCTGTGACTCATTACCACAAACACCTCCACCTGTGACTCATTACCACAAACACCTCCTCCTGTGACTCATTACCACAAACACCTCCCCCTGTGACTCATTACCACAAACACCTCCACCTGTGACTCATTACCACAAACACCTCCACCTGTGACTCATTACCACAAACACCTCCACCTGTGACTCATTACTACAAACACCCCCATTTGTGGGGTGATATCACATACGCTACTTCATCAGGACGGATACAGATGAAAACAAAATATTGATTATTATAAAAACTATATATAAAAAATATAGAAATTCATCAACCATTAAACGCACTCTCTCTATATAAGTCGTATATCCATAGAAACTCATTAAATAAATCCCCCTGAGGAGCTTGAAGCCATAGGGAAATAGTCTGGCGGGAAGTGAAATTGATTAGAAAGTCCAGGTGCCGAGATAACACGTGAAGGGAGAAGGGGTGAGAGGAAGGCTGATCTGAGAGTGAGTGTGTGTGGGGGGAGGGGGGGGGGGAGAGTGTGAGTGTTGTGAGAGAGAAAGAGTGTTATGTTTTAGAGAGAAAGAGAGTGAGAGAGTGATTAGAAGTCCAGATGCTGCGATAACAAGTGAAGGGAGAAGGGGAAGAGGAAGGGTGATCTGAGAGAGAGAGAGAGAGAGAGAGAGAGAGAGAGAGAGAGAGAGAGAGAGAGAGAGAGAGAGAGAGAGAGAGAGAGAGAGAGAGAGAGAGTCCAGGCGCTAAGATAACACGTGAAGGGAGAAGGGGAGAGGAAGGATGATCTGAGAGTGAGAATTACAAGGAATAGTTAGTATCTCAAAGACCTTGCAGTTCATTCAAGTGAGATATTCGAAATTGAAGTTGAATGAGAGAAAGTGCACTACACCCATTACAGAGTGTGCAAAAGAGTATCACTCTCTTCTTATGTTGCTCTAATGAAAAACAGTTTACAACTTCTGAGGGAAGTTTGTTCCAGGTAGAACACATTTGTATATTAAGTTATATTTTCACGAATACTAGTGCTGGACTATTTCAATTCTAACTTCCAGCCATGGTTGCGCGTTGTATACATACCGAGGCTAAATATTTAACTGTACTCCACATTGTCAAACCCATTAAGTACTTTAAAAACTTCAATGAACTCGTCTCTTAGTCTGAGTGTTTCAAAAATTATGAGATCAAGAGATCTCAACGAAAGAGAGAGAGAGAGAGAGAGAGAGAGAGAGAGAGAGAGAGAGAGAGAGAGAGAGAGAGAGAGAGAGAGAGAGATAGCGAGGATGGTAATCTGATGGTTATAATTATATATACTGTATACCGGTATATATATATATATATATATATATATATATATATATATATATATATATTATATATAAATACTATACAGGGTGTTTCAAAAGTCCCTCACTAATTTGATTTTCAATTTCCCTTGCTGGTAATCGACCAACGACGTTCATCTTGTGGTAAACTCTTACTCAGTAGTTGAGAATTTTGTTGAGTCTACAATTGAAGTTACGCTACCATGTTGAATATAGAGCAGAGGTGTAAAATAGCTGCATGGCTTGAGGTTTTTCAATCTGTGGTCGAAGTGCAGCGATGATCCCAGGCAGTCTACGGACAGCATTATGCACCGGATAGGAACACCATCGTCAACACCCACCGGAAGTTTATGGAGACCGGATCCGTAAAGGAAAAACCCCGATCAGAAAGACCTCGAAGTGGGCGGAGTAAGGAGAATGTCGAAACTCTTTGTGAGGCGTTTGTTCAGAGTCAGGGAAAGTCCATTCGGCGGAGCAGCTGCAGAACTGAACATCAGCGCGACATCTATCCAACGGATTTTGCGGTGTGATCTCAAGCTGTATCCGTACAAGATCATGGTGCCCCTGCTCATTGCTCATGTGAGGTTCGCTCATTTCTGAATGAGCAGTTCCCGGATGGATCGCTGAATTGGTCGCCGTGGTCCCATCAAATGGGCTGCTTGCTAGCTGGATCTTACACCATTCGACTTATTTTTGTGGGGCTACATTAAGAGCAAAGTGTTACCCCCCCAGGCAGCGAGACCTCCTCACACTAGAAAAATGGATCAGTAATGCGTGTGCTTCTGTTGCTCCCGAAATATTGTCCAATGTCAGCCAGGAATGCGTAAAACAGTGGCTCACTTGTTTCGAAAAAGGCGGTGCCCACGTTGAGGTGTACCAGTGACTTTCTTGTAGACATATGAAGTCAAGTTTGATGCCACCAAAATTCTCATGAATAGAAGACTCAGCAACTAAATTGTCATTTGGTTTCTCTTGTACTTGCTATTTTAATTAATTTATAAAAAAATAGTGAGAGACTTTTGAAACACCATGTATATATATACAGTATATATATATATATATATATATATATATATATATATATATATATATATATATATATATATATATAGAGAGAGAGAGAGAGAGAGAGTGTGTGTATGTGGTGTTTGAAAGAGAGACTTACCATTACTCCCTCAAAAGCTGCGTGTAATATGGAATCATGACATATTTGCCTAGCTCGTGTGGGGGTATTAGGCCGTCCTGGTGCCTTTAGGACCTACTTGGCTAATTGGTGAGAGAGATTTACATAGATATACATATATACACTAGTCACATATATTTTACGATCCCTGCGAGGTGGCCAGGACTTAATCCTAGTAGAAATAGCAACCCTAAGAGAAAGTGGAAGGAAAGGAAAGCAAAGATGAAGGCTCTCTCCCCACCCTCCGTCCTTCCGGCAATTTGCCGTACCTGATAACAGTTAGAAGGGCTTGGAAATCGCCTGAAGGAATTTACAGAATGGAAAGGAAATGGCATCCATACCTTCACCTTTTTTTCTGCTCTCTTCAACTAAAAACAGTGTTTTTTTCTGTCAGGTTCTCTTGTCAGTAATAATGTTCTACTCCAGACCAACTTCTCTATGGTATGAGTCTAGCCTTTACTTAAATGTGTATATTGAGCCACTGTCTATAGCTTCATTAAGGAGCTTATTCCACTCACCAATTATACTGAGAGAGAGAGAGAGAGAGAGAGAGAGAGAGAGAGAGAGAGAGAGAGAGAGAGAGAGAGAGAGAGAGAGAGAGAGAGAGAGAGAGGGGGGGGGGGTAGTGTAATATACCGTTCACTGATCTTTACTCTGTCAGTGTTGAGGGGGGTTGTCTGGACTCCCTTCTCCCTCATGTTTAGCCCGATTAGTTTTAAGATTTGAAGGCGTTCGTCCAATTAGTTTGGCCATTTCAAGACCTATCGACTCATTTTGTTGTCAATTTTAAGACATTGTGTGCCCTTTTGATGTCGTTTATTCTCCTGGTGAGCGATAGCAAGCCTGCAATTTAGGAAACACTGAACTTCGGACGGGGCATTTTCGGTACGAACTTATCTTGAAGGGGGTTCTTGGGAGTGTATTTTTAGTATTATTATTTTTCTTTAGCTTGACGGAGAACTAGGGAGAAAACTGAAAAAAAAAAATAGAATGCTACTACTGCAACTACTAGTACTACTCATAATAATAATAATAATAATAATAATAATAATAAATAATAATAACAAATATTGATAAAACAAAATTCTCCTCTTAACAACAAAAATAAAAACAGTAAAAATAAAACAGATAGTCTATGAAGCTTCTTTGATTTAGTGAGCCTCTGGGAAATTAGCTTAGTCTTCCCTGTAACAAAGTAATCTAAGAAAATGGGCTGAGAGAATATTACCATACTTTATATTATGGCACGTTATCTTAAATCTAAGCCTAGCCTAGCTCATCCTTATATTAGGGTATTTTTCTCGGGACCCCCCCCCCCCCTCCCCCTTCTCTCTCATGTTTACCAACAGTTTTGAGATTGTGAGACGTCAGTTGTTGTTGTTGTTGCTGTTCCCCAAGCTGCCTGGCCGAACAGCCCCAAGGCCCCGAGCAAGGCCAAGGCCATAACCGAGCGCCTCCACAGAACCCTCCCTGCCGACCACAATAAAGCCTGGGTGACCGAAGCCACTCCATGGCGGGGAGCTGAGGAGGGTGCAGAAACGCCCGGGAAACCAAAGCCCAACCCAGGGCCCTGTTCCCCTCAGCAATTATGAAGAGAAAGTTGAGGGGCAAAGGAAAAATGTGACGCTTTGGCTTCCAATCTTGGTAGATTGGGAGGTCAATCCACGGAAGAGACGCCGTTACTCGAGATCTAGTAAATATATAAGTAAAAGGAACAGTCAGAATAAGCTATGGGTATGGCAGAGATCGCTCAGTTCTCACTCTGATAAACCAGCCCATCACCACGTCAGTCCCAATATATAGCTTGGCGATTTTAAGACCTTCCGTCCCATCTTTGTTAATTTTTAAAAATTTCGTACCATGTACAGTAGGTGTCGATTTATTCCTGATGAGCGATAGCGAGCCTGTAATTTAGGAGGAACCGACCTTCGACCAGAACATTTTTCAACCGGAAAATCTACACATTTATCTCGAAGGGGGGTTGGGGGTGTTTTTTTAAAAAACAAACAGACAAACAAACAGAGGCAAAAAACATAACCTCATTCAACTTCGTCGGCGGAGGTAATTATAATCATGCGCAGTTGCACGTAATGTATTTCGTAAACACCGGCTCACACTTTTTGTCCCTCCTGCAGAAGGGAACCTACAGCGGGGCGCCCTGGCCAAAATGTGAAAATAGGACTCCAACCATACGTCTAAGATGTAGATGACATTATGTACATATGCAAGTCAAAATTGAGTACTATCCCCCATTTCATTGTCCGTGACTCCTGCAGAAAGAGGCCTGTGATGGGGCGCCATGGCTGATATGTTTGATCCAATTAATAATTGAAAATATATGTATGTACATTATATATGTGGTTCATTAATTATATATGTATGTACATTATATATGTGGTTCATTAATTATATATGTATGTACATTATATATGTGGTTCATTAATATGTATGTACATTATATGTGGTCCATTAATATATGTATGTACATTATATATGTGGTTCATTAATATATGTATGTACATTATATATGTGGTTCATTAATATATGTATGTACATTATATATGTGGTTCATTAATATATGTATGTACATTATATAGTGTGGTTCATATATGTATGTACATTATATATGTGGTTCATTAATATATGTATGTACATTATATATGTATGTACATTATATATGTGGTTCATTAATATATGTATGTACATTATATATGTGGTTCATTAATATATGTATGTACATTATATATGTGGTTCATTAATATATGTATGTACATTATATATGTGGTTCATTAATATATGTATGTACATTATATATGTGGTTCATTAATATATGTATGTACATTATATATGTATGTACATTATATATGTGGTTCATTAATTATATATATGTATGTACATTATATATGTGGTTCATTAATTATATATATGTATGTACATTATATATGTGGTTCATTAATTATATATATGTATGTACATTATATATGTGGTTCATTAATTATATATATGTATGTACTTATATATGTGGTTCATTAATTATATAGATAATTGCAACCGATCTAATTGTACGTCACTCCTGTAGAAGGGAGACAGTAGCGAGGCGCCCTGGGCTAAAGTTAGAGATTGGACTCCGTTATGGTCGAGGAATATATAATATATCAGAGTACAGTATATGCAGGTGCATACAATTCTCCCAACCAACAATTCTCTTGAGACCTCTGGTGGACGCTTCTGAACTAGCGCCAGAGCTACGACTGTAGACATCACTATACCCAACACCTAGGACATGCACAGTTTATCTCAATTTTTGTGTGATTCTACAAGTTTTTATTATATAGTATACGACTACACTAAGTGCTTATATAGTATAGTAATAAAGGGAAAGTCCATATGCAGCAGATAATGACTAAACATAATTATAAGCTGATTAATTATCATAACAAAATTGGCGCGAAAATACCTGCTGACTTTGTATTGTAAATATGCGTTATTTATGAATATGGGTGGTTTTAAAATATATAAAACAACAGTATGCATAGTATGAGTCAGCTTCAGAAATTTCGACTAACTGCTTATAATAAAGAATTGTTGAAGGAGGGGGAGGGTGGATAGGTCCGCGATGTCGCCCATTTCCCACGATGAACCGCGGTAAACCTTGCGTTCAGCGCCTCTATCGGCCACTGTAGGCATTTATTGGTAGGGAGAATTGGCAAAGCAAAAAACCCCAAAAGACAGCCGATTAAAATGTTCTCAACTCCTGCACAGTAGATGGGGTGCTATAGTTAACCACCAAGGGAGGTTCCGTTCCAATTGAACAAGCCAAATAGCTTCTGGCATTAATCAGTTAATTTACATTCTGTAAGGTGAGAGAACTAAGAGGTTGAGTGGAAAGAGAGAATGTGTGTGTGCGTGAGAGAGAGAGAGAGAGAGAGAGAGAGAGAAAGAGAGAGAGAGAGAGAGAGCATAAGCATGTGAATAATATTGCTAAAAAAATATTGAATTGGGAACAAAATGCAAATTCGAGGACATGAGATAAATGAA